>BLSH010033968.1:128125-148558 GCA_018402905.1 Glandirana rugosa | reverse complement strand
GTGAACCCCCCCCAGATGTGCACACGGCTCCATCCACATGGTGACATGGATGGATGTCCCTGCTCCCAGGCTGCGTCGTGATGCCAGTGCCAGGCAGACTGAGACATTCGGAATGTCACATTCCAAAACAGTACTCACATGGCAATGATGGTCTCTCAGGCTTGGTTTCACAGTGCAGCAGTGGTGGGTGGGTGGAGGGCGGTGGAGGCGGAGGCAGAAGAAGGAAGTGGAAGCACGGAGCACCAGGCAGGCCATACCACTGCGGCGCTGCGGGGGTGTTCTAATTCCAACTAAAAAAAAAGTAGCCAGGGCTGAGGGGCTCTTGCCGCCAAGATGTGCAGAGTGGGAGCGCACCCCACTAGAGAGATGCCATCATGCCACACTGTGACTGAACACCCCCCAAAATGTGGCACCTGGGGCGGCCTGCCCCCCCGCCCCCCACTTGGTCCGCCCCTGTATATATATATATATATAAAAATATGCAAAAATATAGAAAATATAAAAAACTTGGTGAAAAACTTAGTGCATCATAATCCAGCAGGATTAATGAACTAACAGTCACAGCACCTATATTTCTTCCAGCAACAGTTTCTAGATCAACCAGAGACTTTTATAAATTGTGTTTCTTTTTCCCATTACGGTCGTACTTATATATGGTCATAAGGATTGGGCATAGCCCATATAGACTGTGAAATGGATAATACTGTGGTTTTTTATTACTCGTAAGTTTTTTGCTGGATTATGATGCACTAAGTTTTTTATATTTTCTATATTTCTGCATATTTTATATATATATATATATATATTGTGTTTTTTATATATACACTGTCATTTTATATATCTACACTGTCACTACATTTAAATATTTTTACTTACTATAAGTCACTTTTATATTCATTTTATGACGTGGGTACCAGAGAGTGTTTTAGCATATTTTAATTTAAATCCATTTATTTATACACTAAGTCACCTTAATACTTATATTATTGACACACGTCAGGGGTCACCAGAAACATTATATAAAAATATTTTTTGAGCAATATAACAGTTCCCAAGGATAGCGCCATCATCCTGTGATTATTTCAGCTTACCCTTTTTCTATTGGAAAAGTCAGGAGGGCAGCTTTCCTTTTACTGATTTGAAAACCCCACCAACACACGTACCCGTATACCCTTAGCGCGGAACATTTTTCTGATAAAAACTGTGTGTGACAGCAGGTCCGAAAGAAGCTCACTCATACGTCTATTCCAAAGATAACTTCTGTATATGACGCTGAGCATGTGCACTCAATCTCTTTGGTCGATCATGACGAGGCCTGTTCTGAGTGAAACCTGTCCTGTTAAATCACTGTATGGTCTTGGCCATCTTACTGCAGCTCAGTTTCAGGGTCTTAGCAATCTTCTTATAGCCTAGGCCATCTTTATGTAGAGCAACAATTATTTTTTTCAGATCCTCACAGAGTTCTTTGCCATGAGGTGCCATGTTGAACTTCCAGTGACCAGTATGAAAGAGTGAGAGCGATAACACCAAATTTAACACACCTGCTCCCCATTAACACCTGAGACCTTTTAACACTAATGAGTCACATGACACTGGAGAGGGAAAATGGCTAATTGGGCCCGATTTGAACATTTTCACTTAGGGGTGTACTCACTTTTGCTGCTAGCGGTTTAGACATTAATGGCTGTGTGTTGAGTTATTTTGAGGGGACAGCAAATTTACGCTGTTATACAAGCTGTACACTCACTACTTTGCATTGTAGCAAAGTGTCCTTTCTTCAGTGTTGTCACATGAAAAGATATAATAAAATATTTACAAAAATGTGAGGGGTGTACTCACCTTTGTGAGATACTGTATTTGTAAAAAATGTTTAAAACCTTTTATCATTTTCTTTCCACTTTAAATTTATGTGCCAATTTTTATTGGTCTATCACATAAAATCCTAATAAAAAACATTTGTTTTTGGGTTGCAACATGACAAAATGTGGAAAATTTCAAGGGGTATGAATACTTTTTCAGGGCACTATATATCTAGGCATTATAGTGTGTTGCAAGTGTAGCCTTGGGAACACAGCTCACACTCATGTGTGTTTTTGTGTTCACATGAGATTTAGGGGACTCTTTGCAAGTTTCCCATAGCAACTTTTGGATATTTAACTATAGATAAAATGAAATTATAAGATGCTGGCTTCGCTTTTGATTTAAAGGTAGGCTGCTAGTGCATAATTTCCCCTCAAAACATGATATATAGATCACTAAGTGCAAGTTGTTGATATAGAGATACAATTTTGTTATTGCAGACACTTTAGGGGGGAATAGTACCTCTTTATATAAATACTATTTTATCTGTGCTCCATCATGCCTTTTAAAGTGGATGTAAACCTGTCGATCACCATGTATCAAGTAAAGGCACAATATTAAGGTGTCCATGTGTATAAACCTCTAGCATTCGTCATTACCTTTCAAATCTCTCTTTTCAGCTGTAGGAGCCCCGCAAAAGTCTTGAATCGGTGGGTGGGTTTCTTTGCTGGTGCTCGGGGGCGGAGTCGTGACGTCACATGACTCCCCACCCACCTCCACACTCCCCCTAGCCAGGCAGCATCGCAAGGCAGAACCTTGCACCTCGGCAGAACCTCGCACCTCGGCAGAGAGAAGTGCATGCAGATCAGTGTCACAGGTAGAGTGCGCTCTCAGCCCCCGTCGATGTGCGCATATCATCTACTCGGTACTAGGATCCCTCTGTCACTACTGATCTTGTGGCTCACGCCCCCTGAGTACCATCCAGTCAAAAATCAGGAAAGGCACCACATGACCTCAGTATGCCCAATCATGCTGAAGTGTGGAGCAGCCAATCCTGGGAGTGATATGAAGCTGGAATCAGACACACTCCTTCTGCTCTCATGCTTGTGCATGAGAGAAAGAAATTGGATGTCAATCACAGCAGTGGGGGATGTGGCGACACTCATTTCTCTGTGTGTCGGTTTTTAGCCTAGCAAAAAAAGGCAAGAGGATTGCTCTGAGTTGGGCACAGATGATTTGGCATCCTCTACTGTACCAAGTAGAAGTCTTCATTACATTTTTTTTGGGGGGAGTTTACGTCCACTTTAAAGTATTCGCACACTACAGCTTTAATCCTACCTCTGCTTATAAGTAGAGAATGATTTTGTTAGATAACAATAGATATATACATTTCAGTGAAAATAAGCCTTGAATATGTTATATTGGATCAAATGTGCCTTGTTTTATATTTGAACCATGTAGGATTTACTAAAAGCTTTATTCCTTGGACCAGTTTTGAAAGCTTCTAGCTCATGGTGTGTTCAGCAATGACAGGAAACAACTGCATATAGCAAGGTAGTGCAGCTTTTATATACTGGGATTGTCCCAGGGTTTTGTATTAATAAGTCCTAATATAGTCTTTGGAATTACAGTATATCTAGAATTTTAGAGTAGAGGTGGGAGGGTGAAAGTTTGGGGGTGTCTGGAAGTTGGGGATCTCCACGTGTAGCCTCACTCTTTGGGTCTTTCCTCTCCTCCCTATTGTGGAACATTCTGGGTCTTCCATTTAAACATTCAGTGGGATGTTGGTCACTACACCATAATGCATTATAAATAATCATGGATATTATTTTGTTTAGATTGTTTGGTGCATAAATATATCAATGGCTCCTGAAGAAGTGGACTACATCCAGGAAATGTGTCAGACCATAGGATCATCATTTTTGCATACGATGCATTGTGTTTTCAAAAGGTTTTTATGGTTTTGTATTTTGATTGTATAATATTTTATGTAATGATGACACTTTTGCAAGATTTTATAAATATGAACTAATAAAATAACAATTTTATGTTAAATCTTGTTCATCAAAAGTCCCATTTGACTATATATAGTTTGTGTATGATGCACTGTTTACAGGGATACGGCACCCCAACTTTCTCAAAATTTTTGGTATTGTACCGCAACAACGCACTAATGCAGAGTGGTTGTGGCATGGTTCCATTCATTTCAATTCATTTGTTAAGTGGCAGTACTGCCCACGAAATGTGACATTGGGTTTCATTTTTGATGCAGCTACTTAGTATCACAGCCAGGGCAAGTGTACAACCCCGCCTGGCCATTGTTCTATTATATATGTGATATCATAATTTTGCTCTTCTTTGTTGTGACAACAGTTAAAGTGATTGTAGAGGCTTGTTTTGGTTTGAGTATGATGTATGAGTGCTGCCAGCATTGCTGCAAAGGTTGAAGGGGTGGGGGTCAGCCTGTCATTGCTCAGACCATACGCCACACACTGCATCAAATTGGTCTGCATGGCTGTCGTCCCAGAAGGAAGCCTCTTGATGATGATGCACATGAAAGGCCACAAACAGTTTTCTGAAGACAAGCAGACTAAGGACATGGATTACTGGAACCATGTCCTGTGGTCTGATGAGACCAAGATAAACTTATTTGATTCAGATGGTGCCAAGTGTGTGTGGGGGCAACCAGGTGAGGACTACAAAGACAAGTGTGTCTTGCCTACAGTCAAGCATGGTGGTGGGAGTGTCATTGTCTGGGGCTGCATGAGTGCTGCCAGCACTGGCGAACTACAGTTCATTGAGGGAACCATGAATGCCAACATGTACTGTGACATACTGAAGCAGAGCATGATCCCTCCCTTCGGAGACTGGGCCGCAGGGCAGTATTCCAACATGATAACGACCCCAAACACACCTCCAAGATTACCACTGCCTTGCTAAATAAGCTTAGGATAAAGGTGATGGACTGGCCAAGCATGTCTCCAGACCTAAAACCTATTGAGCATCTGTGGGGCATCCTCAAATGGACGGTGGAGAAGCGCAAGGTCTCTAACATCCACCAGCTCCGTGATGTCATCATGGAGGAGTGGAAGAGGACTCCAATGGCAACCTGTGAAGCTCTATTGAACTCCATGATCAAGAGGGTTAAGACAGTGCTGAAAAATAATGGTGGCCACACAAAATATTGACACTTTGGGCCCAATTTGGACATTTTCACTCAGGGGTGTACTCACTTTTGTTGCCAGCGGTTTAGACATTAATGGCTGTGTGTTGAGTTATTTTGAGGAGACAGCAAATTTACACTGTTATACAAGCTGTACACTCATGTGTAGCAAAGTGTCATTTCTTCAGTGTTGTCACATGAAAAGATATAATAAAATAGTTACAAAAATGTGAAGGGTGTACTCACTTTTGTGATAAAACTGTATACTCAGTTTAGGCAGTTGCTCATTGTGTGTCACTATTTGGTTATTTGGTTTGTTTTACACAGTTTGGTATGTTGAAGGTGCGTTTACATCTTTGTTTTTTGCTTATCTTTTAAATAAATTATATTATTTTACTCTACTTGTGCCTGGCATTCTCTGTGGCAGGTCACACATTTCTGGTCACATCAGTTACTGACAGGAAAAAAAAATTTAGATCTTGGGGAATCTTTGCTAAAACTAAGTAATCAGGATCAATGGCAAAAATGCCCCTTACATTGTTGATCAGTAGGAAGAATGCATATTTTACAGTGGGGGGCAGAATGCTATCCTTAAGGACATCTAGGAAGATATATGTAGGGATTCTGCTGGCTTTGCCAGTGCCATTGGTCTTGGAACTATGCAGGCACTAGGGATAAGCTTCAGGTCCGAATAGCACGTTTGAGAGCCCGGTGAACATCTGAACTAAAAAGGGGGTGATTAGCCAAGCCAAGCCTCCAGCTGCAACAGGAAGTCAAGCATTTAGCAGCAGTATTGCTATCACTGCTAAATGTGACCGCCTCCATCTCAGGTTGTTGGGAAGCCAGCAGTTGTCAACATCTTAATAACCAGTGAGTCATCCTTGCCTGCCCAATTCAGCTGGCAGTCAGGAATTCAAATCAGGGTAGTGGTTGAATCTAATTCTCAGGTTTGCTTTTTTCAGACGTATCTGCAGTTTTGCCATTTCTTTTCTCTGCATGTACTGCTTATGTAATCCTATTTATTGCTCTCTGTATTCACCTGTTTCTAATAATATAGGGATTTGTGGGAAATATCCTAGGTCAAACCACTGCAATATGACCATTGATACAGTAAAAATAAAGGAACTTGGACTTTAACAGTATGAACCCTCAGCAAGTGATTCACACATCAAAACAGATAAAATATCTTTCCTCATACAAGAAGGTAAAAAGTCACCTGTTTTTGCTACTGCATTTGTTTTCTTAAATGCAGTTTTGTTTGGCTCACTACACTCCAGGTAGCTTTACTATGAACTGATTAAAGTAGTAACTAAGCTTAACTACTTCAATACCAGACACTTTTACCCCCCCCCCCTCCTGCCCAGGTCAATTTTCGCTGTCTCACTTTGAATGACAATTATGCAGTTTTAGTGCAAAGTTTTATTATTTTGTTCACATAAATAGAGCTTTCTTTTTGAGGTATTTAATCACCACTGTTTTTTGTTTTTTTTTTGCTAAATAAACAAAAAAAGACTGAACATTTTGAAAAAAAATAGTTTTTTTAATTTCCATTATAACATTTTGCAAATAAATAATTTTTCTTCATAAATTTAGGCCATGATGTATTCTGCTACATTTCCTTGGTGAAAATAACCCAAATCTATGTGTATTATTTAGTCTGCAGGAAAGTTATAGAGTCCACGAACTATGTATGTATATGAAAATTGGTCAATCCTGATGTACTGACATTCTGTCTCATTTGTTGAGGCCCAGAAATGTCAGGACAGTACAGATATCCCCCTAATGACCCCTTTTTGGAAAGTAAACAGTCCAAGATATTTAGTAAGAGACATGGCGAGTTTTTTTAAAGTTGTAATTTTTTTGTCATAGCATAGAACCCTCTGTGTGCTATAAATGTATATAGTAGTTAGAGTAGGTAAATTTGGCTTTGTTGAATCTGGGTCAGGGCTGAGTGACTCAGGGAGGCTGGATGACTCAGCAGGCAGCGTCTCTGGTAACGCCCCCTGTTCTCTGGAACTTTGGAGAAGCTTCCAGAAGTAGAAACTTGAATCCAGGAGGAGTTGCCTGGAGTATTGATGATGGCCGCAGCCAATCCCCAGTAAATGGGCTGGCAGGGGGCAGGTAACTCATAAATACTCATGGGTCAGGCCAGCAGGGGCAGTCAGGTGGAAGATGGAGAAGGAATGCTGAGGAGGCTGTCGGCGGCCCTTGAGGGTGCCCCCTAGTCTGGGGGGTTGACCTCGGGCCTGGGTCTCAGATGCTGGAGAGATCCTCCACATGGATAATATCTTTCCTGAAGGCATGAGAGCAAGTGTGAAGACAGCAGGAGCATGTCAGCACATGGTGGGCTGGTGAGTGTGCAATCTGTGAGGACTGTGGGAAGAGTGTCAGTCTAGAAGGACTGCGGAGAAGTTAGCCAGGAGGGATAGTGAAAGGGGCAGCTGCAGCTAGGCAGGCTGGCAGTGCCTGAAGAGGTGGTGCTGGGGTCAGAAGCCATAGGGATGTAAACCAGCACAGTAGTGTCATCATCAAGTATGAGGTTTTGGGCACAGGAATGCCTAGGCACAGAGGGAGACCTGATATTTTTCAGGTGAAATTCAAGAAAAAAACAGGGGTATTTGAGATTCAGATAAGCCCCCCACCTGCAGACAGACCCCCACAACAACCAGGCCAGGATGTTTTGTTTTCGTGTTTGTTAGAATTCCCTGTTAACATCTATTTCAGACCCTGATCTCGGATAAGGGTCTGGTATAGATGAAGGGAATTCCGGGTTAAATGTTTACAAACAGAAGTTAGGAGGGCAAAGTTGTAATTTGTTGGCAATTTAAACAGCATTTTTTTTCTTAATAAACATCAGACTTGTAGTAGCAAACCCACCTTGATACATTTCACTCATCACTAGTAACAATGTATTGTTTAATTTACTATTTCATTCAAATGTAGATCAAAGGTTTGACATATGAGCTGATAATGACATCAGTATTAGAAGCCTTACAAGTATTTTTTTTTTATAATCAAAATATTTTTTTAAATCATTTTTAATAATCAGCCCTATTTCTCCCCTTATCTATTATTTTTCAGCTTTTTGATTTATTTTTTCATTTCAATTTTTTTAACCATTCTTTTTTTTCCATTTTAATTTATTTTGTATGTAATATTTTCAGTGTTACATAAAAACTTAAAAAACGTAAAATTGGGAAAAAGCACTTTTCATTTCCAAATAATTTTACCATGCTTTGCACTGAAAATAAAATGTTTTGTCATTTTAAACTAAACCACTTATAAAATGTTTTCCTTTATTTACAGTAAAGCCACTTTTTTAAAACTAACAAAGAAAAAACATTTTGTTTATAGAATACATAGCAAATAATTTTTGCAATACAATATTGCCAAAGTACAGTCTGGTTTGTTCCCTCAAAAACAGATATACGGTATATACTATGTATTACTACACTGTCTTAAGTCAAATTAATCTTAAGACAAGGTTATCACCAAATAAACAGGCTCACAGTGGAAATGTAAAAATTGCTCTGGTTTATTTGGGTAAATAGGTATGAGAGCTGCATTGGTTAAAATTTGGTTTAGCAACCCAGAAAACAATTGTTTTCAGTAAGACTTCTGTTAAGGCCTTTACTGTGGTGTGGTGGCACTGATGCTGTTAAGCCAAACATTCACTTCATTAACAGACCACAAATGTCATCCATAAATAGTTAATGCCTCATCCACTTTTAATATGGCCTGGCATTTTTTATTCTCTGTTTTAGACATTGTTTTCCAAATGTTTTCACTGGGACGCATGGCCCTATTTATAGATCACATGTATTTTGTTCTTAGATGTTAATCGAAGCTAGGAAGCATGCCGGGGTTTTGTTTAAGAAAAGGTACTTAACAGCTGGTGGTTAAAATATTATGAAAACCTTTCTCTGCATTGAATACAATGAAATTCACCACTGAAAAGAAATGAATGTCAGTTCTCCTTGGCTACTCACCAATTCATTTACAAGGCACATGCACTCTAAAAACCAAATACTGAATTGTGCATTCCTAATACAAAGTACCATGAAGGCTATTTTATTTCTTCTTTGATTTTGGAATATAATGTAAAGCAACAAAAAAATAAATTTAATAAGCTATACATTTTATACATACACTACAAAACAATAAAAACATTTTTCTGTACCAAGTGCTAGGTACAAGTGCATACAATTTTAGTCCGTATCCTAATCAGGGTCCTAGAGTCTGTTCTGAGGTCCTTGCCAGATTGTTCTTTATCCTTTTTCTGGTATTACTCCAAAAGCTAACCAGTGACTAGCTGTCATCATCCCTGGTGTTGGTTCATTTATTCCAGACTCACCTACATTGCATTGACTAGAGAGGTTAACCATTGCTGCGATGCGTCAAGAGTAAATATAGTTTGAGGGCCTGTGCTTGTGCCAGGTACTACTGAAGTTGGCACTTTGCTGGAGCACAGAGAAACAAGGCACCTTTTTAGCTTAGTGCCCCCATGGCTACATTTGGAGGCGTCTGGAATTCACCTGTTCACATAAATCTGCCAGTCGTTACCCTAGCAACCTAAGTGGACTGAGCCAAGGAAATGTATTTGTCTTATTATTAGCAAGGATTGAACTCGGGGAAGGACTTATGTGCTTTGCCTGCTACGCAGTAATATTCTACAAGTGCCATTGTCCATAGCAACCAGCGTAAGCTGTTGGCAATTGCCGCTCTTTCATACCCAGTTGCTCTAACTGGCACTGGGGCAGACACTTGAACCAACACCTGATATTTAGTGACTTTGTAAACATGTGCTTTCACCCGTGGGAACCACGGCGGGCAATCACGCCCATGGATTACAAATATGTCCAGCGCTCTGCAAAGGCTGGACATCTCTCACTGGATTACAAATACATCTAGCGATCTGCAAATGCTGGGCCTTTGGAACTTTGGCTTCAAATTCCTGCTTACAATACAGTGTGCCTGGAACTGTTTCCTATTGCCCAGGGTGATCGGGGTAAGCCCGCGGGTGCCTGCAGGCAGCACTGTGCCAAAAGGGTCCCCTTCAGGAAGACAGGAGCTGCCAAATTTACTGTTGCTACCAGCAACCACCGGAAAGGTCAGCATGCCTGGACAAGTCCTGCTAGCATCTGTGTGTTTGTGAGTTTCCATCCTTCATACAAGGGGTTACAGCAGCGTGACCAAGAGCGAGCATGCCTATCAGATCACTTGGCACCAGCCTGTCTGGAAGTGAGGGCGTGGTGCCACTCCCTGAAGGAGACTCAATGCTTCCTGCTAGCATCAGACATCACGAGACATCGGAAGATGGTGGAGGGTGGCAGTCTGGTTCTGGCTCTTACCTGGTTGCCCGAGAAGCTAGAGCGGACATTGGTGTACACTGGTGTCCGACTAGAGCCTCGCCCTGGGAGTGATTAAGGAATTTGAGCAGCTGTGCCTGATATGCCCAGTATGCCGGATTCCAACCATTGAGGTCACTGCCTGGGCCTGGTGCGGCCATTGTGACAAACCCCTAACCCTGCTTGTGCCCATACCACAGGACCCACATTACTTTACAGTGGACCTGCACTCAGGACTTTGCCATCCTCAGCCGCGGAAGTTCCAGAAGGCTTGCGAGGGCCTGAAATCACCACCCAAAGGTGGGGTAGAGTTGTGGTCTGCCGACTCCCCTGTGAATACAGAGGACATTAAGAGAAGCTGCGGAGACCTGTGGACCTGGCCAGGGACCTGGCAACTGTAAGTACTGCCATGCAGGAGCCAGTTAAAGTCCCTGAAGAGCCGGCCAATTCTAAGTCCCCTGCTACCCCAATTCCAGCCCAGCGAGAGGGGAGGGTGCATTCCCAGATGAGCTGGATGGGGAGTGTGAGGGCCGGGTCCTTGATCTGGGTTTCCCCAGACTGCAGGCAGAATTCGGGTCACTAGAGAGGTTGATGGAGTGGTCATCCACCGGTTCTAGCTCGGAAGAGGAGTCAGAACCCACAATGCAACCTGAACTAACTGCAGGAACGTTGATCAGCAGTCAGCAGCTTTACATACCAGGCATTCCACCACCCAGACCAGGGTGCCCACTTTTTTGTTAATGGGTGATAAGATCTCCAAATGCCTGTGTCCTTCCTGGAAGAGAGAATCTGAGAGAGTTACAGAGGCTGTCAAGGTTCCAGAGGGAGGTGCAGAGGAGAGTAGCCTTCGAGTGGGGCCTGGACTTCCTGTATATCCCAAGTTATGGACGTTGTAGAGAGCTCTCATGGAGTGTGAGAGGACGACTTTGTTTGGGACTTCCTGCATATCCCAAAACCGCTGATGGGGCCGGAGAATGAAGTTTGGGCCCATTTCCTGGATATTAAAGAGGAATAACGGACCGGGAGATCCATCCATAGTGACTGATTGCTTGTTGTTCAGGTGCATTGGCCCACGCAGAGCCATTCGGTCTCCAGGGAGACAGAAAAAGGGGGGTGGAAACAGCTACCAGACCCTTGGTTCTAAGCTTAAAGAAGGACTGCGAGGAGCAATTTAATGCATAGACTGAACCACAGAGACTGCTGGATAGTCCTGCCACCCTGCACCTACTGGTGGAACTTTTCTGTTGAAAGGACGCTTGGGTGAGGCTTGTACTTGCACCACTTAACCTTTAAAGAGCCTGTTGTTCGGGGAGGGGCCCCTCCCATCTGGAACTTTAAAGCAAAATTGTTTCCTTTGCTATGTGTTTCTTTCCCTTTTACTGTTTCTAACCTCCTACTGACAGAACAGACAGGAAAAAAATGTTACAAGTGTGCTACGTATGTTTTAGTCTGCTGGCAGGCCTATAACCCCCTCTCAGCAAACTATGTGCGCCGTGTTTTAGTTAGAATTTAGATTAGGTTGTTGTTCTATATTCTCTTAGGATCATTGGGATGGGACGGCTGTCCATCCTCTCCGGCGCGAATCAAAACCTTCTCTACATTTCTAGGAGCAGACTATCTATCTCAAAGGAGAGATGCTTTGGCTCAAACTTGTATATTGATCGTGATTTATGCTGTTGCAGGAATTGTAGCTAGGAGTGCTTTGTCTATAGGCTCCATGCACACTGGACGCTATCTGGGCTCTCTGGGTGTCAGGCAGGAGACGCTACTTAGAAAACTTTCTTTTGCAGCTTTTTGTAAGCAGCGTTTACCGGCGTTTATCAGCGTCTGCGTTTTTGGGCTTTTCTTTTTTTTCTTCATTAGCTTCCATTGACTGCAAAAAACACTGGCGTTTATGAGCGTTTAGTGGCGTTTAGCGGCGTTTATCGTTTTTTGTGGTCAAAAGAACAACTTTCAGGGCGTTCAAATAACAGCCCAAAAACGCCACTGCTGATAAACGACAATTAACGTCCATGTGTGCATGGACACATAGGATAACATAAAGTGGCATTTTTGGGCTGTTAAAAAAACGCCCAAACGACCAAAAACGGTCGTTTATCAGATACAGTGTGCATGGAGCCATACTGTGCAAGTGTAAATAATTTACAGAGATGATGTCTATTTTTGTACTTAAATGATTTGTACAGTCCCCATCCAAGTTTGTTCCCTTTTCCCCCTCCCTTTTTATTTTATGGGATGCCCTTGCTCCTGGGCCCAGGAGCCATTTTTCCTAAATTTTCTCAGCTGAGGTTTGGTGGGGGGTGAGTGTAGCACCCTCTACCTTTTAGGTAGGTTCTAAATGCAGATTTTTTGTGATAGGTGAGGAAAATTTAGACAGGCTTGATTGGAAGTCAGGCCTGATTGTGGTGTCACTGTGGCAGTGGAGAGGGCTGTTGCAGCCAGGAGGGCTGGTAGGGTCTGGAAGAGGGTGGACTGGGAGCAGTAGTCCATGAAGGCTAGCTAGCACTTTCAACTAACTTTTCTACACTATAGGGGCCCACGGTCCCTGTTGTTTTTGCAATCAGTGTAAAAAAAGTATGCTATTAAGCTATAAATACAATAACACAATAATGCAAGTGGTGGAAATACTATCACATTAAAAATGTTAAATGTAGGCCTATTAACAAAACAACAGCACCATATTCAAATAATCCACTTAGAAAACTGCCCCACTGTCTGCAAGCTTTTACCATAGTGCAATGCAGGTCCAGATCTAGAGTGCTGGGATGGACTTTGCCCCCCCCCCCAGATTTTAGCAGTGCCCCCAGATTTCTAAGAGTGTATCACTGATCCGTGAAACCAGTCTAATGGGGGGAATTGACTTTCTGATGTTTGCCACATTCATCTGGAGCTGTAGGTATATCCATATTTAGGTACTAAAACTTTAAAGATCTGCAATTGTTTATGCAATTTTGTCTTCCGTAAATCCAATAAAGCCACTGTATTGTTCAACTAAATTGTGATACTGTGTTCTACCCTTATAGGATTTTTATGAAAATACTCACCCTTGCTTCTTCTGAGGAAGCGTCGTTTGGACGCGAAACATGTAGAGACGGTATCCAACAGCTCTATGTTCCTATGTTGATGGACGTCCATCGGGGTCCTGCCTCGAAGCCTCTTCCATCTGTAGTCCCAATTGGCTGTGTATCTATGTTTTGGCTACATTCTTAGTTAATATGTAGGATAACCAATGTTGTCCTCTGCGAGTGTCTATGCCACTATACCTGTTTGGAGCGGTTTAGGATTAGGATCTAGGGTTGGTTTCCCTGGCGTTTTGCCCATCACTATGGAACTATATACCCTGGGGTGATTATGTATTCTCTTTTTTATCTATGTTATTTTAATGAATTTTGAATAAAAATATACTTTTTATATACTTTAGTTTAATGTGCAGATGTTTTTCAATCGAAGTGCCTTTAAAGTCCCCAATTTTCCAATTGGAACACTCCCAGTGTCTCCTCATCCAGTGTTAGAAGAAGACTGTGCTGAGGATTTGTTTGCACTTTGTTGTTGTTTCCTCACGCTCCCGGAGGAGGCGGTGTCGGGCAGCTCTATTTAAACAGTGTGCTTCCTGTAGCAAGTGCGGTCCATTCTACAGCGTTACCGTGACCTGTGTCCCCGTGTCTGCTCTGAAGTGACTTCCTGCATCTGTGACCCCGGCTATCTTTGGACTTTGTTTGCTTTCTGCCTGCCCCGACCTCTGGCTTGCCTACGACCACTCTCCTGCCTGATCCCATGTACTTCTGCTGCCCACACGTTGCCGACCCTACCTGCACCCTGACCATCCACCTGTCTCATCCTTCTGTACCGCTTTGCCAGCACGTTGCCGACCCAGACTTTACCACTACGCTTCTGCCAAACACGAGCTTCAAACAATGTCTTAAAAAAGGGGTTAATGACTGGATGTCACGTACCTGGTGGTCGAGTCTACCTTATGCAGGGGACAACCTCTCTTACGGCCCTGGTTCGCGAACCCCTGATAGTGTAGACAGGGAGCTTGGGAGCACAGGGGGGCACGAGGGCTGGACTTGGTCGCTGGTGGTGGGTGCAGGGTACCCAGGTACGTGACATCCAGTCATTAACCCCTTTTTTACAACATTGTTTGGACTAGACACCTCCATGCGCTGAGGCTTCTGTTTGATTCACTCTGATTAGGACAATCCATGTAAGGGTGCACGGAGATGGCAATACCTGATGTAAAGGGGCAGTTTGGTTTGGACACTTGATGTAATGGGGCATTCTGATTCGGACACCTGATGTAAGGGGGAACTCTGGTGGGGACCCTGATGTAAGGGGGCACTCTGGTGGGAACCCTGATGTAAGGGGGCACTTTGGTAGGGACCCTGATGTAAGGGGGGCTCTGGTGGGGACCCTGATGTAAGAAGGTACTCTGGTGGGGACCCTGAAGTAAGGAGATACTCTGGTGGGGACCTTGATGCAAGGTGAAACTCTGGTGGTGACCCTAATGTAAAGGTACACTCTGATGAGGACCCTGATGTAAAGAAGGATACTGATGAGTACTCCCAATGTAAAGGCAGACTTTGATAGGGACGCCTGATATAATGGGGCACATGTCCTGTTTAATCACCCTAATCTAATGACAGTCTAACACATACTAAAGGTTCCCAGGTTATGACACGGTATGACAGACTGTCAGTGACTCACACACAATGTTGACATTGTGCCCCCTGACTTTTTTTACTGCACCCCCAGATAAGATAGGCTAGATCCAGCCATGGTGCTATGAGGCACTAGTTTTACAACTGCAAGGAAATATGCCTCTGACTTTCTGGAAGTCACTTTTTGCATACTGAAAGTAAGAGGTCCTAGGTGTGGAATGAAAAACTGAGGCTATATACTGGCACCTTACTTGGGTATGCTGGATTACACATCATTTTCTAACAGTGGTTTACTTTATAAAGTATATGTCTTTCAATACTGAAAACTTAATACAAGAATCACTGTGGGTGAGAACATTTAGCGTGGGATCATTCCACCTTATTCTAACATTACCTGCCAGAATATGTTTTATTTCTCTCCCCACCGACAGCGTGAACCTGCCAGGTAAGAAATCCTCAGAAATAAATTTAATACTTTCAACTAATCATTGTGTTTTGTTTTCTTTAGTGATTACTGCTGACTGCTTACATTACAGCCTATATTTCATTATGGTGCCCAAATGTGAAATTGCTAGTAATACACATAATGCATTAACATAATCGCTGAACACCAAGGCACAGCATATTTGATGTAACGCTATCAATAAACAGTAACCGTTTTTAAGTTATTCTAAGTAGTCAGGGAAAGCAAAAAACAAGGAAGTTGCTGAAAAACAAAATAATTGCGAAATGCTTAGAAAATAGTATGCCAACGGTGGCCTATGAAGTAAATAATTGCGAAGGATTCATTTCCATGTTACGGTAATTACTATTGTGCTGCGGGTCCTAATAGTTCCGCTTCAAACAAAACTCGTCCATACGTACTGCGTTCTTGGACGCATAGAACATTTGTATTAGTAAATACAGTAAATAGAGTAGTGTAAACTATAAGTGTTTCAAATATTATTTTTTTATATAGAGGATTTCATCTGTTTTAATCGGGAAACTTAAAGGGAATATATAGTGATTTTGTAATAACATTTTGTTAACATTTAAAGTAAAACTAAACAATATCCTTATTCTCCAAAAATTATCCATTCACATGCACTACTTAATGGCTCTGCAATCTATTTTTCATGAAATTGTTTCTTAGGCTTCGTTCACATGTGCGGCTAGAGGAAGTTAAAACCAGGTGGATGAGCCATGGTTTTACCACCCTTTAACCATCCACCTGAGCATGCAGCCGCTCAAGGCTGACACATGCCACAGGGACAATGTTGTGCTTCACGGCTAGGGCAAAAATGAAACGTCATCTCGCATTCAATGGGCATTACCGCCACTGAACGTGAATAGTTTAATTTTATGGGGACACACTGCAAGAGCCCCACAACCACAATGCTTGCGACTGCAGTGCAGTAGTCTGGCACTTACAGGGTTAAATCAGGAGGTGACATAATGTCTCCCCATTGCCTGTCAATTGCCCTCAGAAGAGAGATCCAATGCTCATTGTTCTTCAGAAATCCTTACTGTGTTTTTCTGCCTCCGTAAGCTCAAAAACCTTTCCCTTTTCCCGTCATTTCTCTTTGTTTGGAGAGAGCAGTGCACATTATTGGCAGTTATATGAACTGCTCTATGCACACTACAACTCCCATAGTCCACAGTCTCTAGCCAATCTCTGGAGCAAGCAGGAGAGGGTGGTTACATTACTACATACAGTGGGACTTTGGGGATGAACGTAGCCCTCCTCTAACAGGAAGTCTGATTACAAAGAAAAAGAATTTGGGGATTTGGAGGAGGCTGAAAGCAATAGAAGGTACTTTTTGAGTTAAGAATACATACTTGAATAGAGTAAAGAGCGTTCAGTGTCACTTTAAAGTTTTGCTTGGGCTCATTCACATGAGCAGTGCCTTTTGTGGAGCAAGCCACATTACATAGCTCTTCAGAGTATTTGCAGGTGTTGATGAGGTATCATAATATCTTTATATTGTATATATCACAGTATCACACTACAACTGCATGCAAGGCACGCTGTTGCGCTGCAGTTGCAGTGTGGCCCATTGGCTTGCATTGGTCAGGTTCAGTGGCAGTAATGCATGCCACATGCGACAAGTTGTTTAATTTTTGCTGTGGATGCAAAGTACAGCATCATGGCCACAGCACATGGGGCCAGGTTCAGATGGGCCGTAGGGGGATTGTAAAACTGCACCTTAACCACCTGATTGTACCCCTCTCTACACGCACATGTGAACAAAGTCTTAAAGTGGGTGTAAACCCTTACATATACCCAGTGAAGTGACTGGCCTCTGGTGATACACAGAGATTAAAGTGGTAGTAAACCCGCCTGAAAAAAAAAAAAGAAATCCTGCAAGACAAAAGCATAATATGTTAATATGCATCTCATACTAACATATTATGAAATACTTACCTTATAACGAGGCCCCCAATGCCCTAGTCAGTCAGCACTGAGGGAGCTGACATGATGGTCCTCTTCTTTCTTCCGGGTACACGGCTCCGGTGCTGTGAGTGGCCGGAGCCACGTGACGTCACTCCCGTGCGCACGCTCTTCGTTCCGGTAGCCAGCTCTGATTTGCCGGTCGCCTCTAATGAGCGGCTGTATGCAGGGCGAATATCTCCTAAACCATGTAGGTTTAGGAGATATTCCTTTTACCTACAGGTAAGCCTTATTATAGGCTTACCTGTAGGTAAAAATAGCACTTGGGGGTTTACTACCGCTTTAAGCAAATCCTCCTATATCAGATGTACTTGTTTATCTACGGCTGTCTTTTCCCTACCCCCATTCTAAGTGCAGAATATTCACAGGATCTCTCAGTTCTGGGGGACTAGGAGCTGAAGATGCTCAGTTACTCAGCTAAAGTTACTCAGAGAGCTCTGAGGGTTGATTGGAGGACAGCAACACAACCGCCTTCACACAGCACGCAGGAACAGAGCTTAGGCTGTCAATCACAGGCTGTGCCCTCCTCTGTCACCATATTTTTCTTGGTGTCAGAAAAACTCATCACAAGTGACTCATGCCAATAGCAGAAGAATAAGGTAGCAGAAAAAAATGATACTCAATGCTCTGGATTGAGACAAATGCACACTATATACCACTTTAATGTGTTCGCTTTTCAAAGGCAGTCAGATGCAGTCCTGGGCTCCTTTTTATGTGTTTTCTTGAATGAATCTATTTTTTTGTAAATATAGCCTATTTACAATGCTTAGTAGTTCAAGCAGAAATGTTACACAAGCAAAAGAACGAGTTAGAAGTATCAGCAATTCCATATCTGACAGCTTGGCCTGATGTTTTCATGAGAGACAACATGACTGAAAGAGAATCCATTGTCATGGATTTAATGTTTATTTGTAAATGAAAGTTAATATTCAAATAGTAAAAATATATATATAAAACTTCAGTTTAGAAATTTATAAACTTAGAGAAATTAAAATACGTTTTTTTTAGGAGACATTATATTATTTAGCATATCTTCAAATTAAAACTTAGTAAAATCTATTTTATTTTCCAAGTATTTGAAGTTCTTTATGATCACTAGACATGCACGGTTCGTTTAGTTCCGAATTAATATTCAGACTAATTTTTCATAATTCGGAGATTCGGATATATCCAAATGCCCGAATTGCAGTATAAACCAAGTTTACCAAATAACATATAAACCAGTGTAGCGCAGCAAATGGATAGTGATTAACAACACACCCGAACTAAATTTGACAAATTAAAAATCATCAGTGTGGAGTAAAATATGATCATAGATACACCAAAAATAAGTATATATATATATATATATATATATATATATATATACACAGTATCTCACAAAAGTGAGTACACCCCTCACATTTTTGAAAATATTTAATTATACCTTTTCATGTGACAACACTGAAGAAATGACACTTTGCTACAATGTAAAGTAGTGAGTGTACAGTTTTATAACAGTGTAAATTTGCTGTACCCTCAAAATAACTCAACACACAGCCATTAATGTCTAAACCGCTGGCAACAAAAGTGAGTACACCCCCTAAGTGAAAATGTCCAAATTGGGTCCAATTAGCCATATTCCCTCCCTGGTGTCATGTGACTCGTTAGTGTTACAAAGTCTCAGGTGTGAATGGGGAGCAGGTGTGTTAAATTTGGCGTTATCACTCTCACTCTCTCATACTGGTCCCTGGAAGTTCAACATGGCACCTCATGGCAAAGAACTCTCTGAGAATCCGAAAACAAAAAAAAATTGATGCTCTACATAAAGATGGCCTAGGCTATAAGAAGATTGCCAAGACCCTGAAACTGAGCTGCAGCATGGTGGCCAAGACCATACAGCATTTTAACTTGACAGGTTCCACTCAGAACAGACCTCGCCATTGGACATCCAAAGAAGTTGAGTGCCCGTGCTCAGCGTCATATCCAGAGGTTGTCTTTGGGAAATAGACATATGAGTGCTGCCAGCATTGCTGCAGAGTTTTAAGGGGTGGGGGACAGCCTGTCAGTGCTCAGACCATATGCCGCACACTGCATCAAATTGGTCTGCGTGGGTGACGTCCCAGGAAGCTTCTTCTAAAGATGATGCACAAGAAAGCCCGCAAACAGTTTGCTGAAGACAAGCAGACTAAGGACATGGATTACTGGAACCCTGTCCTGTGGTCTGATGAGACCAAGATAAATTTATTTGGTTCAGATGGTGTCAAGAGTGTGTAGCGGCAACCAGGTGTGGAGTACAAAGACAAGTGTCTCTTGCATACAGTCAAGCATGGTAGTGGGAGTGTCATGGTCTGGGGCTGCATGAGTGCTGCCGGCACTGGGGAGCTACAGTTCATTGAGGGAACCATGAATGCCAACATGTACTGTGACATACTGAAGCAGAGCAAGATCCCCTCCCTTTGGAGACTGCCCGCAGGGCAATATTCCAACATGTTAACGACCCCAAACACACCTCCAAGACGACCACTGCCTTGCTAAAAAAGCTGAGGGTAAAGGTGGTGGACTGGCCAAGCATGTCTCCAGACCTAAACCCTATTGAGTATCTGTGGGGCATCCTCAAACGGAAGGTGGAGGAGTGAAAGATCTCTAACATCCACCAGCTACATGATGTCGTTATGGAGGAGTGGAAGAGGACTCCAGTGGCCACCTGTGAAGCTCTGGTGAACTCTATGCGAAACGATGTTAAATTTCATCACTCACATGTCGAACATATTATTACATTTAAACGACAGGGGAGTTTTATTGAGTTGTGTGTCGGTAATTACAGATTTGATGACCGTTGTTTTCACTCATGTGGGGATTCAGTTTTACAGGTTTAACCCGGGTTTCATAGTTATAAAACAAACCGGTGGTAACAAAAGGTCATGACGGAATTGGGAGAACCCGTATCTCAAGTGGTCTCGAAGTGTCCACCGGTGACCTCAGGAGAAGGTGAGGAGGTATTGCTGTAGTACATCGACCACCTACAATCTCTAGAAAGTGAGGAGGTGGAAG
>BLSH010033968.1:70622-82646 GCA_018402905.1 Glandirana rugosa | reverse complement strand
GGGCCCCCCCCCCCCCCCCCGCCCGCCCAAAGTGTCTCCTGTCACATACAGTAGCTAACATTTGGCTTAAAGCTTAAATTCTCTGCCAATAAATCATATAAAGTATCAGATACAATCATATTATCCTGATCACAGGCCAGTAATAAATTATTGCCCCACCCAGCAGTGCTGATAAGTTAATCGGAGCTTTCTCCAAGAGTGTCATAAGTCAATCTTTTTGGAGGACAAATTCTCTGCCTCAACCTTGAATAGATGCTTTTTGGTGGCTCAGGCTTTGACTCCTCTGAACTTTCAGTGACAGTCTCACTCTCTGGTTCATGCCCTAAAGAAATAGGAACCTCTGCAGCATCGGATACCTCTATTGAGTCGCTAGATTCAACCTTGATCTCTTCATTCCCCCCTACAAGGGTGGATCTGTCGATCTCAGATGGCTGAAATGCTATTTCATTAGGGGAGGGTATATCATTATGATCTTCATTAGGGGCCTGAGACACTGCAACATCTTCTTGAACTGGGGGGAGCACATAGTCAATCGAGAATCAGTTCTTTCTTATCACTGTCCCCATCTGAATCTACTGGCTGGGGATCTTTCCGGGTACTAGGCCTCAGGATAGAGGAGTAGGGCATCTCTGGACAGGGAGGTAATGGTATTCGGATAGCCTCAGAGATAGGCAATAAATGGGACGAATCTGGTACACGGGGAGCCCCGGTAGATGCCTACAGATGACGTAGGGCTGTGCACGCCACTGATCAGCCAACTTGTGTTTCCCAGGTACTCCTAAATCCTGCAACAATACCAGGTCCCCAGGCTGTAGGTCTTAAACCCTTACTTTAAGGTCAAATTTTCTCATTTCTTTGCTCCCCTTCGGGCAATACTTCCTTTGCTTTCTCATATGCGATCTTCAAGTTGTTACATAGTCGGTCAACATAACCTTTGTACTAGGTCTGGGAAGTGTAATCCAAAGATGTCCCAAATGCTAGATCCCCAGGCAGGTCCCTCCCGAATATACCGATAAGGGGAGTATCCAGTAGAGTCACTCACAGTACTATTATAAGCATGAACTACTGCAGCGATATGGTCTCCCCAGTGTTGCTTCTTTTCCAATGGGAGGATCCCTAACATGTTTAGTAGGGTACGGTTGAAACATTCAGGCTGTGGGTCCCCTTGAGGATGATAAGGGGTAGTCCTGGACTTTTGAATGATTAAGAGTTCATACAATCTTCTGATTAATTTGTTCTCAAAATCCCAACCTTGAATTGAGTGCAAGCGTTGTGGTAACCCATAATGGATGAAGAACTTCTCCACTTGGATCTTGGCTACAGTATGAGCTTGTTGAACTCTGGTTGGGAAAGCCTGAGCATATCTAGTGAAATGATCTGTCACAACCAGGACATTGTTTTGCCCACTAAGGTCGGGTTCCAGACACAAGAAATCCATGCACACCAATTCCATCGGCCCCTAACTCTGTAAATGGCCCATTGAAGCAGCATCGGATACAGGAGCGACAGTAGCTTTCCACTTCCGCCCTCATGGATGGCCAATAAAAGTGGTGCCTAACCAGCTTGAAAGTTTGATCTGGCCCTAAATGGCCATGATCGTCATGGAGGGCAGACAACACTGTCAGGCAATGTTTCCCAGGGAGGAATAATTGCTTAACACCTTATATTTCTTCAGAGGGACCTCTCCGGTAGATAATTCAATCTTCCAATCTCAATCGTTCCCATTCTTTATGTACCACCTTGGCGCCTTCAAGGGAACTATTCAACAAAGTCTGTGAATCCCCGGCCAACAAGGGCTTCTTTATCAAACAACCCACATGTTGGTGTCTTCTCATATCCTCTCATTCTCTGAGCCAATCAGTGGGTGCTGGCCATGAATCATTGGCTGGGACCTGTTGATCGGCTTGTGCTTCAGCGAATGGCAGCATAGTCTTCCAGGTCTGTGCACCCATATGTGAGCATACCTGGAAGAAAGCTGCAATGTACAGGTACATGATTGTGCCTGTACGAGCCAAACTGCCACAGTAAATGTACTGGTTCAGCAAGTGGTTAAGCATACACAAAAGGCAACTGGGGGCCGGGACCGGAACAGGATGTGAGTAGGTGTGGCTGATCTCCTGCTTCGCTCCGAGAGATCCTAGGAGTTACAGCAGCGTGGGGTGCCTGTGCTGGGAGAAGATGGTTGGAGTAGCGCTGAAGGCGGTTTGTTAAAAAGCCCTGAGCGGGAGGAAGGGTCTCGGAGCTCTGGGACCGGAGAAGACCGGGAAGGGAAGTAGCAGGAGACACGAGGAGCTCCAAGCAGACAAAGGTATCGGTCGGCATTAGCAGCATAACGACAGAAGGCACTCGTGGGATGGTGGGAGCATCCACCGAGAGCCGAAACGGGAGAGAGGCAAGTCAAGAAGCTCAGGACACAGACAAATAGGCGGATCATGGTAAGATAAGCGGAGAGGATGGGACTTCTTTAACAGAGCCAGCACGGGAGGAGGTGCGGTGAGAGTGCACTAAGCACCAGCGCTCAAGAACACCAGGGCTTATGGTTAAAGGAGCAGCGACAAGGTGAGAGTGTGTTGCCGTTATTTTGGCTACATCGCTGTCCGCTGTCTTGGGAGATCAGTTTGAGCACGTAAGCTGAATTTTTTAGAGTATTGAATTTCTAAGGTAAACATCAATTATTATTATTATTATTATTATTATACAGGATTTATATAGCGCCAACAATTTACAACTTGAGGGTAGACAGTACAAATACAATACACTTAAATACAGTAGGAATCAGAGGGCCCTGCTCATTAGAGCTTACAACCTAAAATGGAAGGTCAAGAGATACAAGAGGTAATAACTGTGGGGGATGTGCTAATAGAGAAGATAAATGTACAGTTGTTAGGTGGGAGCCAGATAGGCTTCTCAATTAGACCCACAGTACTGACTTTATATCCACACTATGGTCTACACAAGTACGGATGAGCAAAACAGACCGCACATTGCCTTGTACTGCCCACTTTGAAGCTCTGTTCACAATATACAACCCAAAACATTGCATCATTATTGAAGGCTGTATTATATAAAACGTCTTTGTGAACTTTGGCGGCAATATAGCATTGCTTACAAACAGCCACATTTTACTATTTTGCACGGACCCTATAAATGGGAGTAGGGGGTAAAACAGAGGAGCACAAAATCAATCTTTTTTAAATTAACTACAATCTTGAACAGGGAGCGGAGAACTCCAGACTTCTAGCTATGTCCAACTGTGCTAAGGTGGGAAGCTGAACCTTAGCTTATGGTATTATACAACTTACTCAAGCTGCTATATATCACAAAGCGCTACCTAAACAGACTGCACGCTGTTGCATTGTGTAGGGAGCACAGCAGGGAAGAGACAGTGGGCTACCCCAATAAGTTGTACTTGGATACATAAATCGGCGCATAAAAGAAACACTTATTGTAAAAATGTTTTTTTTTCTACCTCCTCTCTTAATGTATGTGCATAGGAGTGCTATCTCAGTAAGGAACCCTGTTAACATAGGCAGTATTTAACTACACGGCGTTCTAATTTATGAGTGGTGAATATTGGCTGTATCCTGTCAAGTGACACTATTTCTGCACTTTTGGTTGAGCCTTTAGAGTGCTATAGCAGCGAAGACAACTCAGAGATACTAGTAGCCAGCGCACCAAGCATATGATGGATTAAGTTGTACCAAGGCGTACCAAATCTTCAGTATAGAAGGAATAAAAGCAGGGTGAGCCTTACATCCTGAACAACGGGGGCAAGCTGTAGCCTCTATATTGTACTGTGGTTTGTGAGGTGGGCAATGTTTACTGTGCTAAGGACTGAACAGTGCAGGGTGGAAACCAATATAAGACACCACGCTGAGTGCCCGTATAGGATGTAATGCAATAGACTGGACTATAAGGGACGAGGAATTAGATATACAAGGTATATTTGACCAATAAATAATATAGAGGTGGGGGGGGGAGAAGGATGGGAAAAGATAAAAACAATAAGAAATATTATACTCCCCTAACAAAGATCCAGTGTAAGAAAGAGAAGAGGCAAAGAAGAAAAACAACCCCCCTCCCACTCCAGAAAAAGGTGTAGCCCATATAATCAGTCGAAAATTAAATGTCAAATCAGAAACTTAAACAAAGAACCAACCATCGGTCAACTATCTGCGATTGGATGTGATCTAGTACCTACGCTAAAAACAAGCAAAAAGGGGAGAAGAGACAATACAATAAGAAACACCATAAAGTATGGTAAAAGATAAAGGAAAGGAGAAGATGAACCAAGCAGCTGCTAAGCAGGAAAAATCTGCTCATTCACCAGCAAAGGGGGGATTGACCCCCGCTACACAAGCCAAAGCCCAGTGCCATGGCCCGGAAAAGCCAAGGAACGGCTACGAGAACTGAGCAAAAAGCGGAATCGACACAACCAACATCCGAAGAATGCATGGAAATAGAAAATGAACCAACAATAAGGGAAGTGCTGGAGGCGATAAATTCCTGCAAAAGTATGATGTTGGGGATGAATGAACAATTGAAAAACCTTAAAGAAGAAATGAGTCTGATAAGACACGGCGCACAAAAAACACGGGAAAAAGTTACAGAGATGGAAGAAAGAATTAGTCAAATAGAAGACGATCTGAACCCAATGACGAAAGAAATGCAGGTACTGGAAAAGAAAATAGATCCATACTTAATTAAAATTGAGGACATGGAGAACAGATTGAGAAGAAATAATTTGCGTATTGTTGGACTTCCCGAGAGATGCGAAGGGATAAACTCTATAGGGTTCATGGAGAATTGGCTAATTGAGAATTTAGGGAAAGAAACCTTCTCGCCTTTTTTGCGGTAGAAAGAGCACACCGGGTCCTGTTTAGGACCCCGCCACCAGAAGGAAACCCCAGATCCTTATTGATCAAGATGCTGTTCTTCAGAGAAAAAGAAATGATCCTGTGGAAAGCGAGGGAGAAAGGAACCATAATGTACAATGGTAATAGGGTTTCAATATACCCGGATTATTCACCAGAAGTACAAAAGAAGCGAGCAAGATATGCGGACATTAAAAAAAGACTTCAAGAGTTAAATATAACCTACGCTATGTTATACCCAGCAAGACTACGAATAGTGACAGGGGGAGAAACTATTTTTTTAATACAATGGATGAAGCAATGTTCTGGTTGGAGAAAAGTGGAGGGAGACTCAAGGCAGTGGGAAAAACAAAGAACTGAATTACTAGAAGAAACAAACCGGTAGGCCAAGACAACACAGGCCTCTCTTACATAACAAGCAACAGGAGAATAGAAGCAGGAGGCCACATAGAAGTTTTTTCGGGTTTTCATTTTTTTTTTTTTGGGGCTGTTTGGGCAGCGATCATTGTTGTTAGATGGACACAAATGAGAGTGAAAGAACACGCGGAAAATGGGGAGGAGGGGGGGAGGTGGGGGAAGAGTAAATGGTCAAAGAGTGGAAGTGAGGTGTTCCAGTCACGATAAAAGCCTGGTAGATGGACCCAAGAGGGGTCGAACGGGTGAAATGGGAGAGAGTTGCTCCCCGCCTCGACCCTACCATGGCTCATTTGAGTGGTGGGAGGGAGAGGAGGGGGGGAAATGGTGGAGAGGGCACAGGTTGAAGAATAAAGGTGCAAGTGAGAGAGGCACAAATACACTACAAATAAGAGTAAATTTGGCAACAATAATGACACTGGAAAAGAAAATAACATACAACATAGAATTAAGATAAGAAAAGATATAGCACAAAAAATGCACATTAAAAAAGATCCAACACGATTGGGTGGTATAAAGAAAATGTAAGGAAACATGCAGGCTGAACGGTGGAAGGTATGCTCATGGAATGTAAGAGGTTTACATGTGATAGGAAAAAAAGAGGAGCAATTTTTTCAACAGTTAAATTATATTAAGCAGCAATAATCTGCCTACAAGAGACGCATCTTGTGAAAGAAACAACTAGATATTTGAAACATAAAAACTACCAGACGCAGTATCATTCAACTTACACCTCATACTCCTGCGGAGTACATATAATGATAAAAACAGGGGTTGTGTTTTCACACAAAACCGCAAAGATGGACAACAAAGGTCGCTATGTTTTTCTGCATTGTATAATAGAAGAAAGAAAATATATAATAGCCAATTTATATGTTCCACCCCCTTTTAAACCTGAAATACTATATAAATTGATTGCATTTATATCAGATAAACCGGGGATCCCGATCCTGGCAGTAGGAGATTTTAATAGTGTTATATGTGAAAGATTACACAGGTATCCAAGCAAAAAACAGCGCAACCAAGAGAACAGAGAATGTATGCGGTATGGGTGTCCCACTAGCACCCAGACACCATAACTAGAGTAGGAATGGACTATCTCGGCACTCAAAGGTAACACAGATATGTATAAAAAATTTAAAACAATTTATTTGAAAAATATGACATACAGAAACATACAGTGAAATAAAAAATACAGCATTGGGTACAAGCTCCAATGATTTTTACATATAGTGCCTGGACTGGTCCCCACAGGGGGTACCGCCGGCCCTTGGCATGTAAGCTGTGGATGGTGTAAAACTCCGCTTCTTCAGGAGATTTGAACAGCATACAGCTATAATGTTTGAAAACTATGTATACACAAAAAAATAGGGAAGTCCCGCAAAACCGGTCGAGAGTTTTACACCATCCACACCTTTCATGCCAAGGGCCGGCGGTACCCTCTGTGGGGACCAGTCCAGGCACTATATGTAAAAATCATTGGAGCTTGTACCTAATGCTGTATTTTTTATTTCACTGTATGTAACTGTATGTCATATTTTTCAAATAAATTGTTTTAAATTTATTATACATATCTGTGTTACCTTTGAGTGCCGAGATAGTCCATGCCCACTCTAGTTATGGTGTCTGGGTTCTAGTGGGACACCCATATGCCATACATCCTCTGTTCAAATTGTCTCCTTTCGGATGATGGCACACACTATAATTCATATCTCGTATTATCAATTTTTGGCTCATCCCCTATATACAGCGCAACCAAGAGAAAAGAAATATATTAGTCCAAATATTAAATGAAATGGAATGGAAAGATCTATGGAGGTTAAGAAACCCCACTGTGCAACAATATTCGTGCTTCTCAAAGACCCATAGTTCCTTGTCAAGAATAGACATTGCAATAGGGAACGACCTAATGGTGGAGCAATTAGATAATATCAGATATATGACTAGAGTGATCTCAGATCACTCACCACTAACTGTGGTAATAAAACAGAGAGAAAATCGCAGACAAAGAGAGTGGAAGCTGAATCCACACTGGCTAGAGTTAATAAGAAACCCAGAGGAAATAATAGCTCAAATCAAGGAATATATAAATAGAAATGAAGGGACTGCAAAATTGAGTATAGTGTGGGATTCCTTCAAGGCGTACTTGAGAGGAATAATGATACAGGAAATAGTCAAAATCAAGAAACAGTCTAGAGAGGAAGAAACAACAGCAATGCTCCGGGCCTCGAAAGCAGAAAAGTGCTATATAGAAGACCCAACTGAAGAGAAACAGTCTGAATGGGTTGAAGAGCAAGAAAAATACAAACAAGTATTGTTAGATAAAGCAGAAAAAAAAAGGATGTTCAGACAAAGGGACTTTTTTGATGACGGAGAAAAGGTGGGACATCTACTGGCAATATTGGCAAAAAGTAACAACCCGAGCTATATTATAAATGCAATACAAAGAACTGATGTAAGAATAACAACACACAATCAAGAAATAACAGAATTTAAGAAATACTATGAAGCCCTTTATAATACGCAAGGACAGGATGTAGAGACAGAGACACTGGATTTCTTTAAGAGAATAGAAATCCCACAGCTCTCGGGAGATGACAAAGCGAGACTGGAAGCCCCACTGACAGAGCGGGAGCTGTGGGAAACTATTAAACAAATGTCAGGCCAGAAGGCGCCGGGACCAGATGGCTTGCCAATAGAAGTATATAAAAAATATGGAGATGCTCTGGTCCCAATGCTATTGAAGGTTTTTAATAATGCCAGGGAAGAAGGGCGATTGCCTGGTACAATGCTAAATTCCACAATTATTGTCTTCCCCAAGGAAGGGAAAGATCTGCAGAACCCTTCTTCCTACAGACCAATATCCCTGTTAGGGGCGGATGTTAAGATCTTGGCAGGAGTGCTAGCCGCTAGATTAGGGAGAATAATAACGAAATACATACATCCTGATCAATCAGGCTTTATGCCACCAACACTAACATAAGGAGAGCATACCTTAATATGCAGATCCCAACATGCAATGTAGGCTCTAGAGCCACACTAGCGCTAGATATCACCAAAGCGTTGGATATAGTGGAATGGCATTATCTGTGGCAGGTGCTGGCTAGATTTGGCTTCAGCCCAAGATATATGAGGTGGTTGAAATTATTATAAAGGGGTCCGAAAGCAAGAGTAAAAATAAACAACCAATGGTCAGAACCTTTTCCTTTAACACGGGGAATGAGGCAGGGGTGCCCTTTATCACCCATGCTCTTTTCATTAGTAATAGAGCCACTAGCAATAGCCATTAGGACCTCAGAGAAAATCAAGGGATTCCAGAGAGCATCGGGGGAGGAGAAAATAGCTCTATATGCAGACGATCTGCTAATGTTTCTGGGAGATTCACATACTTCTCTGGAAGCCATATTAGAAATAACTGGAAAATATGGGAAAATTTCAGGGTTACAAATAAACTGGGAAAAATCAAGCCTCCTACCAATTGATAGTGACAGACCTATGGCTAATAAAGTGTATCCAGACAAAATCAAGTATCTAGGAGTATATATAACAAAAAAACCAAACCAGTATGTTAAAGACAACTTGGAAGGACTAATTAAGAAATGTGTAAGAGTGTGGAGACGTCTGCCAATGTCAATAACAGGCAGATGTAAACTAATAAAGATGACATGGCTTGCTCCCCCAGCTCCTATATGTCCTGCAGAACTCACCTGTGTGGATAACTAAAGGCTGGCTTCAAAAGGTAGAAACGGTATTTAGAGAGTTAATTTGGAAAGGGAGACAGTCCAGGATAAGTCTGCTGGTGCTGCAGCATTCCAAAGGTAAAAGGGGCCTGGCAGTACCCCACCCATGGTGCTATTTTCTAGCTGCGCAAGTGGTGCATTTGAAAGGCTGCAACACAGCAGAGGGTGGAGATACAAATATGCGATTGATAGTAAAAGAAACAAAATATAGATCAGGAATAGAAGCTCTGGAAGTGGGTCACTTACCATATGAAACTCCCCCCTTCAGATTGATTACCAAGTTATGGCTCGAGATAAAAAACATACTGGGTTACCAAGGGTTCACAACGCACTCACCGATATGGGACAATAGCAAGGTACAAGAAATGTTAAAAGTAGAGCGGAATAAGGAATGGGAAAGACAAGGAATAATAAAGCTAATCCAGCTATATAAGGAGGATACCTTTAAAACTTTCCAGGAGATAAGGGAAGAGTTCGGGTTGACAAATAATTAATTTTACGTATATCTACAAGTAAGACATGCCCTAGAACGACAGTTTAATAAAAAACCACCGAAGTGGTGCGAGTTAGAAAAAATTAATAAATTGATAAATGAACATCAAACTAAGGGAGTAATAGCAGAAATATATGGACCCCTGTGTGAAGTAATAATAAAGGGAAACGAGGAACTCGCATGTAGGAGGAAATGGGATAGGGATGTAGGGGGGAAAACAGAGGAGCAATGGGCGAGAATACTGGAAACAGGACCATCGGTATCATTATCCCCATCTCAAAGAACCTCTCACCTGATGCTATTCCATAGGACATATTATAGGCCGCAAAAAATGTTTAAATATGGGTACAGACAAGATTCAAAATGTCCTCGATGTAGCACAGAAAATGGTAATCTTATACACATGATGTGGAGATGCCCAAAACTAAATAGATATTGGACGGGCATCATAGACATAATAAACAGAACATTTGAGATAGACTTAGAAAAGTTAATAGCAAAAAACTGGGTGGCAACAAATCCCCCAACGATTGAAGAATGGGTCAAGGAAGTAGAGAAGACGGTAAGATACGAAGAACACATATTCAGGAAAAGAGGAAACAGAGAACAACATAGAGAAATATGGAAGCCTTGGATAAAGAGCACAAAATAAGGGGTAGAAAAAGGGGAAAACAACAAGAAGATCGCAAAAACACCTGAATCGGAATTTGAAAAACTTAGATAACACCCATGAGAAATAAAGAAGAGTAGTAGTCTAAAATATGGGCCAATAAAAAAGGAGAAAGAGAGGAAGGAAGGGTAAAGGAAGGAGAAAGGGTAAAAAGAAAACATGTTGAAGCAGACAAGTAATTTAAAGAGGCTGAGAATGAAACAGTGTGAATGAGAAAAAAGGAATAAAAGTGAAATATAAATTCCCTTTGTTTTTATTTTATTTATATACAATATATATATATATATATATATATATATATATATTAATGTTAAATAAAGAATACTTGAAAAGAAAAAGGCAAAGAAAAGAGGGAAGAAAAATAAAATTACCACAATTATGTGACGAAGCCAGGATGGAATATGATAAGAAAACTGAAAAGATAAATTCTTGTCAAGCTACTGAAGTGGTAAAAAAAAGAAAAGCAAAGAAAAAGCATACACAAAAGACAATTTATCAAGTGTCATAAAGAGAAAAAAGTGCTCTGCTTTATATGAAATATCAAGCAAATTCATCACTTGTAAATTTTCCCTCCTGAGGTAAGAAATTGTGTTGTACATGTTTAAGATGCACCTCTGAGCTGGACTACAATGTATACCTAATTGAAGCAGAAAAGTTAAAATAGGTATAATTGTCTTACATTTTGTTAAACTATGCATAAATGTTATTCACATCCAGATTCCAAGATTAAAGAAAATGTCAGAAATCTGTGGGTAAAGTCATCATCAACACTTGAATAGATGCCCAATTAATACTGTGCCTTATCAGACTCAAAGCATACTTCAAATACTAAAACATAAAAAGCTAAATTTGATCCAGGACACCAATATACTGACAGTGTAAGTCAATATAAATGTCAGCTTATGTCATACACTGAATATTATAATTTAATGATGATGTGCAAACACCTTGGACATAATATCAGAAGAAACAAACAGCAGATCTTTAAGGGTCATACATGGGCCTGACATTTGAAAAAAAACAGAGTAATACTAGTAATAGTAGGCATAAAAAAGGACAAGAGAAGAGACATTCTTTCTACCACTGTACACTGGATTATACTCCTCTGCTGGATGCATTGTACAGCTCAGTACCTTTGAACCAGCTCTGGGCTTTAAGTATTTCTCAGGGTTTTTGCCCCAAGGATCAGGTCTAAAATGTGCTTATTTTAGATCTATTCTATTTATCCCATATATGTCTGATAGGGAAATTGCATATTTTCTATGGCTTACAATATCTAATAATGAATTCTAAATTTGGTTTATGGGCCATATAAGACATAAGAAAGCCTCTAATATCCTGGCATCCCTGATTACTTTGGATGACTCATACCAAAGGAATGTGTGATTGTAAGCTGACCAGGATGTGGCCAAGCCCACTTTCTTCTCTACAATTGGCTATTTCCTTACATTAAGTTTTATATTACCACAGCCAAAACTAGTAAGACTTCAGTCTTGTATTCAGAGCTGCAAGATGCATCATGCAAGTGACTGATCTGATTATTTGGACACGCCTCCATGGGGGGATTCCATGGAAAAACAGCATCTTTAGATAAGCATTCTTGTTATATTTTCCTTATCTTTGTTTGTATCTGTCATTATCTTTAATAAATGTTATACTTATAAGTAGTGTTGAGTGAACCCGGACTGTAACGTTCGGGTCCGTACCGAACTTTCGGGTGTCCGTGGCACGGACCCGGACCCGGACATTTCAAAAATCGTTCTTGCTAAAAACTTTACAGGCCCAGGCCCAGGCACGGTGCCTGTGGGCTTTCAAGCCATGCCTGGGCTTGCA
>BLSH010033968.1:5407-33273 GCA_018402905.1 Glandirana rugosa | reverse complement strand
CACAAATTTCTTACTTTTTGCTAAAATACAAATCCAAAAAAAAAATATAAAAAAACATTTTTTTTCACCGTTTTTGGCCAATTTATATTCTTCCTCATATTTGCGATAAAAAAAATCGCAATCGGTGTTTATTGATTGGTTTGCGCAAAAGTGGTCGCGTTTACGGATGATGAGAATTCATTTTTGGGGTTTTTATTTTTTTTTATTTTTTACTAGTAATGGCGGCGATCTGCGATTTTTAGCGGTACTGCGATATTGGGGCGGACATGTCGGAACGTTTTGACACTTTTTTGGGACCATTGGCATTTATACAGCGATCAGTGCTATAAAAATGCACTGATTACTGTGTAAATGCCATTGGCAGTGAAGGGGTTAACCTGCAGGGGGCGCGCTAAGGGTTAACTATGTTCACTGGGCGTGTTCTAACTGTATGGGGGCTTGCCTAGCTGGGGAAGGAAAGTGGTCACAGCCTTCACATACAGGACAGGCTGTGATCACAGCCCTTCCCCCTCACACAGAGCTGTTTACATACACGGACCTCCGTTCATTCACTCCGGGGGGGGGCATCGCGGGTAGCCAGCGGCAATCGAAGCCGCCGCACCCGCTCCCTGGCCCCCCCCAACACAGTGAGCGCGCGCGCGTGCTCACTAGGCTCTGTATCGCGGCCGCCGTCGTATGACGGCGATTCGCGTTACAGAGCCACTTTGTCGCCGTCATTTGCCGACCAGCCGTCGGCAAGTGGTTAATGTCCTTAATTTGATTTTCTAAAATTTTTGGGTTTTTTTCTGTTTCTGTGCCAATAAAAATTCCATCAACTCTTTACCTTTACTATTAAAAAATGCAAACCACTCTTTCAGAGATTCTGCATCATCCAAACTATCATTAGGGGGAATATCCCATCTAAGATGTCTCAGAACAAGGTCATTGGCAATATATTGCTCAAATGACACAACATCCCACCAGGCTCTGTTTTTTTTTTTGTCTAGAAGTTGGCCCGATTTTTTGAAAGAGTGTGTAAAATCATCATTTCTCCCTTTATGTTCATCTCCTGAGAATATCCCATCTATTTTGACTTCTCTGGTTTCTAAATAATTGAAGATATCCATCCATGCGGCTGATTGTGCTGTGAAATGGGTGAGTAAATAATCAGTGAAAAACAATCAGCGCTAGATAACAAAAGAAAAAGAATCAAAAAAGCGAATCAAAAGAGTAACAGCAACTACGTATATGCGCTTCCACAACACCAACCAGTAAATCATGTAAACAACTAGTGTTGCGCTCCATAAATAAAATGCGAATCAATGTGCAAACAATATTATAATACATTAAAGTCCATAAATTGTGCGATATTTAAACTGCTCCACGAGGGCAGATTATTTGGGACAAGCAGCAATTGTGGCTAAGAGGTTTATGGAGAAGAGATATAACCCTGCAGCTATAAAGGAAGTAAAAATGAAAGTAGCAGAAATGGACAGGAATGTTTTATTACAAAATAATCCACAATGTGGAAATCCTGGGATTGAATATAAAATGGTGTTGGATTATAGTGTGCAATATAAACAAATAGAAAAAATAATTTAAAAGCACTGGCATGTCCTCAAAAAGGATAAAACTTTAGGTCCAGGCTTATCAGCACAACCAGGTTTTATATACAAAAAAGCACCCACATTGAAAGACCAATTAGAACCAGCGGTTATAGATCCGCCTAAACACACTAGGAATGCACTTTTTGACTTTCTAGCAGATTTTCGTGCGTGCAGGAGATGTCTTGCCTGCCGACGAGTGAGAAATAATAATAAAAAGAAAAATTATTTTGTAGCCACCAGCATGGGAAAAAAATATACCATTTCAAATTTAATTACCTGTGACACTACAGGCGTTGTATACATGTTACATTGGGGATGCGGACTTCAGTATGTAGGTGGCACAGCCAGAGTAGATTAGAATAGAAGAACATGTCGGAAATATTCGCATGTCGAGACACATAACACGTCAAAACATTTTAAATGTGTATATAATAGATCCTTTGATTCTTTTATATTCTGGGGGATTGAATTAGTCACTAAACATTGGATGGGGAGTAACTTTGTGAGACAACCCAGTCAACGTGAATCCTCCTAGATTTTTGAAACCAAGGTCCTTACACCTAGGGGTTTAAACATTGACTTTGATCTAAACTGTTTCATTAGTGATAGACAGTGTCCTTAATTTGTAATATGAGTCATCATTATAATATTTGTTTTATGTATTTTATTATTTTAAATAATTACTGTTTTTTAGTGAGGTATTATTTGTAGTGTCCAAGTGGATAACCGATATGTGACTTATATTGGTTGCAGGCTGTCGATGTAATGAGGATATACATTCATACCAAATAGCATTTGATCTGGTTGTTTTGTGTCCCCGGAGTTTTTCAGTATTGTTCTTCCAGCCAACATGTCACTTCCGGTTCCTGTGTGGGTGGAAGTTCACCGGCCGCCATATTGGAAACTGGCCTACAGATTTTCAGTGTTGTTTTTCCTACCGATATGTCACTTCCAGTTCCTGCGTGGGTGGAAGTTCACCGGCTACCATATTGGAAACCGGCCTAGAGATTTTCAGTGTTGTTTTTCTGGCCGATATGTCACTTCCCGTTCCTCTGTGGGCGGAAGTTTGCTGGCCTCCATATTGGAAACTGGCCATTCCGGTAATTTGAGAGGCTGGAGAGGAACTGATTGCTCTGTGGGCACAGCCTTTGCAGCAGTACATAAGCTTACTAGGTGATGTCTTAGCTCCACCCCTACTGATAAAGTCACGTTAATGATGAACACTTGTTTAGGGGGAGAAGCCTACGACCAGACGTCACATTGTGGTTATCCTGGCTTTGTATGCAGTGTCTGTTACAGCCAGCACAGCTGATGTGTCTCATATGTAAGTGCAATTGATTTTATTTACAATAAACCGGATTTTAGCAGAGAGCATTAGTTATTGCCTTTTTTGTCACCTGCATATAAGGGCTGAGAGGCTTGATAGCCTTACTAGTGGAGAAATGGACACCAGAGAGTCTTTCCTTTCCCAAAGTGTAACCATACCAGATCCCCCAGGGGGAATATTGCTGTTTTGATGCTTGTGTGATGTGAGCTGCTAGTGTGACCCGTGGAGGATAAGCACAATGCACTTGTTTGGCATGTTTTGCACTAAATGATGATATGATTATCTTCAATCAACTGAGCACAGCTGATTAATTATTTTGCTGCTTCACATCTTTTTGCTTCAAGTTTGCACATCATATGGACTTTATTGACTTTAAATATTGCACAATTTATGGACTTTAATGAATTACAATATTGTTTGGACATTGATTCGCACTTAATTTATATAGCGCAACACTACCTGTTTACATTATTTACTGGTTGGTGTTGTGGAAGCACTTATAAGTGGTTGCTGCTACTCTTTTGATTCATTGTATTTATTTATTTATTTTTATCTAGCTCTAATTGTTTTTCACTAATTATGTCACCATAGTCTGTTTTTTTTAGTATATAGACCATCTCAACCATCTCGCCCTTGCCCACAGGTATGGCTTTAGATTTCTGGCCAGCCCTGTTTGGAGCTCCCCGATTCCGCCAACTCCTCCATGAATCTTCTGTGAACATACATGTCTGTGTGTTGCATGCAGGTTTATACAGTATCAATGCGCAAATAGGGTCAGAGTTCAAACAGTGTTTAAACATTGCATGATCGTTCGATTAAATGCCGTAGTAAAGATCTTTTGACTGGATGATTGATCGGCAAGGCATGAAACTTGGCAGTGAACAAAGGTACACCTTTATATTGTGCCATAGTGGTTTAGTGACTATACTGCATATATTCGTGCAAATTTATGGGAAGCCAGATGACCTTGCACTATGTTCTGTTGTGTCTTGCAGGAGTCATGATTCACAAATTTACATCCCCTGAGTTTCCGTTGCATTTAATGATATGTATAAGCAGATGCCATGTTTATTGCAAATAAAAACCAAAGAGCATTCTGATTAAAAAAAAGGCATGAGGCATTGACAAAACAGACAGATTTATGCAAACCATTTTGCCCCAAATGCTGACAAAAACTATGTGCACCAAAAATTGCAAACCTACGCACTACTTTCTAAAGGGAGCTCAATAAATTCAAGGCCTCTTGAAAGTCAGGATCAGCAGCAGAGGATGTTTATGTGCCAAGGCTTTGGTACTTTGAAAATCTGCGCTTTTTGACAGACCATTGTGAACCCAGAGCCTCACTGTGAACCCTGCCTTCAACTTCTGCTGAGTGCCCATCTCCAGAACCCAAGGAGAAGATGTTGATGAGTTAATATTGACACAGGTGTAATATTTAATAACCTACTGTCTTCAAAAATGTAAATGATGTAAAAAAAAACATTATCTAGAGAATATTGCAGGCTTTTCAAAGTGGGTTACATCTCTAAACACATTTGCCAAATAACATATTTACAGGGCAACTAAAAATGTCTTGGAGAGAATGAAAGTCTTTTAACCACTTCAGCCCCGGAAGGATTTCCAGCTTTAGGACCGGAGCCCTTTTTGCGATTCGGCGCTGCGTCGCTTTAACTGACAATTGCACGGTCGTGCGACGTTGTACCCAAACAAAATTTTTTTTCCCACAAATAGAGCTTTCTTTTGGTGGTATTTGATCACCGCTGCGTCATTTCTGATCGCCGCTATAAACAAAAGAACAGCAACAATTTTGCAAAAAAACCCAAATTTCTAACTTTTTCCTAAAATACAAATCCAAAAAAAAATATAAAAAAACATTTTTTTTCACCGTTTTTGGCCGTTTTATACTCTTCCTCATATTTGCGATAAAAAAATCGCAATCTGCGTTTATTGATTGGTTTGCGCAAAAGTGGTCGCGTTTACGGATGATGAGAATTCATTTTTGGGGTTTTTATTTTTTTTTTATTTTTTATTAGTAATGGCGGCAATCTGCGATTTTTTGCGGTACTGCGATATTTCAGCGGACATGTCGGACCATTTTGACACTTTTTTGGGACCATTGGCATTTATACAGCGATCAGTGCTATAAAAATGCACTGATTACTGTGTAAATGCCATTGGCAGTGAAGGGGATAACCTGCAGGGGGCGCTCTAAGGGTTAACTATGTTCCCTGGGCGTGTTCTAACTGTAGGGGGACTGCACTATCTGGGGAAGGGAAGTGGTCACAGCCTTCACGTACAGGAAGGCTGTGATCACAGCCCTTCCCCCTCACACAGAGCGGAGGTCCGTGTTTACTTACATGGACCTCCGCTCCTTCGCTCCGGGGGGGCCATCGCGGGTAGATGGCGGCAATCGAAGCCGCCGCACCCGCTCCCTGGCCCTCCCCGAACACAGTGAGCGCGCGGGCGCACCTCTGGCGGCGCGCGCGCGCTCACTAAACTCGTTCCCGCAGCCGCCGTCATATGACGGCGTTTCGCGGGAACGAACCACTTTGCCGCCGTCAAATGCCGATCGGCGGTCGGCAAGTGGTTAACCACTTGGTGCCCGTGTTATAGCCGAAAGACGGCTACAGCGTGGACTTATAATGCATCCTCCCATTCTTGCGCTGCCCGTGCGCCCCAGGGAGACACAGCTGATCACAGATCGGGTAAAGGGCCAATCACAGTGGACCCTTTACCACTTGCCACCTAACAGTGCCCATCAGTGCCTATCAGTGCAGACTATCAGTGCCACCTCATCAGCGCACATCAGCGCAACAAAATATGAAAAACGTTTAGTTTTGTTTTTTCAAATTATTTGTTTTGCAAAAAATAAAAAATGCAGTGGTGATTACATACCACCAAAAGAAAGCTCTATTTGTGTGAAAAAAATGATAAAAAATTAATATGGGTACAGTGTTGCATGACCGCGCAATTGCCATTCAAAGTGCAACAGCGATGAAAGCTGAAGATTGGCCTGGGCAGAAAGGCGGTATAAGTGGCCAGTAAGCAAGTCCTTAACATACACTAATTCAACTGGCAACACACAGGTTAAAAAGTCAATTTTTAGCTAACCTTTTAGTAATGCTAAGTTTTATTACACAGGAAAGTGTCAATGTTGAGGAGTCCATTCTAACCACTGTGGAGTACCATCTTCTACCAACACCACCTCCAGCAAAAAGAAGCAGAAAACAAAAAAATCCTGCAGGATGCCACTGCTTTTTTTTAACACTTGCCTCTGAGGCCTCCAAAGAAAGACAGATGAGTCTGATTCATTTTGTTTTCTTACTGCTAACAAGTTGAGACAGATGGCAGAAGAGCAAGAGTGCCTCCTACTCCAGGTGCTCAGAGGCGAAAGAAAACAACAGACACGCCTGTCAGACTACCAGCCTCCACCTCCACAGCCACCTCCACTACAGCATCATGCGATTCAGTGGCAATATCCTGCACCTGATCACCACCATCAAGCCTGGTCACAAGACTTCTACTATACATATTATTGATGTGGTTGTTTATGAACTTTATGTTTCTCATTATTGGACTTTTTTGGGGGGGGACTCATCGCACTTTTTTGATCAGCCAGATATGTTTGTGTAGCAGTCTCCCCGACCTCTAGATGCCTGATGGTGATCTCCAGAGTCAGGGATAGCTGACATTCCTCCTCAGGGTGCAGGTTACTAGGCATAGTGGGTGTAATGCAAGATGGAATGATGGGCAGCAGTCACTTTTAAAAATGAACAATGCAGAATGCAGCAATCTGTATTTTGAAGCAACTGCTGTCTCCTATAGCAACATTTCACTCACAGTATCCCACTGTAGATCTTCAAGCTTTTTCCCCAGCTACAAAACCTGCTGGGCTTCTCAAGCTTCACTCACAATAGACTTCTTGGATCCCCAGCTACCTGCTGGATTCCCTGAGCTCTTCTCACAGCTCCCCACTGTATTCTTGAAGCTGCACCCACGCTGGGTTCCTGGACTCTCAGCTAAATCCCTCTGGCTTGACTCACAGATAACATCTGTACTTATCTTCAAGCACTACTTAAAGCTACCCGCCATACTCCTTAACCCTTTGAGGACCAAGGGACGTATTTGTCCCATGTTTTTAATTGCCTGTATCATCTGATTAAGAACTTAAAATACTTTTTTTTTTGGTTTGAGTCAAAATAGTAGTTCTTATCAACAAATGGATCTAGCATTTTGCCCGTTATTTCATGAAATGGTTTAGTTACAGCAACTTAAGTGTACAAACTTAAAAAAAATTGCTTCTTTTGGCATTGTATTTATTGTTCAAATACATTCTTAAAGGGAAAAAATATAATTATTTTTATATTGATGACGGTAATCTTATGGTCATCAAAGGGTTAAAGCTTTACTTACAACTATCTGCTGCATTCCTGGATGAGTCTCTACTGAAGCTTTCTCATTTTATTCACTGTCGCTGGTTGATGAAGCGCCTGTTTTGGTACTACTTCAGAACTCCATTCCTTCTGCACTTGCCTCTGGTAACAGGCATTTTCACCCCTTAGAGGCAACTGCTTCTCCTTTACCTTGGGCAACAATCAGACTCCCCTCAGGCTGAGCCTCTACACACATGGCTGGGCCTCAGGCTTCAGGCCTAACCCTCATCTGCTGCTCCACATACATCCCCCAGGCTGCAGCCCGGGGTGGAATGAGCCCCGATCACCTGACTCCTTCGGAATAAATAGACTATCCCAGCATGCTCTGCCGTGAAGAGACTCCTGCTGATTGGCTGAGACAACATATTTACTCATAACCTGAATCCACTGTAACCTATCATCCTAATGTCAAAGGCAACAGTGCCACCTATTAACAGAAGAGAGAGACCACATATTAAACTCAGGCTTAGGACAGAAATCAGTGGATCAAAGACTACAAATTAACCAGGTTGGTTACCACCTAGCATAACTAAATTTGCTAGCAGCCCTGTTTAGGACAAGGGTGCTACATTTGTATGGTTGATATATAAGAAATATAAGTGGGTTTATGTGATTCATAATTTACAAAAAAATTAAATTAGTGAGCACAATACTTGTCTATCTTTTTGTTGCTAGACACATTTATAGCAGGCCGTTACATAGATGATATGACTTTAGAAGTAAAAGTAAAAATAAAAAAGTGTTTTCTCTTGTGCACTTATTAAAACATGGATAATGGTGTTGTCACCCAAACTAAACCATGAAACATGCATATTGGCCAAATCATTTACATAAGAACAGAAGACATAAAATTTGCTAGCAGCCCTGTTTAGGACAAGGATGCTACATTTGTATGGTTGAAATATAAGAAATATAAGTTTGTTTATGTGATTCATAATTTACAAAAAAATAAAATTGGTGAGCACAATACTGGTCTATCGTTTGTGTTGCTAGACACATTTATATCAGTATTTATAATACTCTTATTAAAACATGGATAATGGTATTGTCACTCAAACTAAACACCATGAAACATGCATATTGGCCAAATCATTCACATAGGAACAGAAGACATAAAATCATTTTATTATTTAAAAAGGCATATCATCATCATCACCAGCAGCAGCTTCATTATTGTCACATTAAAGAAGATGCTAATGTTCCCTGTATTGAGATCTTTAATTAGCCGCAATATGAATGTTCTTTCTTGAATACGATTGCTATTTTTCATACCCTACTTCTTCTAGGTCGTTCTTTGATTCTAATCATGCAGGTTTGTAAGTTCGATTATTTCCAGATAATTACTTTACACATTAAGTGAAAATTGGACATTGTGTTCACGTACATTAAAAATTTTCTAGCATGCACCTTCAGTTTTTGTCATCCGACCAGTCGGAATCAGCTGTCAAAAGCACTATACTACCGATCAGATAGTCGGCCAATCGCTCTTCGTACGGTTTTCTTACCATCCTTACGGGTCTTTAGTTGTTTTTATAGTCACCATTGGAGATCTTGCATAACCATGTGATGCTATAACATGGAGCCAGGGCAACATTTTGTCTTCCTCCTCAGATCATACAGCTATGCTTTTTTTATCCAACATGTTCTCATGTTCTTTTGTGGCCTGCTATATCAATTATTCTGTGGCAAAAAATCAGATGCTACATCAAGCCTTGAGGCTAGAAAAAGCAGAAATGCCTCCAAAAATGGCGCATGACCTAAAAATTCTCATAAAAAACAAATAACAAAGGATATTCTATCCTCTGAGGAAATAATATCCTTTCCTTATCTGTTATTATGAGAACATTTAGGTCTTGTGCCATTTTAGGAGGCATTTGCACTTTTTACATTTTTGATTTATGTTTTGTCTTGCCTGTGATATCTCTCCAGATAGTTGGTGTGCTTGGGTATGATTTGCTTTTGTTTTCATGCATGAAGACCTGATCAGTTTTGAATCACAAAGCCATACGTTCCCGATGGGCCTGCATATATCTGTAGGAATCTTGGTGTCAGAATGCTGTCATTTGTTGCTGCTGTCTGCCCTCTCACATGAATAAAACAAAAACATGTTATTTCCCCATCTTTTAGAGTTCCTCTTCCATATAGTTTTCACAATATACACATTAAAAACATTGGCTACAGTGAGGGGAAAAAAGCATACTGTCAATAAATAAACCCCCTAAAATAGATCATATTCAGTCATATTTTGATATTCCATTATTGATTGTATTGGCCACTAAATTTGTGAATCCCCAGCAAAGCAATTTTTTTTTTGATTCCCGTTAATTGAATCTCCCTCTGGGACTGAGCTGAATATTTGATGTATGACCTTTCTATATATCTCCAGAAATAGAAAAATAAGTAGATTAGGTGTGTACAGAATCTACATGTGCTTCATATTCAATGCAACAGGCAGAAATATAAGTGCTATCAACACTGCAGAACGAGAGGTCCATGGTCCTCTTCTTGCTGATAGGTGGATCTACTGAAGTCTGGGGATGAAACCTCAAGGGAAGTCACAACAGATTTTGGTTTATTCCAATGGTCAGATATCTGCTGATGTCTATGTCTGCTTTGTGGTCAAACAATCCAGGAAATGCAGCCATACTTTAAATTGCCCAATGTAAACATCAACATTTACTGTACTAGACAGTACATGACCCTACCATAACCTTCACTGTTGATGCATTTCACACACTCAATAGGGTTGGTTCAGTTCACATTTGAAATTCAAGAAAGAAAGTAGATTGCCTGCTATGAGCAACAAATTGTTTACGTTTGCAAAATATATTACATATTACTGAGCAAAAGTTTTAGGCAGATGTAAAAAAATGCTGTAAATGAATGTAGCACCCTCCTAGATAAGTGCTAGGATTAGATAGATACATTTAGTGGAGTGGAGTTGTGTTTTTGAAAAACACAAATTTAGCTTGTCGCACTGTATTCAGTGTGGCTGCAATTGCTATGTTGGTGTCAGGGGTCCCTTCTCAGGGACAGCTGCTCAGCTGAGGGTTAATGGCCAGTCTCAGCTTCCACTCTGTCTCACCTGATGTCCAAATCATGCTCGTTAGCCAGCTCTCCTAGTTATATAAACTGCCTGGATCAGATCTCAGACACCTTCGCCTGGTCAGCATCTCTGGATAAATCTCTGCTGTGTTTTCCTGTGAAAGAATTTTGCCTGTTTGACGTTCCATCTGGTTTCTGGATTAAAGACTCTGCTCAGCTGACTTCCCTTCTGGCTCCTGACCCTGCATGCTGTTTGTTTGACCTCGCTGATCTCTGGATCCCTGTTTGCTGGCTTGCTCCAACCATCCACTCTGGCTACCAAATCTTGGCTATGTTTTGACTTTGTTTGCTCCGTTTGTTCTATTTTACCATTTTTATTAAATAGTGTCATTTTTTACTGCACTTCTGTCTCAGTCTGAGACGAGAACTGTTGCCAATTACGCCATTAAATTCCGTACTCTGGCAGCAGAGGGTGCTTGGAACAATGAGGCTCTCGTGGCTGCTTTTTCTCATGGTCTCTCAAATAACATCATTGTCTCCATTTATGGTGAATTATGGTTTCCAACCAGTCATGTTGTCTGACTCATTTGTCTCACAAAAGCATCCCCACAACATGATGCTGCCACCACTATGTTTCACAGTGGGGATGGTGTGTTCAGGGTGATGTGCAGTGTCAGTTTTCCATCACACATAGAGCTTTGCTTTTAGGCAAAAAAGTTAAATTTTGGTCTCATCTGACCAGAGCACCTTCTTCTCCATGTTTGCTGTGTCCCTCACATGGCAAACTGCAAACTGAACTTCTTATGGCTTTCTTTCAACAATGGCTTTCTTCTTGCCACTCTTCCATAAAGGACAGATTTGTGGAGTGCACGACTAATAGTTTTCCTGTATACAGATTCTCCCACTTGAGCTGTAGCTCTCTGCAGCTCCTCCAGAGTTACCATGGGCCTTCTCTGATTAATGCTCTCCTTGCCCAGCCTGTGAGTTTAGGTGGATGGTCATGTCTTGGTAAGTTTGCAATTGTGCCATAGTCTTTCCATTTTAAGATGATGGATTGAACGGTGCTCTGTGAGATGTTCAAAGCTTGGGATATTTCTTTATAACCTAACTCTGCTTTAAACTTCTCCACAACTTTATCCCTGACCTGTCTGGTGTGTTCCTTGGCCTTCATGATGCTGTTTGTTCACTAAGGTTCTCTAACAAACCTCTGAGGGCTTCACAGAACAGCTGTATTTATACTGAGATTAAATTAATTAAATGAATCTATTTACTAATTAGGTGACTTCTGAAAGCACTTGGTTCCTCTAGACTTTATTTAGGGGTGTCAGAGTAAAGGGGGCTAAATACAAATGCATGTCACACTTTTCAGATATTTATTTGTAAAACATTTTGAAAACCATTTATCATTTTCCTTCCACTTCACAATTATGTGCCACTTTGTGTTAGTCTATCACATAAAATCCCAATAACATACATTTACTTTTTTGGTTGTAACATGACAAAATGTGGAAAGTTTCAAGGGGTATGGATACTTTTTCAAGGCACTGTACATTGGGGAAAAACCTGGACATAATTCCAGTGGCTCCTACAGAGGTAGTGCTACATTAAGAATGATGTCAGTGGAGTGATCGGACATCTTTTCAGGAGCTCTGCCAGACCTTGCTTCTACATTTATCCTCACCTGAGTCATAGCATCTCTCTGATCCCCTCTGAGGACTGTGGATGCCTGGCAAGCCGAGAGGGCGAGGTAAGGGGGCTAAGAAGCTTCACTTTCCCCCGGAGATCCCGGCAGTCCGCGCTCCTAGGTCTAGTCCGCGGCTGCAGCCTCAGCCCAGCAGGGCGACGCAAATGGACGCCTCGGCCTCCTCCCCAGGAATTCCAGAGGTAATGGCGGTGATCTCCTCCTGCCAGGCCGCCATAGCCTCGTGCCAGATGGCACTAACAAATAAAATAGAGGCCATTCAGTTGGATGTGGGCCTTATATGCCAGGACCTGGACAAAGTGCGCTCTTGCATGATGACGGCAGAGACAAGAATTGGCCATGTGGAGTACATGGTAGCAGAACATGAGGGCGTTCTTCGTACTCTGCAGATTAAGATTAAGACCCTAGAGTTCCGCGCGGAGGACGCCGAAAATAGGTGTCGAAGGAACAACATTCAGATCATCGGACTTGCAGAGGGGGCCGAAGGGAAGAATCCTACAGCCTTTGTGGAAGAGTTTCTGAAAACCCTCCTACCCGAGGCCCAGTTGTAACCCTATTTCACTGTGGAGAGGGCTCACTGGGTTCCGCCAAGGCCTGGGCCCCAGGGAGCCCCACCCCGCACTTTCATCCCGCGCCTCCTGCATTTCCGGGACTGGGGCGAGATCCAAGGGTGGCTAGAGTGGTGGGTGATTTGACATACCGCAACAATGCTATTATGATGTTCCCTGATTACTCTGTTGAGACGCAAAGGCTGTGCCGCTCCTTTGATGCAGTCAAGGCAACCTTGCGGGCCAAAGGTGTCAAGTATAGCATCCTGTTCCCAGCCAAACTGCAGGTGGTGGACGGAGAAACTGTCCACTTCTTTATGTCACCCAAGGAGTTGGCTGACTGGCTGGAAACCCTACCTCCCCGTGGCTGATGGAACTACTACCACCACCATGTTACTTCAGGCCTGGCAAGGCCTTTTATCACTGCTTTGCAGCGGTCCTTTGTTGAGACATGGTGTGCAACAAGACCCACTGCCTGGGGTTCTCCCCTGCACATCCTGGGAATATTCTGTTCAGTACATGCCCGGGCAGTGCCGTCCTTTATTTGTTTTTTCCCTGTTGGAATTTTCTGTTTCATATACAATCTTGGTCCCCTTAACTACAACGGTTTCTCTTAAGTACTGTACCCCTGGCCTAAGCCAGGAGATCTCTCTGACTCAGGTGCTACTATTACTATGCTGCGGTATCTCCCTGAGGGAGCACAAAAAGTTTACTTTTTGTTTGTTGTTTTTTGCCCGCTCTAACGACACTGGGACTGAGCGGGTAGCTATGGGAGGCACTCAACCTGTGACACGTCTCCTAGACTTATTGTTGCCTAAGGGCTGATTGATTGGGATCCAAGCAGTCCCCTACTATGTGGGCTCTGTGGGGTGGGGGGAACGGGTTGTCGACCGTTGCTGACCGAATAGAGATAAGCTGGTTTTTGTTATGTTTCTTTTTTGAACACACGAAGTGTAATTTTCAAATGGTATTTAATTCTATAGAGCATGGACATATTGATTTAAACAGCACATGGTTTTAAGTGATGTTGGGGGATTTGATGACCAAATGTATATGGGTAAACATGTCTGTAAAGGCCAATATCCTACTAATATTTCTTCTAGTGTTTAATGCCTAAGGTCACTGTGGTTTCCTGGAATGTACAGGGTCTTAATACAGGGGTTAAGAGGTCTCTAGTCTTCAATTATCTCAAGAAGTATAATTCGCAGATATGTGTGCTGCAGGAGACACACCTCTTGGGATCTTGAACTCTGGGACTCAGGCATGCATGAGTGGGAATGCACTACCATTCTACATATTCCACCTACGCCAGGGGAGTCAGTGTCCTTGTCCACCGCACCCTTCCGTTTCAGTTGCTGGACCTCAGGAGTGATCCTGAGGGGAGGTTTGTCATCTTAAATGTACTGATATCTGGCTTCCCGATGGTGTTGGTGGGTGTTTATGTGCCTCCCCGGTGGATATTTCTATACTGGGGGAAATTATGCAGCTGACTCTTGCTTATGGAGTTGATAGTATCCTTCTGATGGGTGACTTTAACATGACCCTTTCTCCGGAACCTGAATAGATCCTCCCCTGCTTCCCGGTGGTCACCTGGTCTGGTGCACTGGGCGGACACGTACCATTTGACTGAGGTGTGGAGACACTTCCACCCTGACACCCGCGCTTTTACTTGTCACTCGGAATCCTTTAAGACGTTCGATATGATCTTTTCCTCCCAGGCCATGGTCCAGAAAGTATCAGAGACAACTATCCTTCCTAGAGGGATCTCGGGCCATGCCCTGGGATGGGTTACCTTGGATCTGGGTCTGCCGGGTGAGCGGTTGTGGAGGCTGTCCAGGTTCTGGATTGAGGATCCGGGTGTTCAGGAGGGATTTCAGGAGGGCCTTGCACAATATTGGCATATAAATGCAGGCTCCACCCCCCCACGGTGGCCTGGGATGTTGGCTTGGCTGGCCAAAGGTCAGTACGGCACATCACACATCAGTGGTATCAGGGACCCCTCTGGGACCTTGCTGAGATCCCCGAGAGATATTAATGACAGATTCCTACATTACTATAGACTCCCGTACTCATCCAGAGTAGATTATAGTACTTCAAACATTAAAACTTACTTAGACGGGGTATCCTTTCCTAATCTTGAGGTTGAGACTAGCATTATCCTGGACAGAGATCTTACCCTTGAAGAGGGTCAGCTGGCGATTACACAACTTAAATCAGTTAAAACCCCTGGGCCTGATGGGATTCCTGCGGAATTATATTCACAACAGGGGGAACTTTTGGCTCCCCGGTTTACGTCCCTGTTAGAAGGATTCTTTAGCTCGGAAGCCCTCCCAGATTCTATGACTGAGGCGGTGGTGGTCTTGGCGCCCAAACCGGGAAAGAACCCAGAGGAATGTTCCTCATATCAGCCAATATCGCTCCTTAATGTGGAAGCGAAGCTCCTGGCCAAAGTCTTAGCAAATCGCCTCTCTGGAGTCCTGGAGGACATTATTCACTCAGACGGGATTCATGCCCGGGAGGGGCACTGATATGAACCTCCGCCGCCTCTTTCTCAACCTCTCCGTCCCCCAAGAAAATTGTGGTCAAAGGGTTTTTCCATCAACGCCGAAATGGACATTGACTCAGTGGAGTGGGGCTATTTGTGGGAGGTGTTGGAAAGGTTTGGCTTTGGGCCTAGATTTATTCAGTGGGTACAGATGCTTTATAGGGCCCCAAGAGCTCGGATACACACTAACGACCAACTGTCAGAACCGCTTCCACTTAAGAGGTGTACCCGTCAAGGGTGTCCTTTATCCCCGTATCTATTTGCCCTTGCTCTAGAGCCTCTGGCAATCTTAGTCAGAGGGTCTGACCGAGTCAGGGGGTTCAGGGTTGGGACTGTTGAAGAGAAAATTTTGCTATATGCGGATGATGCTCTCCTATATCTCCAAGATGCAAACTCCTCCCTGCAGGCAGCCTTGGCCATATTCATTGACTTTGGTCGATACTCAGGGATCCAAATTAATTGGGATAAGTCTACCTTGTTCCCCTTAGACCTGGGAGCACATACTGCGGCACAGATCACACAGCTTAATTGGGTGGAACAATTTCGTTATTTGGGTATCCAGATTCACCGGGAACCGAAGAGCTTTCTTGAGCTGAATGTCCTCCCGTTGCTGACTCAGCTAAGGGCCAGATGTGCCTCATGGGCCTCCCTGCCACTGAACCTCCTAGGCCGCATCAACCTCCTGAAGATGATTTTCCTTCCCAAATTTTTGTATGTCTTCCAGAACTGTCCAGCCTGGATACCCAACTCCCTGTTTCAGGAAGTGAATAAGTGTGTGGGAACCTTCATCTGGGGGGAGCTGTCCCTAGGCTGGCAAAGCTGACCTTGACCCTCCCCACTAGGTGTGGGGGATTAGCACTGCCGGATCTTAGGGTGTACTTCTGGGCGGCCATTCTTGTAACGGTAAGATGTTGGTACACGCTTGATAGGGTTAATGCCACGGTATGTCTCGAGGTGGCAGTCCTGGGTTCCCTGCGGGAGTTAGGAAATTTAGTATAAAGAGGGCCTAGGGCCTATCCTCACTTACCAGATCCTACTAGGACCACTCTCAGGTGCTGGATGGTGGCAAGGGCCAGGTTCCAAAAGCCAAATCGTTGGTCTCCAGTCACCCCATTGTGGGGCAACCCGAGCCTGGCCCACTTCCGCTCTATCCCTGACCCGCAGATATGGGCCCGATATGGGATCAAAGTATTAGGAGATATAGTGGCAGCTGGCTTCCTTCTTTCTTTCCCTGCTCTTCAGGCAAAATTTAATCTGCCTGGGTGGATGCTGTTTTGCTACTTCCAATTGCGTCAAGCCATGAGGGCACAATTTACAGAACCCCCTTCCTAGGAAGAGATCCAATCGAGGAATTATTGGCCCAGGAGACACTAGATAAGCCCCCGTCTGCCCTATATCTAGAGTTACTTAGTGTAGAGTCTCCGAAAATGGAATGTCTTTGGGACCAGTGGAAGACAGACTTGACTGACTTGGACAGAGCAGACTAGGAGGACTCTCTGGAGGATAGTATTACACCCCTAATCTCCTCTCGGGATAAGCTGATCCAAATTAAATTCTTGCATAGAGTGTACCACACACCCCAGAGACTGCATAGGATTTATCCTCTGAGGTCCCAGACTGTACCCGCTGTGGAGAGGCAATTACCTCCGCAGTTCTGTGGAGGTAGACTGCCTCAAATCATTCTGTCTCTTCATGCAATCACAGACACCCTGAAGATAGTGTAGCCATGTTCTCCCTTGGGAGTGGCTGGAATTTGTGGTTCATCCATTCACACTGCCCTCAATCACATGCATACCGCATCCAGAGTCAGTAAGCAGGCTGGAACTTTAATATGTTATTTTATTTGGGGGAAGTAACTTGGATAGGGATTGGGGTGTTGTGGGATGCCCCAGAGAATTAGTTCATCATCTGGACCAAACTATATGCATACTCCGTGTATATACATCTTCCTCCAGCTCATCACTTGCTACATTACACTCCTTTCCCTCACCCCTGCACACTGCTTGCGCTACTCCTGAGGCCTGGAAGGAAATTTACCAGCCTTCATTTTCTCTTCACCTCCAGCCCAGCTAGCATATGTGAGGCCTGCTGCAGATTAGCATGGCCTCCGGACCACCCATTACAAGTAGGGATAGTGGATCCCCAATGTGTAGACAAAAAGAACAGTTCTACTGTGCTAGCGGGCCTGATGGACTACTGCTCCCAGCCCATCCCCTTCAGGACCCCACCAGCCCTCCTGGCTGCACCAATCCTCTCCACTGCCAACATGACACCACAGTTAGTGACTGACTTCTGCATCCTTCTCAGACTGTCTCTCACCCCAATCTGCTCCGCATGCACTACAGTTTCCCCAGATTGTGTGTCTGTCACTCACCACTGTGACTTGTCGTTCCTCCTAGAGATCTCTCCAGATAGTGCTCTCTCTCTCTCTTCGCTGTCTTTTCTGCTGCCTTGCGTCTGCCACCAGAAACTTCCACCTCCTGGCTACACCCGAGCTATCCCTGTCCAGGTTCACCCCCCCCAGACTTGGGGCTCCCCTCACCACACAGCCTCCACACTAACATATCTCTGTAACTCCACAGCTCCACCACCGTACTCCTCCCAGACTGACTCAGCCCTGGGTATATGAGAAGGCCTGCCCCCTGCCAATCCAGATTGGGGTTTGGTCAGGGCTCCCCATGACACCCCAGATGATGACACCTCTTGTCCCACCTTCACTCTGGAAGAAGATGGTAGGAGGGTTTAGTGACATCATCTGATGGACTGTCCCAGTCTTACCTGAGCCACGCCCATCCCAGAATCAAAACAACCAGGCCTGAAAAACACACCAGGCCTGGCTAAATTTACCTTACCTAACAAAATACTTACTTCTAGCACTTGCCTACAGGTAGAGGGTGCTACAATAGCTTATCCATGTCTTTATGGACATTGCTTTGTACACTGGTCCAAATCATTTGGTGGAGGGGGGATTATGGTGTGGGAATGTTTTTCAGGGATTGGACTTGGCCCCTTATGTTAGGAGAAATCCTGCAAAAGAGGACTTTTCTGCGCTATTTGCGCGTTCGCGCGCACGCCGGAGATGGCGCCAAACGGCTCTATTTCAGCCCAGCACACCCTGCAGCAAGTGCTGTCTGATCTACAGTGTTTCCTGAAGTGTTCCGTGACTACTTTCCTGAGATTTCCTGTACCTGTGACCTGGCTTGCCCTACTCTGCATGAACTCTGCCTGCACCGACCCTCAGCTTGCCTACGAGCCTTCTTCTGCCTGATCCTTGTTTACCTCTGCTGCCTGCTTGTTGACGACCCTGCCTGTACCTGACTATCCACCTGCCTGCTCCCACTGTACCGCACTTGTCCGCCAGTTACTGACCCGGCCTGTACGACCAACCTTCTGCCTAGCACGAGCCTCTGAGGGATCTGTACATCATCATTTGCATCCATTTCAGCCCACGTGCCCCCCTGTGCTCTGGGGCTTCCTGTCTATTCTATCAGGGATTCCCGAACCAGGGCCCCAAGAGAGGTTGCCCGCTGCACTGTCAGACGGCTTTCCGCACCCGCTTCGGCCACTATGAGTATTTGGTGATGCCACGCTCTTGCCACGTTCCAGCACTTTATTAACGACATCTTCAGGGACTTCCTTGATCTCTTCGTCATTGCTTATCTGTACGATATCTTGATTTTCTTCCCTTTCTTAGAGCTCCACCGCAACCATGTAAAAAGGGTACTGGGTCGTCTCCGTCAACACGGACTTTATGCCAAGCCAGAAAAGTGTGAGTTTGAGTAGCACAGTATACAATTTCTGGGACTCGTTACCTCCGTTTTAGATATCAAGATGGACCCCCAAAAGGTGTCCGCCATCTTGGACTGGCCAGCCCAGGTTGATAAAAAGGGAATTCGCGATTCGTTGGATTCGCAAACTTTTACAGAAAATTCATTCGGGGGTTCTCTTCCATAATCTCACCCATCACTCAGCTAACCAAACAGGGTTCCCCCTTTCAATGGACTCCTGAGGCGCAAACTGCTTTTGAAAGAATCAAGGATCTGTTCACCTCAGCGCCCATCTTGCAGCATCCAGACCCGGCTCTTCCTTATGTTCAGGAGGTCGACGCATCTGAGGTAGCGGTCGGGACAATTCTCTCCTAGAGGCAGGGTACCAAAGCGCTACTACATCCGGTAGCATTCCTCTTCCACAAACTGTCACCTGTGGAGAAGAATTATGGCCATTAAATCCGCATTGGAGGAATGGCGGTACCTGTTGGAAGGGGCAGCACAATCCTCCTTTACACAGACCATAAAAACCTAGAATATTTGAGGGTTGCCAAGACACTAAAGCCCCGACAAGCCAGATGGGCACTGTTCTTCGCCCGATTCACCTTCCACATCACTTACAGGCCCGGGTCGAAGAATACCAAACCGGACTCCCTTTCACACATGTTCAATGCATCTGAAGCCCTGGTATCGCCCTATACCATTCTGCCATCCGGAAGCCTTTTACTGTGTGCTGTCACGGATCCCCCAAGCTACCAAGGGGCCAAACCCCCTTCCTGGAACCCCGCTCCTATCTAAAGACGAGTTGCTCTGGCACAACCACAGGATTTTCATACCAGAGAACCTGCAAACCACCGTCCTAGACCTCTGCCACGACCATTGGCTGTCTGGGCACTTCGGTGTGCACAAAACAACTGAACTGTTACAGCGCACATTTTGGTGGGCACGACTGCAAACTTTACGTGGACTCCTGGACTATCTGTAACCGGTGTGAAGGAAGCAAGACCCGGTCTTGGGGCCTTCTCAAGCCTTTGCCCATCCCAGAGAGACCTTGGAGTCACATATCCATGGACTTTATGATGGAGCTACCCCCTTCGGAAGGGTTCTCCACCATCTTCGTGGTAGTGGATAGGTTCTCCAAGATGGCCCACTTCTTGCCCATGAAGGACACACCTTCTGCTGCAGAGACTGCTAAGATTTTCATTAAGGAGATCGTTAGACTCCACGTGATACCGACAGATGTGGTGTCCGATCGTGGAGTGCAGTTTACCTCCAAGTTCTGGAGATCCTTATGTAAATCCCTGAAGATTGGCCTGTCATTGTCTTCTGCTTACCACCCCCAGACTAACGGCCAGATGGAGCGTACAAATCAAACACTGGAGCAATACCTGCGCTGTTTTTCCTCTTTCACTCAGGATGACTGGATTACGCTCCTACCACTGGCTGAGTTTGCGTACAACAATTCTGCCCACTCCACCACTCAGCAGTCTCCTTTTTTCACGAACTATGGATTCCATCCAGCCTTCTTGTCTGACACATGTCCTGAAAATCCGGTGCCAGTCGTGGATAATCTAATGGAGTTTTCCACCTCTAACAACAAACTCCTACAGGAAACAATGGCAAGAGCACAGGCTGCTAACAAGGAGACTTATGACAAAATGAGACGTGGCGAATTGCACCTGGAACCGGGCAGTTTGGTCTGGCTATCTACCACTAATCTAAGACTGGCATGCCCGTCCAAGAAATTGGACCCAAGATTCTTGGGTCCCTTCCCTATCAAGAGAAAGATTAACGATGTGGCATATGAATTGGAGTTGCTTAAATCGTTTCGTATCCACCCTGTCTTTCACGTGTCCCTGTTGAAGCCGGATTGGAAGACAGGCCCACCTGCACCAGTGCTGGTTGACAGGATGGAGGAGTTTGAGGTAGAATCCATCTTGGACTGTAGGAGGAGGGGTGGAGGCGTCCAGTACCTGGTTAAATGGAAGGACTATGGGCCTGAAGAAAGTTCATGGGAGCCTGAAGAGAATGTACATGCGGAGATTTTGATTAAGTCCTTCTGGAGAAGATTCCCGGACAAGAGAGGCCGTTTGGGCATCCAGAGGCTGCCCCTTGGGGGGGGCAATGTTAGCAGAAATCCTGCAAAAGAGGACTTTTCTGTGCTATTCATGCACGCACCCGCACCGGAAACTGCACCAAACGGCTCTATATCAGCCCAGTACACCCTGCAGCAAGTGCTGTCTGATCTACAGCATTTCCTGAAGTGTTCCGTGACTACTTTCCTGAGATTTCCTGTACCTGTGACCTGGCTTGCCCTACTCTGCATGAACTCTGCCTGCACCAACCCTCAGCTTGCCTACGACCCTTCTTCTGCCTGATCCTTGTGTACCTCTGCTGCCCGCTTCCTGCCTGTACCCGACTATCCGCCTGCCTGCTCCCACTGTACCGCACTTGTCCTCCAGTTACTGACCCGGCCTGTACGACCAACCTTCTGCCTAGCACGAGCCTCTGAGGGATCTGTACATCATTATTTGCATCCATTTCAGCCCTCGTGCCCCCCCTGTGCTCCGGAGCTTCCTGTCTACTCTATCAGGGGTTCCCCAACCAGGGCCGCAAGAGAGGTTGCCCGCTGTACTGTCAGACTCACCCACCAGGTATGTGACACCTTAGTTCCAGTCAGTGTTGTCAACCTACCAGACTGACATTTAGTGGCATGACACCCAAAATTTACTGGCACAGCCAAGTTTTTACTGCCATTTCCTAAAGTTACAAAACTACAGTTTTAAGTGCAAATTTCAGTATTTGGTCTACAAACAAGTACAATATGCAATTAGCAATGTGATTTAAGGTAGATAGTAAGGCAAAAAAAACACATTTCTTATTTTATTTTTGATATAGTAAGTAAGAAGCTCAGGAACAGGACAAGAAATGAATGGGCAAACACACACACATGAAATTGACTCTCACAGTGACACTAACAGCAGTGTGTAGCAGCACAGATGATGATGATGACAGCTCAGTGATACGGCATGTCTCCTCCGGTGTCACAGTAACAGTCTCTCTCCATGCCAGGTGGTCCCTTCAGTCCTCTTCAGTCCAAACAGTAATGACAGTCCCAGCTTGCCTTGTTCCTGTCCCATAGACCTGCACATGAGACTCCGGCCATTTTGCTTGGCTTCCACTGGTGCCACCTGAACACACTGTAGCAGGTACTTGGATAGTCTCAGCTGGCTCTGGACCAGCGAATGCGCTCTACAGAGCCTGAGCGTCAAAGTCATATTTTTACTGCCAAACTTTTCCTCTTACTCTCATTTACTGACAGGAGAAAAGTGCCTGATTTTTTACTGGCTGCCAGTAAAAATACTGAAGGTTAGCAACACTGGTTCCAATGAAGGGAACTCTTAAGGCGTCAGCATACCAAGAAGTTTTGAACAGTTTCATGCACCCAACTTTGTGGGAACAGTTTGAGGATGGCCCCTTCCTGTTCCAACATGACTGCGCACCAGAGCACAAAGCAAGGTCCAAAAAGGTATGGATGAGCGAGTTTGTGGTAGAGGAACTTGACTGGCCTGCACCTCTACCCGATAAAACACCTTTGAGATGAATTAGAGCAGAGACTGCAAGACTTGCCTTCTTGTCCAACATCAAACATTCACTTAGACACATTCCTAAACCTTGTGGACAGCATTTCCAGAAGCGTTGAAGCTGTTATAGCTGCAAAGGTTGGGCCATCTCAATGTTGAACCCTACGGACTAAGACTGGGATGCCATTAAAGATCATGAGCGTGTAAAGGCAGGTGTCACAATTCTCCAATACTTTTGACAATATAGACTGTATATATATATATATATATATATATATAAATATATATATACTCTATCTGTTCTGTATATCTTCAAAACTAAACAATGTTTGTTTTATAATACAAATTTAGAGTTAATTTTAAAAAATAGGTGCACGGTGGGATGCAATGTTTGTTGCTGTCAGTTGTGTTGGTGTTTACGCAAGCCAACTGCTTTAAACATGCAGGGGTCTAACTAATGGCGCATGAACTCTGCTTGAGCACAGAATTTAACAATGAGGTAAAAAAGCATATTTAAGCAGTCATGAAATCACAGCATGCACCCATATGATAAATGTATACATTATAGCGTGTTTGGTTTATTACAAAACATTAGGCAAGAAAATATATTTTCCGTATAGACAAGATCTAGCTAGAGAGCTGGTGAAGTTACACATGCATGCAGCAAAGCATGATATAGATTGTACATAGGTGCAGTATATGCTTGTGCAATATGGTTGTCGTTAGATCTAAGGATCATAGAATGTACAATCAAATTGTAATATGTGTAGCTATCACAAAACATTACATAAAATACATACTGTATATGTATTTGTTTGTAATGTGTGTGTTTCACCACTGGGTGACACTACTACATAGCAAGTTATATAAGAATGTAACTTGTTTTTATAGGGAGTCTGTACCAAAAGCACATGCAACCTGTCATTCATGACCATCTTCCATTGAAAATACCACTTTCCTGGCTGAAATGCTGTTGTACTTGCTTCAAGACTTTGTGAGATACTGGCTTGGAACAGTCATTCTGATTTTCCAGGTCTGCATGCTTTTTTCCAAGTCAGTGTTCTCCAAAGGCAGGGGCAGCCAGGCAGCTAGCATTTCTGGGAAGCAAGCGATACAGCTATACAACATAATACAAGTAAAGACGCTCACTCAAATTACTGCAACATGATTTATCTAAAAATGTAATGCATCCAGATCTAAAGTGCTCTTTTAGCTCCTTAAATTGCAAATGATAGTGGGCCCTTATGTGTTCTTCAAACATACTTGGCAGTCATAAACTCACTTGTCACTTGAGTTGAGCCCTGTTCTTTTTTGCACACATGTGCCTTATTTTTATTTAGAAAGAAAATTGATGCAGTGGCAAAGAAGAGGTTGTGTGTCATTGGATAGTCCAATTGTATGACTTGGCAACCAGCGGCGGCTGGTCAATAGGGGGCGCTTAGGTGCCACCTCCCTGCTGGGAAGAAGAAGAGAAAAAAAAGTCAGCCCAACTCCCTAAAGGAGGCGCCGGCATATTGACTTTTTTTTTTTCGGCTCCTTGCTGTCAGCTGACAGCAAGTAGTGAGCCTATTGGTTAGTCCTAAAAGTCTATGTATGTGCGCTGAACAAGCGAACATACATAGACTGATTGGCTGCCCTGAACCAGTGACTGCCAGTGATTGACTTGTCACTGTGCTGTGGGCAGGGGCGAATCCAGAGCGGCTGACTCCCCTGACTCAAGGAGAGAAGGACTCTGAGCTACTGTGCTGCTGTGTACTGGCTCCCTGTCCCCTGTGTAATGGCTCCCTGTCCCTTGTGTAATGGCTGCGTCCCTGTCCCCTGTGTAATGGCTCCCTGTCCCCTGTGTAATGGCTCCCTGTCCCCTGTGTAATGGCTGCGTCCCTGTCCCCTGTGTAATGACTGTGTCCCTGTCCCCTGTGTAATGGCTGAGTCCCTGTCCCCTGTGTTTTGGCTACAATACCTGTGTTCTAGCTACAATACCTGTGTAATGGCTCCCTGTCCCTGTGTACTGGCTACAATACCTGTGTAATGGCTCCCTGTCCCCTGTGTACTGGCTCCCTGTCCCCTGTGTAGTGGCTACAATACCTGTGTAATGGCTCCCTGTCCCCTCTGTAATGGCTACAATACTTGTGTAAAGGCTACAATACCTGTGTTCTGGCTACAATACCTGTGTAATGGCTCCCTGTCCCTGTGTAATGGCTACAATACCTGTGTACTGGCTCCCTGTCCCTGTGTAATGGCTGAGTCCCTGTCCCCTGTGTAATGGCTACAATACCTGTGTTCTAGCTACAATACCTGTGTAATGGCTCCCTGCCCCTGTGTACTGGCTACAATACTTGTGTAATGGCTCCCTGTCCCCTGTGTAATGGCTACAATACCTGTGCAATGGCTACAATATCTGTGTACTGGCTACCTGTCCCTGTGTTCTGGCTACAATACCTGTGTACTGGCTACCTGTCCCGGTGTTCTGGCTACAATACCTGTGTAATGGCTACCTGCCCCTATGTTCTGGCTACAATACCTGTGTACTGGCTACCTGTCCCTGTGTTCTGGCTACAATACTTGTGTACTGGCCACCTGTCCCTGTGTTCTGGCTACAATCCCAGGGGTCCCTCTCTACTCCCATCCCAGGGTCCCACTCTGCCCTCATCCCAGAGGTCCTCTCTGCTTCCATCCCAGCCCCCCCCCCACTCTGCTCTCATCCCAGGGCCCCCTCTCTGCCATCTTCCCAGGGGTCCTCTCTGCCCTCATCCCAGAGTCCCCCTCTTTGCTCTCATCCCAGGACCCCCTCTTTTCTCTCATCCCAGTACCCCCTCTCTGCTCTCATCCCGGGGCCCCCTTTCTGCCATCATCCCAGGGGTCCTCTCTGCCCTCATTCCAGGGTCCCCCTCTCTGCTCTTATTCCAGGACCCCCTCTCTGCTCTCATCCCAGGGCCCCCTCTCTGTCCTCATCCCAGGGCCCCCTCTCTGCTCTCATCCCATGGCCCGCTGTCTGCTCTCATCCTATGACCCCTCTCTTCTCTCATCCCAGGACCCCCTCTCTTCTTCCATCCCAGGGCCCCCTCTCTGCTTCTATCCCAGGGACCCCTCTCTGCTTCCATCCCAGGGCTCCCTCTTTGCTTCCATCCCAGGGCTCCCTCTCTGCTCCCATCCCAGGGGTCATCTCTCATGCCTTACACTTCGTGGATTGTTACATTACATTTTTTAATTTGTTTATTACATTATATTGATCTGCTGGCCTTTGTAGTCCTATGGCCGTGGACATCATGCCTGTGTATTCTTAAGCTGCTCTCCTTCAGTGAGCAGTAGGCCAGTAGAAGGAGCTGTTAGCTCTGAGTGCGTAGCCTGCCTTTCAGACTGAGAGCCCTGGTTCCGGCTTCCTGCCCCGCTCTGGTGACATCACTTCCGCATCTACAGTCCTAGCTGGTCAGAGTGGAGCTTCCTGCCTACCTAGACTTCCATCCAGCTATCCATTGGGTCTTCTTCCCCACCAGCCATCCGGATTGTATGTGGAGCCCGCTGGGCAGGACTGATAATACTATGATGGGCATTAACTTCTCTTACATCCTGTAAGTGATCTTAATCTTGTGCATTAAAGTTTCAACTATTTCTACTACACTTAGATGGCGCCTCCCCCTTGCTGCTCTTTTAAATGGGCAGATATCCCGGATGGCTCACCAAATATAGTGCTACCCACCACAGAAGCTGCTGGTGAATGTTAGTTATCTCCCACCCTACACAGCCAGGCACATGAATTTCTCAATCACTCCTGTCCTTGCAGCTTTCTTTGTTTTGTTTTGTATTTGGGGGAATTGAACTTGGATGGGAAAGGGTTATTATGGGATGCCCACTTGATCAGTAGAAACTCTTCAGGGACACAACTATGCTCAGTCAAATACAAAGCAAATGCCCTTTGCAGGCAAGGACCATGGGCCCCTCTGGTGTAGCAAAAATAGAAGTCTTTGGTGCTAGTTGTCCCATTGTTGTGGCTACTGCTCCCAGTACCACCTCTTCAGGCACTGCCAACCCGCCTGGCTGCAGCTGCCCCTTTCACTAGCCCTCGTGGCAACTTCTCCACAGTCCTCCCAGGCTGATTCTGCATATATCGCAGACTGCTTGCACCCATTCCCTTCAGATATGCCTCTCAGTCCTCTGACTGCAACACTCATCAGCCCACGTAGCTGTCTCTCTCCCTGGAGATTTGCCAGGCAGTGTCCTCCTGCTGTCCTCTCCTTGCTCCCATGCCTCCTGGTCAGGATACCTGCATATGTCATGAGAAGGGGTCCCTTCCACGCCCGAGCCCAGGCCTGAGTTAACCCCCCCCCCCCAATTTGGGATGCTACTCTCAAAGGCCCAGACAGCCTAACACTCCATCTCCATCTTCCACCCGAACTCCACACTGCCCCTGCTGGGCTGACACTGAGCATTTGAGGGGGCCTGCATCCTGCCAAACCTCCTGTTTGGGATTGGTCATATCAGAGAAACAGACACGATCGTCAACGCATGCGTACGAACGCTCGCCTGGGACGATCACATCCACGCATGCGCACGAACGTTCGTCCGGCAAGGCGCAATCCGCGTCTTCAGCGCAACCAATGAGGTTGGTTGCTGCCCTATAAAAGGCGGCCTCTGTGTGGATGAGTGTTGCTGCATCCAGAGGTAGTTTTTGCTGCCTCTGAGTACAGCAAACTATCTGCGTACCTCCCAACTGTCCTGGATTTGACAGGACTGTCCCAGGATTTGATCTAAGTCCCGACGTCCCAGTGAATTAAGGCTTAGTCCCGGAGTATTACATCCATGGCTTTGGCTCTCTAGTGATAGTGGTTTCTTGCTTTCATTCCATCTCTGCTCACTTGCCGGTGTCCTTTATAAATGGTAACAGATACGGTGCCAGATTTACGAGTCATTGGGATTTTACTTCTGTCCAGTTTCTGGATCTTGAAATATTCCGAGTAGGCTTCCATCTGGAGACCCGTACCTTCTTTAAGTTACTGAGCATTTAGACCGTGGCATAGACAATGGTAAATATTTCCTGTGGCCGTTCACTCGTCTCTACCTTACTTTCGTTCTTTGGTGATAGTGATCTCTCGGTTTCGGTACCTACATTATGAGGCCCTGATTCGGAATTAAGTGACCCTGCAGCCCTGAATCTAGTTTAGGACCCTGTCAGGACAGTTTAGGTCCTGTCAACCCTCCATGCGTCTATCAAACGACATGAGTCTCCGTCGTTTTTGATGGAGACCTACGTCGTTGTGAGTAGGTGTGTCTCCGGCGGAAAATATCCCGTCGTTGGTTGGAGTAACCAACGCGACTTCTGCGCCTAACGCGG
>BLSH010033954.1:408189-428963 GCA_018402905.1 Glandirana rugosa | reverse complement strand
ACCCGAACGATTTTTGAAATGTCCGGGTCCGGGTCCGTGCCACGGACACCCGAAAGTTCGGTACGGACCCGAACGTTACAGTCCGGGTTCGCTCAACACTACTTGTTATGCTTTTACTGCTATGGAATTTTAAATGATATACAAGTGTTAGCGCTCCACCCCTTTTACCTGTGTTTAGATTTTGTTTGATGTTGTGGATTCACATCTTTGTGTGAGCAGCTGACACACACCAGCTACCATACGCACATAGAGAGACTGTGGGAGCGCAGAAGCACACCCTTAATATACGCCCAACCACTTCTGTTGCAGGATGAGGAAATGGAAACACCAGCGCAGCACGTCTCTGATGATGACGAAACACAGTGCCCAGACTGACAAGAAGGGCAGTGGTGAAGCGTGGGTGGAAGATGATGTGGAGGAGGATGATGAGGTCCTAGACCCCACATGGAATGAGGGTCATGCGAGTGGCGTGTGCAGTTTGGAGGAAGAGGTGGTGGTCGCACAGAGGCACCAGCACAGCAAAAGAGGAAGCAGGTTGCAAAAGCGGAGTGAGCGTCCCCTAGACAGTACGGCAGCTACTACCCACCGCACTCAGGGACCTAGCACACCAAAGGCAGGTCAAAGGCGTTCCCCCCGCGTGGCAGTTCTTCAGACAATGTGCTGACGACAAGACACGAGTGGTTTGCACGCTGGGCAATGATAGCCTGAAGCGAGGCATAAATGTTCTAAACCTGAGCACAACCTGCATGACCAGGCATCTAAATTCAAGGCACAAGCTGCATTGGAATAATTACCTCAAAATCCAAAAAAGGTCTCGGCCTCCTCCTGCTTCCTCTTCTGCTGCTGCCTCCGCCTCTTCCTCCACCTCTACAGTGACAGTGTCACCTGCCACCCAGCAAACAGAGCATGTGACAGCAACGCCACCATGTCCTCCACCGTCCCCAAGCATTTCCACGTGGTTCCATGAAAGCTTACAGCTCTCCAAACTCCCAAAAGAGGAAGTACCCCCCTACCCACCCGCGATCCCTGGCCCTGGCATTTCAAAATTCCTGGCCTTTGAAATGCTGTCATTCCATCTAGTGGACACGGACAGTTCTAAAAACCTGATGGCGTTGGCTGTCCCACAGTATGTGGTTCCCAGCCGCCACTACTTTTCCAGGTAAGCCATCCCTTCCCTGCACAAACAAGTCGGGGACAAGATCAAGTGTGCACTACGCAACGCCATCTGTGGCAAGGTCCACATAACCACTGATACATGGGCCAGTAAGCACGGGCAGGGACGCTATATCTTGCTAACTGCACACTGGGCAAATGTAGTGGCGGGTGGACCTGAGGCGGCTAGCCAATTGGCGCATGTCCTTCCACCACCGAGGATTGCAGGGCATTTCTCTGTGCCTCCTGTTGCCTCCTCCTCCTACTGCGCTTCCTCCTCCTCTACCACCTCCTCATCCGCTCAGCGTAACACCTTCACCACCAACTTCAGCACATCCAGGGGGAAACGACAGCAGGCTGTTTTAAAACTGATATGTTTGGGGGATAAACTCCACACTGTGCAGGAGCTGTGGACGGGCATTGAACAACAGACCGATGAGTGGTTGTTGCCAGTGAGCCTCAAGTCCGGCCTGGCGGTGTGCGACAATGAGCGAAATATTGTAGCAGCTCTGGGCCTAGCCGGTTTGACGCACATCCCTTGCCTGGCACATGTGCTGAATTTGGGGGTGCAGAAATTTCTAAAAAAAACTACTCAGATATGTCAGAGCTTCTGCAGAAAGTGCGTCCCTCTGTGCGCGCTTTCGGCGTTCTCACCCTGCTGCTGCTCGCCTGTCAGTGCTGCAACGGAACTTCAACGTTCCCGCTCACCGCCTCCTATGTGACATGCCCACAAGGTGGAACTCCACCTTGCACATGCTGGAGAGACTGTGCAAGCAGCAGCAGGCAATAGTGGAGTTTCAGCTGCAGCACGCACGAGTCAGTCGCTCTGCGGAACAGCACCACTTCACCACCAATGAGTGGGCCTCCATGCGGGTCCTGTGTACCATATTGTGGTGTTTCGAGTACTCCACCAACATGGCCAGTGCCTATGACACTGTTCTTAGCGTTACTATCCCACTTCTATGTCTCCTTGAAAAAACACTTCGGGCGATGATGGAAGAGGATGTGGCACAGGAGGATGAGGAGGAGGAGGAGGAAGAGGGGTCATTTCCACGGTTATCAGGCCAGTCATTCACAAGTGGCTCGGAGGGTGGGTTCCTGCACCAGCATAGGCCAGATAAAAAATATTCAAGCCAGGACACAGTTCTGGAGGATGAGGAGGACGAGGAAGATGATGAGGAGGAGGAGGAGGAGGAACCGCAGCAGGGTGGCACCCAACGCAGCTCGTGAGCATCACTGGAGCATGGCTGGGGGGATACGGAGGACACAGATGGTACAACACCTCCCACAGAGGACAGCTTGTCTTTGCCTCTGGGCAGCCTGGCACACATGAGTGACTACATGCTGCAGCGCCTGCGCAACCACAGCCGAGTTGCCCACATTGTAACTTGTGCCGATCACTGGGTGGCCACCCTGCTGGATCCCCGTTACAAGGACAACGTGCCGTCCTTAATTCCCTCACTGGAGCGTGAGAGGAAGATGCGCGACTACAAGCGCACACTGGTAGACGCGCTGCTGAGGGCATTCCCAAATGACACCGAGGGCTCAGTGGAAGCACAAGACGTAGGCAGAGGAGGAAGAGGCCGCCAACGCAGCTGTGGTGCCGCAAGCATTTCAGAAGGCAGGGTTAGCATGGCCGAAATGTGGCAAAGCTTTGTCAGCAGCCCGCCACAACAAACAGCACCACCAGCTGATAGGCAAAGTCTTAGCAGGAGGCAGCATTTCAGCAACATGGTGGAACAGTATGTGTGCACACGCCTACACGTACTGACTGATGGGTCTGCCCCATTCAACTTCTGGGTCTCCAAATTGGGCACATGGCCTGAGCTTGCCCTTTATGTCTTGGAGGTGTTGGCCTGCCCTGCAGCCAGTGTATTGTCTGAACGTGTGTTTAGCACGGCAGGGGGCGTTATCACAGACAAGCGCAGCCGCCTGTCCACAGCCCACGTGGACAAGCTAACATTTATTAAAATGAACCAGGCATGGATCCCACAAGACTTGTCTGTACCTTGTGCAGAATAGACATTTAGACCGGCCTCACACAGCCATTGGTATACTTGTTTTTTTTTAATATGCCTTAATATTTTGGGGGCTACCCCAATTAGAAAAAAAAAACAAACAAACAAAATACAGTGTTGGCTGCCTCCTCCTCCTCCTCCACCTCCACCACCGCTACTTCCACCTATACTGCCACGGCCACGGCCTAGTCAACCTCTAGGCTCCTACTCCACATCCACCTCCTTCTCCCATTTTTATTTATTTTTATTTGATTTTAAGTTATTTCCCTATCCCCATTTTTTTTGTAGGGCACTTGTCCTACTCTTACCCCCATTTTACTTCCTTTTGCAGCCCTCTAGCCCTGTCCAGGACTTTTTTACAGCCATTTTTGTGCCGAAAAGTTTGGCTCCCCATTGACTTCAATGGGGTTCGGGGTCCGGAGTCAAGTTCGGGTCAAGTTCGGTACCGAACCCAAACATTTTCGCTAAGTTCTGCCGAACCCGCCGAACCCGAACATCCAGGTGTCCGCTCAACTCTAGTGATCAGTGTTTCCTCAAAATAAAAAAATCAATGTGTCTTTACTGCAACATAAATCCCCGTCCCCCGGTGCAATGCACGCTCACCTCCATCACAGACCCACCAGGGGTCAAATGCGCTTGGATATATAGGTCACTGGTGTACAGGATCCTTTAATCGCTGGGATACTTCCCCTTTAAGGATGGCTCAATGATGGTCACTGGCAACTCCAAAGTAATTTAGGGATTAGAAAGTGCAGTACCCGAGGTTAATCAAATAACAAGTTGCTATAACCCAGCTTCCTACTATATACTCACATTTATTCATTAAAAACAGACACTTTAAAAAAATGACAGGTCCCACGTAACCGTTAATGAGCTACCACCACCTAGTTCCACCTCTACACGTTACGCCACTTTCCCACGTGGCTTCATCTGGAGAAAGAAACTGAGTGGTTGTGGTGGGCTATATTTATAGAGGTCTTCCTAATTTTCGAAAATCGAATATGCCGATACGTGCATGCGCAAAGGCTCCACGGGAACCCAGAAATGCGCACTTGCACAGTAGTTGCTAAGGCTGTCTAGTTCCCATATCATTAGGAGCCGAGCTACAAGAAAATGGCCAATGGTGAGGACGTGTACTTGATGCTTATGCGTGTGCCGTGACAACTCCTGCTTGCACACGTGAAAAAACTGACAGCAGGAACACCTGCACAAAAGGGAGTGAAGATATTTAAAAGTATAAACCAGAGCAACATGCAGCTCATAGCTCTTGATGAGTGCTCCCAATACCACCAGTGACGCGGCTACTGTAAAATGTCCGAAAATGAAGACAATATCTGCAATAGTTGAGACAATGCAGATCAACACATAACGTAATCACTAATTCACACAAATTCCAAGATGCGATTATAAAAACACTAACGATATGAATTAATAAAGAATAAAAAACATATATATGCAATTCATAAAATGGATATCTAATTCTAATAGTGGATACTGATAAATTAATAAACGTAAGCTCTACAGATGTATGAACTTAGAAATTGTTTCACAAGTTATATAATACCATGGATAAAAACTAGCCCAGGGAAAGGAGATGCTGAATCTGGAAAAAGGAATTGCACACACAGTGCAACAGTCTTACAAGAACGGTCGTACAACAGCTTGTTGTACAATCATCCGACCGTTAGTACACGTGATTAGAACAGCCGAAATGCAACGGTCCTACAACAGAAGTTGGATGAGCAGACTAGAAAACTTTTGTTGTACAACAAGGCATCGTACAACTGTTGTACCGTGTGTACGAGGCTTTCATCTGAATAAAGGGATTGCACATATTAAATACTAGCTGGAACTAATCTCAGCTACCTGGACTCTAAAAATAACAACATTATCTCCTGGGATGACTAATTACTAAAAATTGCTAATAAAACAATTAGTGTTATGGCCAAAAGGGCAATTTATGAGGCTAAAAAGAAATTGTATGGAAGACAATTACTATAGAGAACAAGCAAACCTGGTTAGCCAGAGATATATTCAAAAAGGATATCAAGAATCCTTCATTAAGCGGAAGATGGTAGAAGTGGACAGACTCGACAGAAGAGACCTGATTGAAGATAAAGGAGGGTGTGATACCTATCAAGATAATTTGCACATTATTCTTAACTATGGTGTACAACATAAGAAAGTAGAGAAGACTTTCAAAAAACACTGGCCCATTCTAACAGCAGATAAATGTTTAAAGCAAGTTTTACCGATGCAACCCAAATTCACCTATAGAAGAGTCCCAACATTACATGATAAAGTAGCTAAAATGTAGTTGATCCCCCAAAAAACCAACACTACAATTTTTTCAGGAAAAGGCTTTTATCCATGTAGACACTGTTATGCTTGCACGAAAACCGAGAGGAAGAATAAAAAAAGCGAACTAATTTACAGCCACATCCACAGGAAAAGGATATCAGATCAAGGACTGTATCACCTGCCGAACAGAAGGAGCAGTTTATGCCCTCCAGTGTCAGATTGAGTACATAGGCCGTACGAAGCGTCCAATGTGGAAGAGAATTTCCCTGTTCGGTCGTTCGGCAAACAACCGAACAAACGGGAAGTTCGACCGTTTGTTCTGCCCCCCGAACCGACCAAAATGCAATGCAGCACTAAAAAATGCATTGCAAGCCCTGATTGGCTGAAACAGTGAAAGCTTCAGCCAATCAGGGCACAGAGCACTGTCAATCATGATTGGCCACTGTCATCATGACTTTATCCAATCATGGCTCAATACTGCCCCACAGTATAAAAGAGCTGTGTGAAGTTGGCACCCCATGTTTGTAAAACCTGAATAAAATGATACCATTTGTTTGCGTCACGTTTGCGCTGATTTGCGCCACAAAAATGAGCGTTTGCGCCGCTTCAGTTTCTGAGATATTAAACATTCAATTTAATGCAAGCCCCGCCCACTTTGCACCCCATGTTGCTGCATTTTAAAAACAAACACGCCATTTGTTTGTGCCGAGTTTGCGACACAAAAAATGTATGTTGGCGCCGCTTTGGTTTCCGAAATATTGTGCGCTATAATTGCTGAAACCCACTTTGCACCCCATGTTGCTGAATTTTAAAAACAAACACGCCATTCGTTTGCGCTGGTTTGTGAGATATTGTGTGTTATATGTTGCCAAACCACACTGACTTTACACCTCCTTATTAAATCTTAAGCACAACTAGATTCATTTGTTCCGGGTTTGCGCAGATTTGGTGGATATTGTACACAATGTTTTACTTCACATGCGTAGTTTTGCCACCCCCCACAGGGATCCACCCCCCTTCCCCCTCTTTGGACAGGGGAGGGGGCAGGTACAGCTGGCTCAGGCTCTAGTGAGTCAGAGCCAGCTGTTAATCAGGCGGCAGGGTGGATCGGCAGTATTGTCGGGATCTGTCCCAGCTGCAGCGTGGGCAATAGCCCGCCACATGCTACGTTTTTTTGTCACTGGAGAACATACTTACTATATATTATCTTCTGAACAAAAAGAGAACTAAGGCCAAAAAAGGTTGGGCCATAGTTCTCTTAACAAAAGTTTAAAGCAGGTGTTAACCAAGCAAAACAGCACTCCAGCAAATTCTCCTATATAAGTCACTTCTTTTTGAAAGCTGTGTGAAGTTGGCATCCCATGTTTGTAAAACCTGAATAAAAATATACCATTTGTTTGCGCCGCGTTTTCGCTGATTTGTGCTGCAAAAATAACTGCCAACTTCACGCAGCTCTTTGTAAATTGCTTTTTTTTAAAAACATCTATGTCAGTAAACATTCTTTTCCTGGCAGACTCCATGGAAGCATACGTGTGGGTGGCTCCGCTTCCACAGCTACCCTATAGGACTCCTCTACCATAAATATTTGCTCTGTCCTGATTGCTGTGTTCCTTTTTTGTCCTCCTCCGTTTGGACCAAGTAGATGGTTCATCTACCTGAAGATTCCTTACTGCAGAAATACCGCTGGTGCCAGGAGAATACGTCCCTCCGATAAGCCCTAGCTGAGAGCAGGGTATGGATTGTGCAGAGTAGCGCTGAAGAGCAGGGGATGTGTGCGCCGGCCAGATAACCCAGCTGAGAGCGGGTGGCCCTTATCTGCACGAGAACACAAGGCGATCCCTGGTGAGCATATCGCGGTGGAGTGGTTTATGGCAGCAAGTGTTTGTTGTGTTGTAGTCTGAGTTTTATCTCCTATTTGCCCTGTGTGCCTTCTTTGCTGACAGTTATGGCGGCCGGGCCGGTGCTACGACCACTGCTTCCGCCTCCCTGTGTCTCGCCGGCCGCTCTGCGCATATGTGTCCGCGGGACGAGAATGAGGCCCGGCTCGTGCATGCACGTGTGGGTTCCCGGCGGCACCGGGCGATGAGGTCACGCTGCGCTGTAAATGGCCGGGTAGCCCCACACAGGCTCGGGAATGCATGCGGGCATTGCAGCACCTTCCCTGGGCTGCGTGGGTGAGCTCCTTGGGTAAAGTGGGCGGTGGGGGAGAGGGGGGGGGATCTGGATCTGAAGTCTGGCCACTCCAGGCTCTGGATGCTCTGTACCCTGGCATTTTATCCTTCGTCTCTCTCTGTAGATTCTCATTGCAGATGGATGCCTCTCTGCCCCCTGGTGGTCAGCCCTCGCTCGACGGGTACCACTCAGGTTCCTTGGGATGGGAGATGGCTGGGGGAAAGGGTTAGGCATTGGCAGGGGATGGTGAGACTGCAGCAGTAAGCCTAAAGCTTCTTCTACTCTCTTTATTCCCTCAGCCCTCATAGGTCTGACTTACGCCGAAGCTTGCAGAAAAGGAGCGGCTCATCTAAATCTCACCATCAGCATTATCATCAGTCGTCTTCTAGATCTGGTCTTCATGGATTCCGCTCAGGGTCAGGGCACCGCAGTAGGGATACACACCGCCCCCCTCCTCCACGCTCCCAGGAGAAACTATGCTGGGGGTGCAGGAGGGTGGTGTCTGCGGACAGGTCCCTGTGTGACCACTGCTAACAAAAATCGGTGGTCGAAAGGAAGAACCCAGATCAGCACCTGGAGGCTTTGATCAAACGGGTTGTTAATAATTCCCTGCAGGAAAGGGAAGCCCGTCAACCTTGCGTGCCCCCTGCAGATCCTCCAAGGTCCCTAGTGGATGAGAGCCAGTGGGATGATCAATTGGAACCCATTCCAGCCTGATTGGTAGTCTCTGGCTCAATCGGACAGTGAGTCACAGATGGAAGCGTCAGAAGTAGGGTTCAAATACGCCCTAGTTCCTTCTCAAAAAAAAAAAAGAGGCGATGGACTTGGAAGAGCTGGCCGTGTTGCCTCCAAAACAAAAAAACATGCTTAAACAGCTCAGTAGGGAGCACTCTCATTTCCCCTTTCTAGCGGAGCTAGGGGGAATTATCTCGGATGAATGGAGCAAAGTGGAAAGAAGGGGCTCATTAGCAACCAAAGTCCAAAAGCTGTACCCTTTCAAAGAAGAAGAGGTGAAACAGAGGCAGCTCCACTAGTGGATGCGGCCCTGATGAGGATTTGCAAGGTATGTGACACTCCCATTAGAGGATACGGTCTCCTTCAGGACCCCCTGGAGAGGAGAATCGACACAGACCTCAGTTGAATATATCTGACAGCCGGAATGGCCTGTAAACCGGCCTTGGCCCTAGCGACACTCTCCAAAGCTATGGAGGTTTGGTCCGATAGTGTTGATGAAATCTTGGCAGGGATTTCCACTGAAACAGCCAGAAGTTCGCCTATACAAGAACTAAGGATGGCATCAGCCTTCATGGGGGAGGTGTCCCTTGACATCATCCGTCTTGTGGACCGGGTGATGTTGGCATCAGTCATGGCTAAGCGGGTCCTCTGGCTCCAGCCTGGTGCCAGATTCCTTTTAAGGGAACCTCCCTCTTTGGGAACAAGCTCAATGAGGATGTAACCCGGCCATGGGAGGAAAGTCTGGGTTTCTTCCCCAGGATTGGTGCCAGCCAAGTCAAAGACATATTTTGGCAAAGAAACAAGGATTCGATTGGGTCAAGGAAGCGTGCAGTTATAAACCTGGGCGTGAGTTCGGGAGGCCCTGGAGGGCCAGGAGGTCAACAAACCAGAAAGCCTTGAAAGGCGGTTCCACAGGTGGACAAAGGCCATCTAAATCCTTTTGAAATTGGGCCCACTCAGGCAGGCATGGTGGGTGCTCATTTGCATCACTTTCGGCATGTCTGGGCAGCCTCAATCCAGGACTTTTGGACAGTTAAGACAGTGTCCACAGGCCACGCTTGGGTGTTCAGCAAAAGGCCCAAGCTAAGATTCGTTCCACGACCATTTGGTCCTCAAGAGAAAAGAGGGAGATCCTGTCTGCATATGTGGAATCTCTACTAGAACAGGAATCGGTCAAACCCATCCAGGTCAATGAGAGGGGCCAGGGTGTATTCCCCCTTGTTCTTAGTACAGAAGAATGACTCATGGAGATCCGTGATTGATTTAACCCATCTCAATTTATCCAAATGGGAAAGTTCAAAATGGAGTCTCTGCACTCTATCCAGCAAGCAGTGCAACCAGGAGACTGACTGATCTCCATCGACCTCAAGGATGCCTACTTCCATGTCCCCATAGCAGCAGAATTCCAGCGCTATCTGCCGTCTGCCATATAATTACACTGTCAATTTACTTGCCTCCCCTTTGGCCTGACAACATCACAGAGAGTCTTCTCCAAGGTACTGCTAGCAGTGGTAACGCTGTTGAGAGTCATAGGAGTCTGTCTTTATCACTATCTGGATGACCTCCTTCTGCTAGCCCAAGACAAAGGGCAGCTGCTGAATCAACGGGACTTAGTCATCACCACCTTGCAAGAATTCGGGTGGCTACTGACTTTAGACAAAGGTCACCTGCAGCCGTCCCAATCTGTAGTATTCCTCTGAGCGCTCTTCAATACGAAGACAGGCACCATCTCGCTTCCCAAAGAAAAAAATCTATGTAATCCGGGACCGAGTCCACCAAGCCCTTTCGTCACCTTGGCTCTCGGCTCTCTGGTGTCTGAGGGTAATTGGGACAATGACAGCATCCATTCCCATGGTGAAGTGGGCCCAGTGGAGGATGCGTCCGTTTCAGAGAGGATTCACGGGAGGATTCATGGGAGTCACGCAGCAAGATTGTAACTTCGCTCCAGAGGTCAAACCTCTCCAAGTGCCACTCCCTGGAACCAGTCATCTACATGCTGCACATGCAAATACAAGGCCCAATACACACAGCTACATATGGGGCTGTGTTTTTGTGTTGCTAACAAATGTGCTCAGAAAAAGGAACAAAGGTGCATCTGGTTCTGCAAATCATGCGCATTTTTCAAACGTACGCATGTGTACTTGCCTAAATGCACATATGCATTTAACCACTCCCCTACCGCCATATGCAGAATGACGGCCGGGAAGTGGTTCAGTTATCCTCACTGGGCATCATATGACGTCCAGCAGGATAACGTGGGGGCGCGCATCACGGCAATCGGTGCTGCGGTGTGTCAGTCTGACCCACCGCATTACCGATCTCAGTAAAGAGCTTCCGTCGGAAGCTCTTTACCATGTGATCAGCCGTGACCAATCATGGCTAGTCACAGTGTAAACAGGAAGAGCTGTTCATTAGCTTTTCCTCTACTCGCATCTGCAGACGCCAGTAGTGGAGAGTCGATCGACTGCTCTCCTGACAGGGGGGTCTGTGCTGAGTGTTTATCAGTGCTGCCCTCCCTTAGGATTGCCACCCAGGACCACCAGGGAGCCTGCCCAGGGACCATCAGGGAGCCCACTAGAACCACCAGGGAGAGCCCACCCAGGGAGATGGCCAGGCAGCCAATGCTGACACCCAGGGAGCTAATCCTAGACCACCAGGCAAAAAGTTGTTGCAGCTCTACTGTCTTTTCCAGGGTACAGTATGAAGTGCAGTGCCCGGTACAGTGGGAAGAGCATTACATTAAGGAAACCAAAGCTGAGTATAGGTTCTGTACGTAAGATTTAATAAGGAGGTGTAAAGTCAGTGTGGTTTGGCAACTATAGCGTACAATATCTCGGAAACCAAAGCGGCACAAAGGTTTATTTTTGCGGCGCAAACGTGGCACAAACGAATGGCATGTTTGTTTTAAAATTCAGCAACATGGGGCGCAAAGTGGGCGGGGTTTCGGCAACTATAACGCACAATATCTCGGAAACCAAAGCGGCGCAAGCGTTTATTTTTGCGGCGCAAACCAGAGCAAACGTGGCACAAACGAATGGCGTGTTTGTTTTTAAAATTCAGCAACATAGCGTGCAAAGTGGGCGGTGTTTCTGCAACTATAACGCACAATATCTCGGAAACCAAAGCAGTGCAAACTTTTATCTTTGTGGAGCAAACCAGCGCAAATGCGGCGCAAACAAATGGCGTGTTTGTTTTTAATTCAGCAACATGGGGTGCAAAGTGGGCGGGGTTACGGCAACTATAACGTACAATATCTCGGAAACCAAAGCGGCGCAAACATTAATTTTTGCGGCGCAAACGCGGCACAAACGAATGGCGTGTTTGTTTTTAAAATTCAGCAACATGGGGTGCAAAGTGGGTGGGGTTTTCGGCAAATATAACGCACAATATCTCGGAAACCAAAGCGGCGCAAGCGTTTATTTTTGCGGCGCAAACCAGAGCAAACGTGGCACAAACGAATGGCGTGTTTGTTTTTAAAATTCAGCAACATAGCGTGCAAAGTGGGCGGTGTTTCTGCAACTATAACGCACAATATCTCGGAAACCAAAGCAGTGCAAACTTTTATCTTTGTGGAGCAAACCAGCGCAAATGCGGCGCAAACAAATGGCGTGTTTGTTTTTAATTCAGCAACATGGGGTGCAAAGTGGGCGGGGTTACGGCAACTATAACGTACAATATCTCGGAAACCAAAGCGGCGCAAACATTAATTTTTGCGGCGCAAACGCGGCACAAACGAATGGCGTGTTTGTTTTTAAAATTCAGCAACATGGGGTGCAAAGTGGGTGGGGTTTTCGGCAAATATAACGCACAATATCTCGGAAACCAAAGCGGCGCAAGCGTTTATTTTTGCGGCGCAAACCAGAGCAAACGTGGCACAAACGAATGGCGTGTTTGTTTTTAAAATTCAGCAACATAGCGTGCAAAGTGGGCGGTGTTTCTGCAACTATAACGCACAATATCTCGGAAACCAAAGCAGTGCAAACTTTTATCTTTGTGGAGCAAACCAGCGCAAATGCGGCGCAAACAAATGGCGTGTTTGTTTTTAATTCAGCAACATGGGGTGCAAAGTGGGCGGGGTTACGGCAACTATAACGTACAATATCTCGGAAACCAAAGCGGCGCAAACATTAATTTTTGCGGCGCAAACGCGGCACAAACGAATGGCGTGTTTGTTTTTAAAATTCAGCAACATGGGGTGCAAAGTGGGTGGGGTTTTCGGCAAATATAACGCACAATATCTCGGAAACCAAAGCAGCGCAAACATTTATTTTTGCGGCACAAACCAGCGCAAACGTGGCACAAACGAATGTCGTGTTTGTTTTTAAAATTCAGCAACATGGGGTGCAAAGTGGGCAGGGCTTGCATTAAATTGAATGTGTAATATCTCAGAAACCAAACCGGCGCAACCGTTTATTTTTGCGGCGCAGACCAGCGCAATCGCAGCACAAACGAATGATGTGTTTGTTTTTAAAATTCAGCAACATGGGGTGCAAAGTGGGCGGGGTTTCTGCAACTATAATGCACAATATCTCGGAAACCAAAGTGGCGCAAACGTTAATTTTTGCGGTGCAAACGCGGCACAAAAGAATGGCGTGTTTGTTTTTAAAATTCAGCAACATGGGGTGCAAAGTGGGCGGGGCTTGCATTAAATTGAATGTTTAATATCTCAGAAACCGAACCGGCGCAAACGTTTATTTTTGCGGCGCAAACCAGTGCAAATGCGGCGCAAAGGAATGGCGTGTTTGTTTTTAACAAAAATTTCCTTCAAAGAAGGAAAGAGGTGTATGGCGTTCACCTAACCTTAGACTTTTACTACTTCTAAGAATGGGTTAATGAAAATATGTGCTTAATCCTTTAGAACAAATATAAACATCCACAAACAAAATAGTGATACAATGGTTACTTTGTAACCCACACAGATAATGTTACTTCTATATCCCAAAGTTCTGATCTCAAAAGCAGAATCAAAGGAAACAAAGTATCCTTTTAAAGTTCCCTGTTTGTCTTCATCTGCTCACCACTTTGAAGCAACGCCCGTGTCTGAAGTCACTTCCAGCCTGAGAGCTAGATGGCTCTGATTTCCTCTAGGTGTGGAGCGCACGCTGTGGAGACACATATTTGGTAATCTGCACATGCCGAGACGATCTGTGCCGAACAAGTGGCACCAGCAAACGTGCGTGTAAATACATTCATTTTTAGCATTCTCTGGCATCAGCTAAACAATGTTACGCTATGTGAGTTTTTATTTACTTTGCATGAGGTGAGCGGATTGACGGTGAGAGCTGTAAAATCAGTCTGAAGAGTAAGAAAGGAATTTCCCTCATCTGTGAGTGGTGAGCAGATGAAGACAAACAACAGGGAACTTTAAGGCCTCATACACACGGGCGTATCTAAAAAAATAAACAAAACGTCGGGTCCGACGTCAAGGAAAAAAAGTAGACGTTTTTCGGCGTTATGCATTGGCATTTTTGAGCGTTAGTGAGCGTCGGCGTCAATAGGCGTTTTTTTAAAAAAAATCATCCCTCTGCTATTTTTCAACCTAAAAACGTCGGCGTCAAAAAACGCCAGAAAACGCCGGTACAATATTAGGTGGCGTTTGTTGGCGTTTTGTGGCGTCGGCGTCAAAAAACGTCAAAACGTTACAGCCTCAGAACGCGATGGCCATGGGTTCTACTTTCTGCTCACTAACGCCGACGCCACCTACAGCTCAAAAATGCCGACGTTTTTATGAGGCCATTGACTAACATGGAGAGCTGCAAAAAACACCAGAAAACGCCGGCGTCAAAAAACGTCCGTGTGTATGAGGCCTGAAAGGATACTTTGTTTCCTTTGATTCTGCTTTTGAGATCAGAACTTTAGGATATAGAAGTAACATTATCTGTGTGGGTTACAAAGTAACCATTGTAGCACTATTTTGTTTGTGGATGTTTATATTTGTTCTAAAGGATTAAGCACATATTTTCATTAACCCATTGTTAGAAGTAGTAAAAGTCTAAGGGTTAGGTGAACGCCATACACCTCTTTCCTTCTTTGAAGGAAATTTTTGTTTCATGTGTTGATCCCAGGTGGCTGCGACCATTTGCGATTGAGGTGGGCTGCATAACCTAAAAACACTTGCACTGATTTTTGATTTTTGATTATTTTTTTTATTTATTTATTGAAGCAACAACACCTGTGTGGGTTACAAAGTAACCATTGTATCACTACTTTGCCTGTGGAGGTTTATATTTGACTTAAAGGATTAAGCACATATTTGTATTCACCCAGTCTTAGAAGCAGTAGGAGTTTAATGATCAGGTTCTTAGAAGGAAATCTTGTTTCATGTGTTTGTTTTTTAAATTCAGCAACATGGGGTGCAAAGTGGGTGGGGCTTGCATTGAATTGAATGTTTAATATCTCAGAAACCGAACTGGCGCAAACGCTTGTTTTTGCGGCGCAAATCAGCACAAACGCTGCGCAAACAAATCGTATATTTTTATTCAGGTTTTACAAACATGGGGTGCCAACTTCACACAGCTGAGAAAGCGGAACAGTCAGATTTCTCAGCGGATATCACATTTTACAAATCCAGTTCTGAAGGCTGGTGATCAAGAAACCCACACTGTCCAGATATTTTTTTCTTTAATAGTGTTCATGCTCTCAAAAGTGTGTTTGGGCATCTCTGTACACTGATGAAAAATGGGATACTGGACAAGACTTTTGAACCTCTGTGACATTTGATTTTGTATCTGTTATATTTTGAGAATATGTTTTGAACTCATCAGTGCTACTTTTCCTATTTATTAGAAAGAAAATAGAAAGTACATATTAAATCTTTGAAAATAATCTTCTCTTTGCCTTGTCTAGATTCAAATGGAAGTCCTAAGGATCGCAAATTGGTTCAAATGTTTCTTATGATGCATCCCTGGTATATCCCATCTGGAGACCTAGCTAAGAAACTCTTTACTCTATATCCTTTATGCATTCTTTAAATTGTTACTTTATTGCACTGTATATTTTAAAGTGTATGTCAGGGCAAAATTATAAAAACATGCTGTATTTTGTACATCTCTGCAATACATGCATATTTCTCTGTTTTTATCCTTTTAAACATGCTGCAAGAAAAATAACTGTTGATGTACCAGAAATACAGTGTATAGCGATCACTCCTCATTGAGTTCAAACAGAGAGCAAAGGGAGTGTTCAGCTCGCAAGGTTTCTGGCAAAAAATACAAGGCATTTTATGCACGTCTCCAACAGATATGATGAAAAAACTTTCAGTTGCGTGTTTATTAGGTGTACCCTATAGTGCCAGGGTAATGGTGTCATAACATGCCCTACAGTGCCACTGCTAAATACTTTTTCTCATCAGCAGTGTATAGCAGTCATGTGACTACTATTAGTGTCTGGTTAAAGCTTGTAGGAGGAGTTTTTATTCTCCTCTGACTGTCCTATGAGGCTGCATGACTTCTGACCCTCTGTCTGGACAGTGCTGATTGACCTTGTGCTGATCACATGCACCCCCCCCCCCCCAAGAAAAATAAAAGCTCTCTCTAGCAATACACACCAAACTGAGCATGTGCAGAGGGCCTCCTAGGGCCCTGTACTATCAGCAGGTGGATTGGGGACAGTAAAAGAATGGGAGGATCAGAAGACAGGATCAAACAGCCTTTTTACACAAGGTGGAGGATTAACCCCTTAGGTTCCACAGTGACTATAACAAGCATGCTTTACTGCATATTACTGCAGACTGATTTTACTGTTGTGGGTTTAGGAACACTTTAAATCAACACATGAACACCAAACATGCTATGTTTATAGAAAAAAAAAATATATATATATATACAGTATCTCACAAAAGTGAGTACACCTCTCACATTTTTGTAAATATTTTATTATCTTTTCATGTGACAACACTGAAACAATGACACGTTGCTACAATGTAAAGTAGTGAGTGTACAGCTTGTATAGCAGTGTAAATTTGCTGTCTCCTCAAAATAACTCAACAAACAGCCAGTAATGTCTAAACTGTTGGCAACAAAAGTGAGTACACTCCTAAATGAATATTGACCAAATTGGGCCCAATTAGCCATTTTCCCTCCCCGGTGTCATGTGACTGGTTAGTGTTAGGTCTCAGGTGTGAATAAGAAGCAGGTGTGTTAAATTTGGTGTTAACGCTCTCACACTGGTCACTGGAAGTTCAAAATGCACCTGATGGCAAATGACTCTCTAAGGATCTGAAAAAAAAGAATTGTTGCTCTACATAAAGATGGCCTAGGCTATAAGAAGACTGCCAAGGCCCTGAAACTGAGCTGCAGCACGGTGGCCAAGACCATACAGTGGTTCCACTGAGAATAGGCCTCGCCATGGTCGACCAAAGAAGTTGAGTGCACGTGCTCAGCATCCAGATGTTATCTTTGGGAAATAGACATATGAGTGCTGCCAACATTACTGCAGAGGTTGAAGGGGTGGGAGTCAGCCTGTCAGTGCTCATACGCTGAACACTGCATCAAATTGGTCCACATGGCTGTTGTCCCAGGAAGAAGCCTCTTCTAAAGATGATGCACAAGAAAACCCACAAACAGTTTGCTGAAGACAAGCAGACTAAGCACATGGATTACTGGAACCATGTCCTATGGTCTGATGAGACCATGATAAATGTATTTTGTTCAGATGGTGTCAAGTGTGTGTGGCGGCAACCAGGTGAGGAGTATAAAGACAAGTGTGTCTTGCCTACAGTCAAGCATGGTGGTGGGAGTGTCATGGTCTGGGGCTGCATGAGTGCTGCTCCATTGAAGGAACCATGAATGCCAACATGTACTGTGACATACTGAAGTAGAGCATGGTCCCCTCCCTTCAGAGGCTGGGCCAAAGGGAAGTATTGCAACATAACGACCCCAAACACACCTCCAAGACAACCACTGCCTTGCTAAAGAAGCTGAGAGTAAAGGTGATGGACTGGCCAAGCATGTCTCCAGACCTAAGCATTATTGAGCATCTGTGGGGCATCCTCAAACGGAAGGTAGAGGAGCGCAAGGTCTTGAACAGCCCGTGTGATGTCGTCATGGAGGAGTGGAAGAGGACTTCAGTGGCAACCTGTGAAGCTCTGGGGAACTCCATGCCCAAGAGGGTTAAGGTAGTGCTGGAAAATAATGGTGGCCACACAAAATATTGACACTTTGGGCCTAATTTGGACATTTTCACTTAGGGGTGTACTCACTTTTGTTGCCAGCGGTTTAGACATTAATGGGTGTGTGTTGAGTTATTTTGAGGGGACAGCAAATGTACACTGTTATACAAGCTGTACACTCACTACTTTACATTGTAGCAAAGTGTCATTTCTTCAGTGTTGTCACATGAAAAGATATAATAAAATATTTACAAAAATGTGAGGGGTGTACTCACTTTTGTGAGATACTGTATATACATACATACATTACGCACTGTAGCAGGGTGTTCCAGAGAGCTGGGAAATGTCCTGTTTGGGGTTTATACACCTCCCAGGCTCCTCATACACGTTCAGGGATCTCTGATCCACGATCCAGTTCGGAACTTGGTTCTCTCCCCCAGGCTAATTTATGCTCACCTGAGAAAGACAGCCAGTGCGGCCTGGGAAATCAGACAACTCTTGTCTTGTCAAGGCCTGTATTTTGTATGGTTAGTACCAAGACAGGGCTAGGTTTTTGTTTTGCTATCTTTGTTCCTGTTTGTTTTCTGAGAACACAGCACCTGTATATAGACCTTGTAAATATCACAAATAAAACACTGCACTGTTTTGTCACCACCTTCATGGATTTGTTATCTGTGCCTGAGAGACTGCTTATACCAGGGAGCTTTGTACCTGCTACCTGTTCCCCAGCTTACATATGGTGGAGGCCTGCACGCAGCTGTAGTAAGTTACCACTTAAAGGGCCAGTACTTGTAGTGACTAAACATGGAGGAAATCCTCAAACAGTTGGTGTTATCTAACGCTGCACAGCAGCAAGCGCTGCACAACAGCAAGCCAATGCTATTACACAGGAGCACTGTGCCAACAGATTGGTGCTGTACAGGAGCAAACGCAAAGGCTGTTTCAACAGCTAGCCACTGCTGCAAAAGTGGATAGGAAAACCCTGACTGAGGTTGTGGAGATGCTAGTGCAGTGGTCACCTGCTAAAATTGACGATGTTGGAAACAAGCCCTCAGCCATCCATGTGGGTCACTTCCTTTCCAAGATGAATGCAGATGATGACCCAGAAGTCTTTTTGCTGATGTTTTCAAAGGACCGCTGAGAAGGAAGGTTGGCCTAAAACCCAGTGGGCAAGACTGGTCACCACCTTAATTACTGGAGAATGACAGAAGGTCTGCTATGATCTGGAGTTGGTCCTTCTGAGATGAGAAACCCCCAAGATCACAGATGTTTGATCGAATCCGCCTGGTGCAGAAATAGCTACAGTCCCTGTCGGGGCCACAAATAGTGGAGCATGTGGTCATGGACCGATTCCTGTGGTCACTACAAATTCCCCTGCAGAATTGGGTCAAGGACCCCAAGTCGGCAGACAACCTGGTTGAGCTCGTTGAGAGGTACTTTGCTGCAGATATCCTGGTCACCACCCCTACAGCCACACGGACTTTCCACCCAAAGCCAGGATCTCCCCAGGCAACCGGTAAGACAGTTCCAGGGGAGGTGGGTGGTAAGCATGGCAAGGAGCCAGGGGGAGGATTTTGGTGCCAGGACTGAAGTTTGGCGTTCCTAACAAGGGAAGCAACTGCCTGTCAGCAAACCAAACTATGGCAACATCAGGTGTTTCTGTGGCCAGGAACTGAGACATGTTGCAGCAAACTGTCCATTGACAGATTAACCCATACAGTATGACGTATCTCTTAGAAGGCAGGCTGTTTGCTGCTGTTACATGTGCTGCAGTGCCGAGTGTAGGAAAACACATGCCAAATGACTTTTAATAATAAGCCTATTATGGCCTTGCTGCACTCTGGAAGTCTGGTGACTTTGGTTAAAGCTGAGATGGTTCAAACTTTGTATTTTCATGCTAAAAAAGTTGCTGTGATCAGTGTACCGGAGGATACCTGGGAGTATCCTATGGCCACTGTTAACTTTAAGGGAAAGGTCACGCATCTTTGGATCGGGTAGTCCCCGCCATACAAGCATCAAGTTCTGTGGTCACTACATTGATGACCTGTTGCTTATAGTAGCAGACCCCCAATTTAGACTTGATGATTGGCTGATTTTCATGAATGATAACCAGCTGAATTTAAAATTCACTGGTTTCAGTGATTCTATAACCATTGAGTTCCTGGATGTGAAGCTTACCTGTGAAGACGGGGGCATTGTTACCAGTCTTTGTAGGAAGCCCTCGTCAGGGAATACCCTCCTGAGAGCTGACTCCAGCCATCCTAGCCATACCATGAGGGGTATCCCAGTGGGCCAGTTTTTAAGGCTCAAGCGCATTTGCAGCAAGGAGTTAGATTACAATAGAGAGGCAGAACTAATGGCTACACGGTTCAAGAGAAAGGGGTATTCTAAGACTACTATACATCGGGCATTATCTAGGGCCAGTAAAACTTCAAGAGAATAATTTAATTAGGAATAGAGCCCCCACTAACAGTAACAAAAGTCTAATAAAGGCTGACTCTATTCCCATTTTCTCTACGTCCTATAGCACAGAATTTGACAGTGTCACAAGAATTGTCAATAAGTACCTCCCTGTATTAAGAATGATGATGTTGTATAATCTGGCTTGCCTAGTGAGAAATGGTCTTGACTGGATAACAGGCAAATGTTACTACTCGAACACTGCCTTGGAGGAAGAAATAGCCTCCCCTTACAACCTACCGGCCATCTTGCACGCAAAACTGCCTTCTTTGCCGACACAAATAAGGACCAACCTGGTCCTAAGGGACACTGTACTAGCATGGAGGGAAACAAGGAAACTTCAGAGACTTCCCTCCGCGATCTCACCTTTCCTCCCGATCCTTGGGAATCCCATGTTCCCCCCCGTCGACACAATCTCCAGCATTCAAAACATGGGCGGCAAAGGGGCTGACAAAAATGTCCCAACTATTCAACCAGGACCTCAACTCAATCAAGACGTTTTCGGACCTCAAGGAAGAATACTCCCTGCCAACAGCGCATTATTTCCACTACCTACAAATCAAGTCCTGGCGGGTACAAAACTTACGACCTCTAACACAGCTGCCCCCCCTTGTACCCTAAGGGTTCCTAGCCCTCCTTTCCACTCTAGCGCCTCCCTTCAGAGACTTCAAAGGAACAAAGGGAGGTACGATCATGTCACAGGGAATCCTGGTCCAACCAGGAATAAACACAGCCGTTTCTTCCGTCAAAACGCACGTTCTACCGGCCATCCAACATTCCCCTCCGATAAAGAAGGAGGTTCCGTCACAAGCTCATCATTGTAAACG
>BLSH010033954.1:401540-402725 GCA_018402905.1 Glandirana rugosa | reverse complement strand
ACAGTACTGCTATGGTGCCAAGGGTTGTGAATCCCTTCAGATGGTTACTACCGGAGTACGTGATTCACCCCGTGTTCAGGCTGGTCTACCCAGTGACATGGATTCAGGTAAAATATTTATAACTTTTTTAACTTTGGCCGTGAGCCACATTGGTTTTCTTTTTAGCCTCTTAAATTTATTGCCCATGGGAATATACTTTGCAGCGAGTTCGCATACAGTTTTTTTTAAAAATTCCCATTTCTGTTCTGTGTTCATTGATGCTAATATTCCCTCCCAGTCTATGTCCTGGAGAGCAGCCCTCATCTTTGTAAAATTTGCTCTCTTAAAATTAAGTGTTAATAAATAAACAATAAAGGTGATTGCAATAAGTGCGGACGTCCAGCGCCTTGTTTTCTTCTATTACTCATTGCAGTACCTGGAGCGGTGTTTATACTCTATCCTATAGCCCCTGTTCACTTTAAAATGGACTTAGGTACAGTGACCCATCTGGTCGGACTTGTGCCCCACTTAGTGCATGAGGCCATCATTGGTAGACTTCCCTAAGTGTTGGGAACCGTGGTATCGTCATGACACAGTCACAGTAACTGACTCAGTGGTGGAGACAGAGCTTGGCCAAGACTGATGTGGGTTCAGGGGACTCCTCTCAGGGCTCCCTGGGTAGAGATGAGCCCCTGATTCGAACATCGGGGGTTTATCCGTTCGCGCCATTGCAAACATTATGAGGCATTTGCGGGAGCGCTCCCCATAATGCATTTCAATGGTGGCGAAATGCTGCCCACTGATTGTCCAAAGAATTACTAACATTCTTACAAAATATCAATCTATATACATATAAATAAGACTCTTGACCACTGATGTCCTATAAACCCTATAGACAATCTAATAAAAATATCCTAAAAATATCTTAAAAATATATAGATTATCCCCTGTCCAAGCTTACTCCTCATATATGTTTTGTTGTTGTAAACAAAACCCCGCACCTCATCCCAGGCAGAAAGTATTGGATAGATTGGTTAGGGAGAGCGTTCCCCTATGGGATTATCCAGTGCAGAGAGACAAAAATACAAAGTATATATATGTTAGAATAAAATCACAATTTTATTTTACAAATGGATATAAAACAAAGCAGAATAAGCAAAACGGATACAAAGGAATCAATACTTAAAACCGATACCATGGGGTATC
>BLSH010033954.1:389040-399040 GCA_018402905.1 Glandirana rugosa | reverse complement strand
GTGTACACTATATATCAGTGCGTTTTGGGGGTGTACGGTATATAGCACACTACTTGACGTGGTGTCTTCAAATATATACAGTCTAGTGTATACAGATATACACACAGCATATTGAGTGTACAATATATATCAGTGCATTCGGGGGTGTACGGTATATAACACACTACTTGACGTGGTGTCTTAAAATATATACAGTCTAGTGTATACATATATACACACAGCGTATTGAGTGTACACTATATATCAGTGCATTCGGGGGTGTATAGTATATAGTACACTTTAGTGCAATGTTAAAAAAAATACCCATCATGTCAGGAAGGCCAGAAAGGAGAGGCAGATGCTCCCAGGCCACTAAAAGAGGTCAAGCAGGCAGGTCACGCTTGTCCTTTTTTTTTCTGCTGTTTGACATGCTATTGAGCCACAACATGCAGACGAGTTGGTGGAGTGGATAACAAAGCCGTTCTCATCCTCTGTCACCCAGGCTCTTATAAAGTTGCCTTCCAACGCATCTGGCAAAGCGGCCTATTCCACCAGATCCACAGTTACTCCTTCTGTAGCCCCACCATCATGCATGGAGGAGTCACCTGAGTTATTCAAACATAGTGTCGGTTACATGCTGATGGAGGATGTGCAGCAGTTTGAAGGCTCCGATGTTGGTACCCAGGTTGAGGAATGGAGCAGCGTCAGCCTAGAGACAGGGGGTGCCGCAAAAGGAGAAGAAACTAGCAGTCGTGTTCCCCCAGTTGCAGCATACTGCCAAGTTTGCTCCAGTGACAAGGACGGAGGGGATAATGAGGACACGGACTGTACTTGGGTGCCTGAGAGAAGAGAGGAGGAAAGTGAGGAGGAGGAGGAGGCCCAACTCCAACAAGGCAGGATGTTCTCCAGGGGCCAGTTTAAGGGCATCCACCCAATTTCATCAGATCACAGAGCTCCACAGGTGCAGGGCGCTGCTGCCTCCCCACCAACTTCCAAAATGTCTTTGGTGTGGGCATTTTTCAACACTGAGAGGAATGAAGGTGTAGCAATGCATGCCACAACTAGTACTTGCAGCCAATCTGCTAGCAGTACACCACCACGTGAATTCAGCAGGCAAATATCCTTAACCCAGTTGCTGAACCGTAAAAAGAAATACTGTCCCAGCCATCCACATGCTCATCGTCTTAATGCTAGCTTGGCCAAATTGCTAGCACTCCAGCTGCTGCCTTTTCGGTTGGTAGACTCTACCCCCTTTTGTGAATTTGTGGAATGTGCTGTCCCACAGTGGCAGGTTCCCAAAAGACATTTCTTTTCACGTAAGGCCATTCCAGGTCTCTGCCGTCATGTGGAAGGCAATGTTTTGGCCTCATTGGACAGTGCGGTCACCAGAAGGTTTCCTATTACTGCTGACTCATGGTCCAGCAGGCATGGTCAGAGACGTTACCTTTCCTTCACATCGCGCTGGTTAACTCTGCTGGCAGCTGGGAAGGATGCAGGACAGAGTTCAGCTTTGGAAATAGTTCCGCCACTACGCCTCCAAAAAGCTGGTGGTTATTTTGCCACATCCACCTCTTCCACGCCTTCCTCTTCTTCTACCTCTGTGGCCTCTTCTGCAGAATTGTCCTCTGAACCTGCAGTGCTCCCTAAGCGTTCAAGGAGCTATGCAAGCAGTCAGGCTAAAAGATGCCATGCAGTGCTTGAGTTAGTCTGTCTTAGGGAAAGGAGCCACACTTGGGAAGAGATTCTTTCAGCCCTGCGGGGGCAGGCTCAGAGGTGGTTGACACCACGCAGCTTGAGTCAGGAATGGTTGTATGCGACAATGGCACCAACCTTCTCTCTGCCCTCCGACTGGGACAATTGACACATGCTTGGCACACGTCTTGAATTTGGTGTTGCAGCGTTTCTTGACCAGGTTCCCAGGCTTACCAGATATCCTGAGGCAGACCAGAAAAGTCTGTGGTCATTTCCGGCGTTCATACAATGCCAGTGCATTGACATCCAGCGGGAATTCAACCTGCCCAACAACTGCCTTATTTTGTGACATGCCCACCAGGTGGAACTTAACATTGGCAATGCTGCAGCTGCTGCACGCACAGCAGAGGGCCATCAATGAGTACCTCTGTGAGCATGGCACCAGGATAGGCTCAGGGAAGCTTGGCTTCTTTTCACCACTTAAATGGCTAATGATCAAAGATGCATGTACTGTCCTGTCACCATTTGAGGAGGCCACAAGGATGGTGAGCAGCGACAATGCATGCATCAGTGACACTGTCCCACTAATATTCCTTCTGGAGCACACGCTTTGTGAAATCATGGACAGGGCACTTGAGGCAGAACAGAGGGAGGAAGAGGAGGACTTCCTTTCCTCTCAAGGCCCCCTTTATGCAGAGAGCATTCCTGCAGAGCCGTCAAACCCACAGGAGGATGAGGATTGTGTCAGCATGGATGTGGAGTATAATACGCAGCAGTCTTCAAGGGATCATGGTTTTCAGGCCCCAGAAACCTAAGGAGTTGTACGTGGCTGGAAGGAGGTAGTTCCTGATAATGTCATCTTCAGTGACCCAGAGGACATGCGTGGGGTTTATCCCCCAAACATATCAGTTTTAAAACAGCTTGCTGTCGTTTCCCCCTGGATGTGCAGAAGTTGGTGGTGAAGGTGTTACGCTGAGCGGATGAGGAGGTGGTAGAGGAGGAGAAGGAGGAAGCGCAGTAGGAGGAGGAGGCAACAGGAGGCAAAGAGAAATGCCCTGCAATGCTCGGTGGTGGAAGGACATGCGCCAAATGGCTAGCCGCCTTAGGCCCACCCGCCACTACATTTGCCCAGTGTGCAGTTAGCGAGATATAGCGTCCCTGCCCATGCTTACTGGTCCACGTATCAGTGGTTATGTGGACCTTGCCACAGATGGCGTTGCGCAGTGCACACTTGATCTCGTCCCCGACTTGTTTGTGCAGGGAAGGGATGGCTCACCTGGAAAAGTAATGGCGGCTGGGAACCACGTACTGTGGGACAGCCACCGCCATCAGGTTTTTAAAACTGTCTGTGTCCACCAGACGGAATTACAGCATTTCAAAGGCCAGGAATTTTGAAATGCTGGAATTCAGGACCAGGGATCGCGGGTGGGTAGGGGGGTACTTCCTCTTTCTCTCCAGTGTTTGGGAGATGGAAAGCTGTAAGGTTCTATGGGACCGTGTGGAAATGCTTGGGGACAGTGGCGGACATGGTGGCGTTGCTGTCACATCATCTGTTTGCTGGGTGGCAGGTGACACTGGCACTGTAGAGGTGGAGGAAGAGGCAGAGGAAGCAGGAGGAGGCCGAGACCTTTCTTGGATTTTGAGGTACTTATTCCACTGCAGCAAGTGCTTTGCATTTAGATGCCTGGTCATGGAGGTTGTGCTCAGGTTCAGAACATTTGTGCCTCACTTCAGCCTCCCATTGCAGTGTGCAAACCACTTGTGTCTTGTAGTCAGCACATTGTCTGAAGAACTGCCACGCCGGGGAACGCCTTTGAGCTGCCTTTGATGTGCTAGGTCCCTGGGTGCGGTGGGTAGTAGCAGGCATACTGTCTAGGGGACGCTCGCTCCGCTTTTGCAACCTGCTTCCTCTTTTGCTGTGCTGGTGCCTCTGTGCGACCACCACCTCTTCCTCCAAACTGCACATGTCACTCGCATGACCTTCATTCCATGTGGGGTCTAGGACCTCATCATCTTCCACATCATCTTCCACCCACCCTTCACCACTGCCCTCCTTGTCAGTCTGCACACTGTAGAAAGCTGCAGCAGTTGGCACCTATGTTTCGTCATCATCATCCCAGACGTGCTGCCGTGGTGTTTCCATGTCCTCATCCTGAACCAGAAGTGGTTGAGCATCAGTGCACTCAATGTCTTCCACTTCTGGGCCAGGGCTCTGTGGATGGCCCACGGAAAGCACACCAGCAGTCATCAAAAAGCATAAGAGACTGCTGCATGACTTGGGGCTCAGACTGCTTGGCTGATTTACCAGGGGCTGAGGTGAAACACAGGTGGCCATGGGGTTCAGGTGCCAACTCTGAGCTTTCATCAAGGGACCGGGTGGGAGACCATGTGAAGGAACTGGAGGCATTGTCAGCCACCCAATCTACTATCGCCTGTACCTGTTCTGGCCTCACCATTCGTTGAGCAGCATTCGGCCTACCATATAACGTTGAAGGTTCTGTCGGCTACCTGAGGAAGGTGTTTCACTTGTGCGTGTAGCTGGCACAGATCGACCACGTCCTCTCCTTGCAACAGGAGCTTCAGCAACACCACCAACACCAGCAGCACCACGACCACCACCACGTCCCTTATTTGACGCTCTCCTCATTCTGGACACAAATGTACTATGTAGCACTATTTATTAATACAAAAAAAAAAAGAATAAATTATTATTCTTATTTTAAAAAAAAAAAAGAAAATTGCACCACTCACACCAGCAGCAGGAACCTCTCCCTACACCAGTATGAGATGATTTTAGAACGATAATCTGTCTTTCATAGCACCGATAGGAACCTGTCCCTACTGCAGTATGAGATGATTTATAGAACAATAATCTCCCCCTCACAGTGCCAACAGGAACCTCTCCCTAATGCAGTAGAAGATGGCTTTATAATGATAAACTCTCCCTCAGAGCACCAACAGGAACCTCTCCCTAATGCACTAGGAGATGGCTTTATAACAATAAACTCTCCCTCAGATCACCAACAGGAACCTCTCCCTAATGCAGTAGTAGATGGTGCTCTGAGGGAGAGTTTATCATTCTAAAACCATCTACTACTGCATTAGGGAGAGGTTCCTGTTGGTGCTCCTGAGGGAGAGTTTATCATTCTAAAACCAACAGGAACCTCTCCCTAATGCAGTAGTAGATGGTTTTAGAACGATAATCTCTCCCTCAGAGAACCAACAGGAACCTGTCCCTAATGCAGTAGTAGTTGGTTTTAGAACGATAAACTCTCCCTCAGAGCACCAGCAGGAACCTCTCCCTAATGCAGTAGTGAATGGTTTTAGAACGATAATCTCTCCCTCAGAGCACCAACAAGAACCTGTCCCTAATGCAGTAGGAGATGGCTTTATAACAATAAACTCTCCCTCAGAGCACCAACAGGAACCTCTCCCTAATGCAGTAGTAGTTGGTTTTAGAACGATAAACTCTCCCTCAGAGCACCAACAGAAACCTCTCTCTAATGCAGTAGTAATTGGTTTTAGAATGATAAACTCTCCCTCAGAGCACCAACAGGAACCTCTCCCTAATGCAGTAGTAGTTGGTTTTAGAACGATAAACTCTCCCTCAGAGCACCAACAGGAACCTCTCCCTAATGCAGTAGTAGTTGGTGCTCTGAGGGAGAGTTTATTGTTCTAAAACCAACAGGAACCTCTCCCTAATTCAGTAGTGAATGGTTTTAGAACGGTAAACTCTCTCTCAGAGCACCAACAGGAACTTTTTTCCCTAATGCAGTAGTAGATGGTTTTAGAATGAGAATCTCTCCCTCAGAGAACCAACAGGAACATTTCCCTAATGCAGTAGTAGATGGTTTTGGAATGATAATCTCTCCCTCAGAGCACCAACAGGAACATTTCCCTAATGCAGTAGTAGATGGTTTTAGAATGAGAATCTCTCCCTCAGAGCACCAACAGGAACATTTCCCTAATGCAGTAGTAGATGGTTTTGGAATGATAATCTCTCCCTCAGAGCACCAACAGGAACATTTCCCTAATGCAGTAGTAGATGGTTTTAGAATGAGAATCTCTCCCTCAGAGCACCAACAGGAACGTTTCCCTAATGCAGTAGTAGATGGTTTTAGAATGAGAATCTCTCCCTCAGAGCACCAACAGTTACGTCTCCCTAATGCACTATAAGATGGTTCTGAATGCTAATGTCTCCCTCACAGCACAGACAAGAACATCTCCCTAATGCACTATAAGATGGTTCTGAACGCTAATGTCTCCCTCACAGTACCGCAATGAAGGTCTCCCTAATGCAGTCTGAGATGGTTGTGAATGCTAATCTTTCCCTCCCAGCAGTGGCATGAAGCTCTCCCTACTCTAGTCTCAGACGATCTGACACGCGGCGCTACGTGACTCCAGCCCCATATAGAGGCTGGGTCACATGATGCACTGGCCAATTAGTAGGCATGGCTGTAATGGCTTCTAAGGGCAAACTAGTGAAAAGCTTGTTGATTGTCTGCCCAGCAGCTATAGAAAAGGTGCCAAAAATACCCAAATACCGAACCCGATATTGGACTTTTTTTTTAATGTCCGGGATCAGGTTCGGGGCACGGACACCCCAAAGTCCGGTACGGCCCCGAATTTTACAGTCCAGGTTCGCTCAACTCTACTCTGGTTCAAATATTTTATTGATGAAAGGAAGTCATAATAACAACAGAAGTAAAACAATAAAAGAAACAAACAGAGATTGGTTCGGCAAGCATGCCAGATATAGTCAAATTATACATTGAAAACGGTTACAGAGTGTAATGGAGAGTAACTTCTTTATTCGCTTGTGTCGATAGTTACAATATAACTTTCGTGTGAAAGGAAAGACAAGTATAACTAGAATAAAACTAGTTGATGAGTGTAGCCTGCTCGGAGGAGCAGTCGGAAGATTGAATAATAAAAGGTCAACTATAGGCTGAATCAACCTTGTGTAATAGTGCTAGCCATTCGCAATAGAGCAGACTGTCAAGGTGTTGGTGGTTACTCAGACAACCTCTGAATATAGATTCCTCCCTACCGGGTGCCAAACAAGATATCATGTGGGGAGGAGTGTGGGGCCGAAGGCTAACTCCAAACGTGAGTGTCATTAGGAAGAAAGAGGCATGGATACCAAAGAAAAGAAGAAAAGAAGTAGCAGAAAGAAAGAGTAAGCTAGAATAAGTGTGAGATAGCCGGGAGGGGGAAATCTTCCCAAGGGGGAGGTTAGTATCTGCAGTCTAAATTCATGTAGGATTAGGTTATGGGAGTAGCAATGTGTTGTCAAAGTCTGAAGGCAGAAAATGCTGGACCCAGGGTAGCCAAATTCGTTCAAACTTTGAGATGGTGTCTAGGATTGTTGCCTCTATTTTGGAGTGAACCATAGATTTGGTCACCCTATGCTTCGCCTCTATTATTGGAATGGTTGGAGCTTTCCATGCTCTAGCAATCGTTTGTTTAGCTGCTGTTATGATTTGTAGGACCAGTTTGAATCTTGTTTTAGTAATCTCTGGAGGCTTGTGGTTAAGGAGGGCTAGAGCAGGATTAGGTTGAATTGTTTGATTCGTTACCTTAGAGATAATATCAAATATCTCACTCCAGAATTTGCTTACGATCGGGCAGTCCCACCATATGTGGAGATGGGTTCCTCTATCCACACACCCTCTAAAACATGTCGGAGGGTAGGTTATTTGGTATTTAGCTATACGTGCAGGGACCAGGTACCACCTGAAGATGACTTTATAGTTCGCCTCAGAGGCTATAATGTTTTGTGTGGCTGACTTTGTGGCTTGCCAAATATTGGTCCATTCATCAGGTTCGAGGTGGATATTCAGATCCTGTTCCCACTTGGAGACATATGAGAGAGAGGTGTGCGGTAGGGAACCTTGGAGAATTTGATATAGTTGGGAGATTAATCCGCGCACATGGGGGTCCCGGTCGCAGGCCTGTTCGAATATGGTTTTCTGGGGTATGGAGGGGTCTGAGTGTATGTGGGGAGAGAAAAAATGTTTGAGTTGTAGATATCGAAATAGTTCAGAGGATGGGAGATTGTGCTTTTCTGATAAGGTAGCAAATGGAATGAAATTTCTGCCTATAATAATGGAGTAGGCCCTAAGGAGGCCTGCAGACATCCAGCGGTGAAATAAAGATGGTGAGGTCCAAGCTGGAGGAAATGAGGGGTTGCGGGCATAGGAAAGAAGTGGGTTGTGAGGGGATTGGAGCTTATATCTAAATTTAAGTGTGTTCCAAATACGAAGGGAGTGTTGGGTGATCGGATTGTTTATTTTTTTATGATCTTTCGGCTGTAACCATAAGAGGTTAGCTACAGAAAGGGGGTCGCAGTCTATAGATTCGAGTGTCACCCAAAGAGGGATTTCTTTGGTTGCATGATATTTAGTTAAGGGGGACAGCTGGGCTGCTTGGTAATATTTCAGAAAATTTGGTAGGCCCAGCCCGCCTTGAGATTTGTTAAGATAGAGTATAGATCTAGGAATACGTGGCCTAGTCTTCTCCCAGACAAAACTAAGAACCTTGCGCTGTAGGATACAAATGAAATATAGGGGGACTGGAACTGGAAGTGTCCTAAAAAGGTAAAGGATTTTAGGTAAGATGACCATTTTCACTGCCGAGATACGTCCTAACCAGGAAAGTGAGAGAGTAGTCCAGGAGGACATGAGCTTTACTAAATGTCTTCGCAGGGGGGGATAATTGGCTTGGAAGAGGTCTGGGGGGTTTGAGGTTAATTTTATACCCAAATATTTCAACCCATCCAGCGTCCAGGAGAATGGGAGTACCGATTGTATATGTGAGTGTATGGATGGGGGCATAGAGATATTGATGGCTTTAGATTTTTGAGGATTAACCACTAGCCCAGAGAAGCCAGCAAAAGAGGTTAGGGTGGAGAGGAGATTAGGGGTGGACGTGATTGGGGAAGTTAGAAAGAGTAGGATATCGTCTGCAAACAAGCAGAGCTTATGTGTGTGTCCACCTACTTCTAGGCCCTTTATATTTGGGTTTTCACTGATTTTCTGGGCTAGTGGTTCAATGGCCAGGGCAAACAGGAGAGGGGAAAGTGGGCATCCCTGCCGAGTTCCTCTACAAATTGGGAAGGGATCAGATCGGTGTCCAGCGTAAGTCACGTTGGCCGACGGGTTTGAGTAGAGGGAGAGAACCCATTTGAAGAAAAAGGGGCCGAACCCCCATTTGAGAAGAATGTTGTGCAGGTACGCCCAGGAGAGGCTATCAAAAGCCTTCCTGACATCCAGAGAAAGGAAGCATGTGGGAATTTGTCTGGTGCAGGCTAGGTGAGTCAGGAGAACTACCCTACGAACATTGTCTCCGGCTTGTCTCGCAGGCATAAAGCCTGTCTGATCTCTATGAATTAAAGAGCCAATTATGCCGTTGAGGCGGGAGGCAAGAATTTTCCCTAACAGTTTGATATCATTGTTTAATATCGAGATCGGACGGTAGTTGGCCCAAGATGTGTCATCCGTTTGGGGTTTCGGTATCATCGAGATAGTGGCTCGTAGTGAGTCTAATGTGAATGTTTTACCCTTACGGATAGAGTTGAATGCAGCAGTGAGGGGGGTGGTCAAGATGTCTATGAAGAGTTTGTAATAGGTCGCGGTAAGGCCGTCGGGGCCTGGTCTTTTGTTGCTGTGAAGGGATTTAATTGCTGTCCTTGTTTCGAGTTCAGTGATTGGTTGATCCAAATGCTCTCTTTGTTCTGCTGAGAGCGAGGGCAGAGAGAGGGAGTCTAGGAATTCTGAGATTTGTTTTGAGTCTGAAGATTGTTTGGGGGCAGAGTATAGTTCTTGGAGTTTTTCGTGAAATATTTGGAGAATTTTGGTGGGATTGCTGGTATATAGAGTTGAGCGAACACCTGGAAGTTCGGGTTCTGCTGGTCCGTCCAAACTTCGGGACAAAGTCCGGGTCCGGGTCCGGACGGAACCCGAACGATCGCACGGACAACGAACCCCATTGAAATCAATGGGGACCCGAACTTTTAGGCACAAAAATGGCTGTAGGAAAGTCCTGGAAAGCCCCAGAGGGCTGCAAAAGGAAGTAAAATGGGGGTAAGGGTAGGGCAAGTGCCCTACAAAAAAATGGGGACAGGGAAATAACTGTAAATATTTTTAAAAAAATAAAAACATAAAAAAAGCAAAAATGGAGGTGAATGTGGATCATCTTCAAACTGTGTCTGAAAAGTATTAATTAACGGTAGAAGCCATATAACTGTTCTAAAATCATCTTCAAACTAGGGCAAGTGCCCTACAAATAAATGGGGATAGGGAAAATAAATTAAAATCAAGTAAAATAA
>BLSH010033954.1:369226-383754 GCA_018402905.1 Glandirana rugosa | reverse complement strand
TTCGGCGACGTACCAGAACCGGTGACACGACGTTAAGTCAAAGTCCCAGAACGGTTTCAAGAATATCGGATCCGGTAGAAATACATCTCGTTGTTGAGAAAAAAAACCTAGGAGTCTCAAAAAACGGTACTCATCTCAACTCGATTGAAAGTTCTATTGGGGTGGGGACGGGTGTTTTGACTTGATCTAGCACGCTTTGATCTGAATCTGCACAAGGAGTGCCTGAGACGTCTTTTTAGGGAGTCTTCCAGTCCGGTAGCTAAAAAGTACTTTCGATTGTTCGGACCGTGAAAGTACCGAGACTGGAATACTCCGGAACTCTTGGGGGTATCTGGGTATGCAGACTTTTGTTGGGTTGTTCCGACCGAACCCGAACGATTTTTGAAATGTCCGGGTCCGGGTCCGTGCCACGGACACCCTAAAGTTCGGTACGGACCCGAACGTTACAGTCCGGGTTCGCTCAACACTACTGGTATAGCCTTGTTGGGTTGTTTTCAGACGTATGGGTCTATGGGGGTTCTCAAGGCCTCATAAGGTCAGAGCCATGAAAGTGCCAGGCTTGTTAGCTTTCATGAAAAATCGATGGCCTGACCTTCTGAGGGATTTTTCTGCAGAGTCCGTGAGGAACACGTCTAAGTCTAGTTTCGCACGATCTAGTTCAGTTTTGTGGGCAGGGGTGGGGTTATCTTGAAAGTTAGCTCAACTCTACTCATGGCAAAAAACTCTGAGGATCCAAAAAAAAGAGTTGTTGCTCTACATAAAGATGGCCTAGGCTATAAGAACTTTGGCAAGACCCTGAAACTGAATTGCAGCACAGTGGCCAAGACCATGCAGCGGCTTCACTGGAAAGGTTCCTCTCAGAACAGGCCTCGCCATGGTTGACCAAAGAAGTTGAGCATGCATGCTTAGCGTCATATCCATAGGTTGTCTTTGGGTAATAGGCATATGAGTGCTGCCAGGATTGCGGAAGAGGTTGAAGGGGCGGGGGGTCAGCCTGTCAGTGCTCAGACCATACGCCGCACACTGCATCAAGTTGGTCTGCACGGTTGTCGTCCCAGAAGGAGACCTCTTCTAAAGATGATGCGTAAGAAAGCCCACAAACTGTTTGCTGAAGACAAGCAGACCAAGGACATGGATTACTGGAACCATGTCCTGCGGTCTGATGAGACCAAGATAAACTTATTTGGTTCCGATGGTGTCAAGCATGCGTGGTGACAACCAGTGTCATGGTCTGGGGCTGCATGAGTGCTACCAGCATAGGGGAGCTATAGTTCATTGAGGGAACTGTGAATGGCAACGTGTACTGTGACATACTGAAGCAGAGCATGATCCCCTCCCTTCGGAGACTGAGCTGCAGGGCATTATTCTAACATAACGACCCCAAACACCTCCAAGACGACCACTGCCTTGCTAAAGTAGCTGAGGATAAAGGTGATGGACTGGCCAAGCATGTCTCCAGACCTAAGCCCTATTGTCCAAGAGGGTTAAGGCGGTGTTGAAAAAATGATGGTGGCCACACAAAATATTGACACTTTGGGCCCAATTTGGACATTTTTCACTTAGTGGTGTACTCACTTTTGTTGCCAGTGGTTTAGACATTAATGGCTGTGTTGTTATTTTGAGGGGACAGCAAATTTACACAGTTATACAAACTGTACACTCACTACTTTATATTGTAGCAAAGTGTCATCTGTTCAGTGTTGTCACATGAAAAGATATAATAAAACATTTACAAAAATGTGAGGGGTGTACTCATTTTTGGGAGATGCTGTATATACAATACATAGTTGGTAACCTAGGTGCCAATGGTGCCAAAAATTCTTTCTCCTTTTTATTGAGGATACTGAGGCTAAAGCCTTCATCCACCAATGCCTTAAGCTCGTTTTTATATTTGTGGAATGGATCAATCAATAGAAGTGAGTAGGTTTCTGTATTTGATAAAATTCTAGCTACTTCGTTGTCATAAGACTCCTTATCTAATGTTACTATGTGTAAGGAACCATCCGGGGGCAATTGGAAGGCCAATGCATGGGAGCACATAGCGTGTGCGCATGTCTGTACACGTTTATGCGCGTGTCTGTGCGCGGGAGCGTTGGCGCCAAAACGACCATTTAAGCCCTCTGCACCCTGCAGTCAGTGCTGTCCGTTCTACAGCCTTCTGGTTCCTGTGACCCCAGTGTTCTAAGAGACTTCCTGTATCTGTGACCCCGGCTTCCTGTTGGACTTGTTTTGCCTGCTGCCTGCCCTGACCTTCAGCCTGCCTACGACTATGCCTCTGCCTGACCCCCTGTACTTCTATTGCCCACACGTTGCTGACCCTGCCTGTACCCCGACTATCCGCCAGCCTAAACCACTTGTACTGCACCGCCAGCTTGTTACCAACCCGGCCTGAACCACCACTCTACTGCCTGCACAAGCTCCTGTGGACCATCACCTACCATCTGTGACCAAGTCCAGCCCTCATGCCCCCCTGTGCTCCAGAGCTCCCTGTCTCCACTATCAGGGGCTCTTGAACCAGGGTCATAAGAGAGGTTGCCCCCGCATAAGTCAGACTCAACCACCAGGTACATGACAGCAATGGACAGCCACGTCCGAGTCTGCACCGGGGCCCTCTACCATGAAGGAATTGTGTGTTCATCTTGCCAGCTTGTCCCAAGCAGTAAAAGACCTCCAGGAAGAATATACCCGCTCACCAGCAGCCGATCCCGGCCAAGCTTCATCCCACATCTTGGTGACCCTTCCTACAGAACCCAGGGTGCCCATGCCCAAACGATTTATGGGGGACCGCCGGAAGTTTCGGGCGTTTCATAACTCCTGTGAGTTGTACTTTGCTCTGCAACCCCGTACCTTTTCCCTGGAGTCAACCAAAGTGGGCCTCGTGATCTCGTTCCTTCTGGATGGGCTGGCTGATGGGTCGACTATTTAAGTCCGGCACAGTGACCCACAAAATGCTCCCCCTTATTCCTAGTTATCCTTGGCCTACCCTGGTTTCGGGTCCACTGCCCTCTAATCAATTGGAACACCGGGGAAGTACAGTTCAGGTCACCTTATTGCCTCAGCCACTGCCTGCCGCAGTCTCCGAAGGTCTTCTTAGCATGGACTCAGACCCCGATCTGGAAACCTGCTCAGTGTTCCCGAAAGTTTAGCACGACTACTTAGACATCTTTAGTAAGAAGGCGCTGATACCCTACCTCCGCACAGGTCATATGATTGCCCAATTGACCTGCTGCCAGGGGCTGAAGTCCCGTTCGGCCAGATCTTCCCCCTGTCCGAAGTGGAGTTAGTGGCTCTCAAAGCCTACCTGGATGAGAACTTGGAAAAGGGCTTCACCCAGCCCTCTACGTCACCCACAGGAACAGGGATATTCTTCGTGGAAAAAAAAAGACCATTCACTCAGGCCTTGTATTGATTATCGGGACCTCAACAAGGTCACAATTAAAAACAGGTACCCATTGCCCTGAGTTCCGGAACTTTTTCAAAGACTTGGCTCGGCTACCGTGTTCACCAAATTAGACCTCCGCGGAGCCTATAACCTGATACGTATACAGAAGGGGGATGAATGGAAGACAGCCTTTAGGACTCGCTTCGGCCATTTTGAGTACTTAGTCATGCCATTCAGGCTCTGCAACGCCCCAGCAACCTTCCAGCATCTGATCAACGATGTCTTCAGAGACTACCTTGACCTGTTCGTGGTCGTCTATCTCGATGACATCCTCATCTTCTCCCCCTCCTTAGAGGAACACCTGCAGGCATGTGAAAAGAGTACTCAGCCACCTACGAGAACACGGACTATACACAAAGGCGGAGAAGTGCGCCTTCAAATGTGCTGACATCTTTCTTAGGATTTCACATTTCCATGAAGGGCACTACCATGGACCCGCAGAAGGTTACAGCCATCCTTGACTAGCCAGCGCCAGTGGATAAAAAAGGGGTGCAGCGCTTCGTAGGCTTTGCCAACTTTTATAGAAAGTTTATTCGGAGATTTTCAGCAGTCATCGCTCCCATAACGCAGCTTACCAAGCAGAACGTCTGCTTTGTCTGGACCGTGGAGGCACAGGCAGCTTTCCAGTCTCTGAAGAAACTGTTCACCTCTGCCCCAGTTCTGAAGCATCCTGACCTGGCACTGCCCTACATCCTAGAAGTGGATGCCTCGGAGACCACAGTCAAGGCGGTCCTCTCTCAGCGACAGGGACCAAAGGCCCTACTCCACCCCATCACCTTTTTCTCTCTCTTCTACTCCACCTGAGAGAAATTATGACGTTGGGGACAGAGAGTTATTAGCCATCAAGTCTGCCCTGGAAGAATGGCGGTATCTTCTTGAAGGAGCGGCACACCCTACCTTGGTCTTCACCGACCAAAAGAACTTGGAGTAGCTGCGGATGGCCAAAAGGCTAAAACCTTGCCAGGCTCGATGGGCCTTATTCTTTTCCTGCTTCCAGCTCCACAATATGTACAGGCCCGGGTCCAAGAACGTAAAGCCGGACGCCCTGTCCAGAATGTTCCTTGATCCTGTGGAAGCTTCCCCTCCAGATACCATTCTACCAGCTCACAGCTTCTTGCTGGTCCAGGAGGACCTCCTAACACAAATCAGACAAGCTCCAGCTGGCTCCTTGGTGCGCAGAGACTCTGAATTGTCTGTAAATACGGGCTGTGGTGGTCGGGTACCCGGATCTTCGTGCCTGAGGAGTTCTGTCTAGACGCTCTAGAACTCTGCCATGACAATAAGTTGGCTGGACATTTTGGCAGTCACAAGACAATGGAGTTGCTAGCCCGCACCTTCTGGTGGCCCCACATTAACGAGGACTGTAAAACCTATGTGGGTGCGTGCCCTATGTGTGCTCGAAACAAGACAGAGAGAACCAGGGCCCGGGGGCTGCTGAACCCGTTACCCATCCCTGACCATCCTTGGTCACATATTTCTATGGATTTTATTGTCGAGCTGCCCCCATCTGCGGGATTCAACACCATTTTCATAGTGGTAGACCGTTGCACCAAGATGGCACACCTTGTCCTTATGCAGGGTACCCCTTCTGCAATGGAGACAGCCAAGACCTTCATCAAAGAAATTGTACGGCTGCACGGTATCCCTAATAACATCCTGTCGGATCGAGGAGTACAGTTTACTTTCAGGGTGTGGAGGTCTCTGTGTACCATCTTAGGAATTGGACTGCCATTTTCTTCAGCCTACCACCCCCAATCAAATGGCCAGACAGAGAGGAATAACCAGACCCTCGAGCAGTACCTCCGCTGCTACTCCTCGTACTCCCAGGACGATTGGGTCTCTCTGCTCCCCTTAGCCGAGTTTGCCTATAACAATGCAGTCCACTCTGCCACCAAGCAATCTCCATTTTGGGTGAACCTTGGCTACCATCCCACATTACTACCTAATGTTTTGACCGAAAGTTCTGTACCTGCTGTGCAGGAGATCACACAATTCTTGGAAAAGAACAACTGCCTTCTGCAAGAGGCCCTTGCGCAAACCCAGGAGCACGACAAAAGAAAATTCGACAGAGGGAGACGAGGAGAGTTGAACTTGCAACCTGGCGATCAGGTCTGGTTGGCCACTAAGAATCTGAGACTGGCATGTCTGTCTAAGAAATTAGGCCCTAGATGCATCTGACCTCTACCAGTCAAAAGAAAGATTAACAATGTGGCTTATGAGCTGGACCTCCCTCCTTCACTTAGAGTTCACCCAGTCTTCCATGTGAATCTGCTCAAGCCAGTGACTAAAGACCCCTTCCCGGGGCCAGCTTGTCCCAAGCAGTACAAGACCTCCAGGAAGAATATACCCGCTTGGAAAGACAAGTCCAGGATCTGGTCTCACCAGCAGCTGATCCCAGCCAAGCTTCATCCCACATCTTGTGCCCTAACCCAGGGTGCCCATGCCTGAGCGGTTTATGGGCATTTCATAACTCCTGTGAGTTGTTCTTTGCTCTGCAACCCCATACCTTTTCCCTGGAGTCAACCAAAGTGGGCCTCGTGATCTCGCTCCTTCTGGATGGGCCTCAGGCCTGGGCTCACTGATTGCTGGACCGGAAAGCCCCGGAGACCTCAAGTCTGGACCAGTTCTTTCAAGCCATGGCCCAACTGTATGAGGATCCCCACCAGGCCGCAACGGCAGAAACAGTACTTCATGCGCTCCAGCAGGGCCACCGTACAGCAGAGGAGTACGTCTCAAAGTTCCGGCTATGGAGCACCAATACAGCCTGGAACGTTGCGGCCCTGTGCTACCAATTCCGGCTGGGGCTCTGAGCCGCTCAAGGATGAGCTGGCTCGCTTCGGGATTCCTCACACCCTGGATGCGCTGGTCAATTTGGCCATCCAAATTGACCACCGCATGCGGGAACGCAGAGCGGAGAGAGCGGCTGCTCCCCTGCGGTCCACTCGGGAGATATCCAGATTCCTGGCACCCAGTTCGACCACAACCTCCTCCTCCTCTCCACAGGACCAACTGGAACCACTACAGTATGGGCTTACCCGCCCTTCTCTTTCATCTGAAGTCCGACATAGGCGCATGACCCTCAACTTGTGTCTGTATTGCGGGGATTCAGGACAACTGGTACGGAACTGCCCCGCTAAGGCTGATAAGGGCCTTACCCCAGTCACAGGGGACGTACTATATCAACCTAATACCAAGTTCCACCTTGTCCTCTTCATGTCCCTCTAGCTTCCCGAAGGAAGCTTTCAAGTCCCAGCCATCCTGGATTCAGGAGCCTGCAGCTGTTTCGTGGACCTTGCCTTTGCCACCCAGCATCACATCCCACTCCGAACAAAGGACCATCCAATGGTCATCCGGCTGGCTGATGGGTCGACTATTAAGTCCGGCACAGTGACCCACGAAACGCTCCCTCTTTCTGCCAAGACGACGGGGGGTGATACGGAATTTCTACTGTTGGACATCATAGCGCCCCCCTTATTCCTAGTTATCCTTGGCCTACCCTAGTTCCGGGCCCACTGCCCTCTAATCAATTGGAACACCGGGGAAGTGCAGTTCCGGTCGCCTTATTGCCTCAGTCACTGCCTGCTGCAGTCTCCAAAGGACTCCCCAGTTCTTCTTAGCATGGACTCAGACCCCAATCTGGAAACCTGCTCAGTAGTCCCTAAAGTTTACCACGACTACTTAGACGTCTTTAGTAAGAAGGGGGCCTATACCCCTATCCCGTTTGACCGGATCTTCCCCCTGTACGAAGTGGAGTTAGTGGCTCTCAAAGCCTACCTGGATGAGAACTTGGAAAAGGGCTTCATCCAGCCCTCCACGTCACTCGCAGGAGCGGGGATATTCTTTGTGGAAAAAAGACCATTCACTCAGGCCTTGTATTGATTATCGGGACCTCAACAAGGTCAATTAAAAACAGGCACCCTTTGCCCTTAGTTCCGGAACTTTCTCAAAGACTTGGCTCGGCTACCGTGTTCACCGTGCCTATGACTACGCCTCTGCCTGACCCCTTGTACTTCTATTGCCCGCATGTTGCCGACCCTGCCTGTACCCGATTATCTGCCAGCCTGAACCACTTGTACTGCACCTCCAGCTTGTTACCGACCCGGCCTGAACCACCACTCTACTGCCTGCACGAGCTCCTGTGGACCATCACCTACCATCTGTGACCAAGTCCAGCCCTCGTGCCCCCCTATGCTCCAGAGGTCCCTGTCTCCACTATCAGGGGCTCTCGAACCAGGGCCGTAAGAGAGGTTGCCCCTCGCATAAGTCAGACTCAACCACTAGGTACGTGACACTATGGTTCCCCCTTTATCAGCAGTACATCAAAGATAGCACGCTACCTTGGAGCTTAAAGTAGAACTATGGGCAAAACTTTTTTTTTTCATTTTGAATATAATATAATCCCTTTCAGATTTTTTTTCGCCATCTCTGTCCCATGGCAAAGATTTCCCTTCACTTCCTGCCCCATAGCCAAACAGGAACTGAGGAAATCTCTGCAAATTAAAGGAATTTCTTGGGGACCCCCAGCTTACCAGAACTAGTGTCCCTATTGGAAGATTTACCTTCTATTACTTTTCTGGGGACAACCCAAAATTTGGTGTCTTCTTTTTAGTTTCACTTTCAATGATAATGGTAAACAGGACAAATAGAGAGGGTGAATCTCCTTAACAGAGGCACAGACAGCAACAGAAATTGACAGGGGCTCTAATCCCTCTGCACTCTATCCAAAACTAAAAAAAACTGTTTTGCCTTTAGTTATACTTTAAGGTGGGAGGTTAACCCACAGAATATTGATGGTGAATTAGAACAAAGCTGGTATCAGCCTTCTTCAATTCATGGTCAGTAAGAAACAACAGAAACTTGTTAAATTGGATGGGGACATCAGTTCGGTTAAAAATAAATTGATCCCTCGCAAAAGTGATCCTGATTATATGACGAAGTTAGAATCTTTGAGTGTTACATTGGGAAAGGAGGAGTTGGAACAGAAAAAAAAAGAGAGACATTCAATAGGGATGTGAAGATTACAAAGATAATGCTGTTTTTAAATGGCAGTCTGACTTACAAAAAAATACCAACAATCAGGGTGGATCCACCCAGACAGGGGGTAACCCAAATATGGGTACTAATTCCATACTCACCCTGCAGGTAAAGGGGTGGGATATGAATAGGGGGATTTATCAATTGTCCCCATCTACGAATACCAACAGAAAAGGGTTAAACCAACAACGACCTCCACCTAAGAAAAATATTCATAAGGGAGGTGGTAAACATTTGCCCTATCCTCCAATCCAACATTACCCAATTTATGGGAAGTCTGGTGGTTCACAACACAGGCAAGGGAATGAGGACAGGAGTAGAAATGACTACTGCCAAATGAGTAACTATGACCACACATATGGCTATTCTAATAGGAACAATCCCCCACCCACGGGATAAAATGTCCAAACCTCAACTAGATATGCTCCACTCAGGGGAGCTGAGGGAGGAGAGGAGTAATATATGAGAACGGACTATCATTATAATCATTATAATGAACCTAACCAGCAGGATTTTCGTCCGGCTATAAGGACAGGTTACAAAAGAGATGCAGTATCTCACAAAAGTGAGTACAGCCTTCACATTTTTGTAAGTATTTTATTATATTTTATTATATCTTTTCATGTGACAACACTGAAGAAATGACACTTTGCTACAATGTAAAGTAGTGAGTTTACAGATTGTATAAGGTCCCTTTCACACAGACGTTCCGTATGTCCGTTTTTCCTCCATCTGTTGGCGGATGAAAAACGGACATACATGTATCTCTATGGGCTAGCAGACATTAGCGGATGATCATCCACTGACATCCATCTCCATTAAGTTCAGTTTTTAAAAAGCTGGAACGAACAAAAAACGGATGTTAGCAGATTATCCACTTACATCCAATCCGCTGACATCCGTTATTCACCCAAAAACCTGTTCTGTTCAGTTCAGTTTTTTAGTTCAGTTAAGTCACCTTTTTTTGTAAAAAAACGGATCAAAAACGGATGTCCGTGGACATGAAAACAGATGCAAAAATTTAAATCCGTATCTGTTTTTTTACAAAAAAAAAGTGACTGAACTGAACAAAACACGGAACGCCCGTGTGAAAGGACCCTAAGGCCCCTTTCACGCGGGCGTTCCGTTCAGGTCCGCCTGTCCATTTTTCAGGTGGACCTGAACAGAATCCCTGTTCTCCTCTATGGAGTGGAAGATGTCAGCGGTGACATGTCCACTGACACCTGCCACGATCCGATCCGATCTGTTGTCCGTAAAGTCCGACGGATGGAAACCCTATTTTTCCCATCTGTCTTGGGATCGGATGACAACAGACAGACAGAGCGATCCCCGCTGAGCAAAAATGGACCCGCACACGGACACGACCATGTGAGAGGGGCCTTTCAGTGTAAATTTGCTGTCCCCTCAAAATAACTCCATACAAAGTCATTGATGTCTAAACTGCTGGCAACAAAAGTGAGTACACCACTAAGTGAAAAATGTCCAAATTGGGCCCAAAGTGTCAATATTTTGTGTGGCCACCATCATTTTTTCAACACTGCCTTAACCCTCTTGGACATGGAGTTCACCAGAGCTTCACAGGTTGCCACTGGAGTCCTATTCCACTCCTCCATGAAGACATCATGGAGCTGGTGGATGTTAGAGACCTTGCGCTCCTCCACCTTCTGTTTGAGGATGCCCCACAGATGCTCAATAGGGCTTAGGTCTGGAGACATGCTTGGTCAGTCCATCACCTTTATCCTCATCTTCTTTAGCAAGGCAGTGGTCGTCTTGGAGGTGTTTGGGGTCGTTATCATGTTAGAATAATGCCCTGTGGCCCAGTCTCCGTAGGGAGGGGATCATGCTCTGCTTCAGTATGTCACAGTACATGTTGCCATTCACGGTTCCCTCAATGAACTATAGCTCCCCAGTGCTGGCAGCACTCATGCAGCCCCAGACCATGACACTCTCATCACCATGCTTGAAAGTAGGCAATGCACACTTGTCTTTGTACTCCTCATCTGGTTGTCGCCACACATGCTTCCTAAGTGAAAATGTCCAAATTGGGCCCAAAGTGTCAATATAATTGCCACCATTATTTTCCAGCACTACCTTAATCCACCTGGGCATGGAGTTCACCACAGATTCTCAGTTGCCATTGGAGTCCTCTTACACTCCTCCATGATGACATCACAGAGCTGGTGGATGTTAGAGACCTTGCGCTCCTCCGCCTTCCATTTGGGGATGCCCCAGAGATGCTCAATAGGGTTTAGGTCTGGAGACATACTTGTCCAATCCATCACCTTTACCCTCAGCTTCTTTAGTAAGGCAGTGGTCGTCTTGGAGGTGTGTTTGGGGTCGTTATGTTGGAATACTGCCCTGCAGCCCAGTCTCAGAAGAGATGGGCTCATGCTCTGCTTCAGTATGTCACAGTACATGTTGGTATTCATGGTTCCCTCGATGAATTGTAGCTCCCCAGTGTTGGCAGCACTCATGCAGCCCCAGACCAAGACATCACCATGCTTGACTGTAGGCAAGACACACTTGCCTTTGTACTCCTCACCCGATTGCTGCCACACACACTTGACACCATATGAACAAAATAAGTTTATCTTGGTCTCATCAGACCACAGGGCATCGTTCCAGTAATTTGTGTCCTTAGTCTGCTTGTCTTCAGCAAACTGTTTGCAGGCTTTCTTGTGCATGATCTTCAGAAGAGGCTTCCTTCTGGGATAACAGCCATATGCAGACCAATTTTATGCAGTGTGTGCGGTGTATGGTCTGAGCACTGACAGGCTGCTCCCCCCCCACCCCTTCAATCTCTGCAGCAATGCTGGCAGCACTCATACGTCTATTTCCCAAAGACAACTTCTGGATATGACGCTGAGCACATGCACTCCACCTCTTTGGTTGACCATGGCGAGACCTGTTCTGAGTGGAACCTGTCCTGTTAAACCACTGTATGGTCTTTGCCACCGTGCTGCAGCTCAGTTTCAGGGTATTGGCAATCTTCTTATAGCATAGGCCTTCTTTATGTAGAACAATAATTCTTTTTTTCAGATCCTCAGAGAGTTCTTTCCCATGAGGTGCCATGTTGAACTTCAGTGACCAGTATGAGAGAGTGAGAGTGATAACACCAAATTTCACACCTGCTCCCCATTCACACCTGAGACCTTGTAACACTAATGAGTCACATGACACCGGGGAGGGAAAATTGGGCCCAATTTAGACATTTTCACTTAGGGGTGTAATCACTTTTGTTGTCAGCGGTTTAGACATTAATGGCTGTGTGTTGAGTTATTTTGAGGGTGCAGCAAATTTACAATGTTATACAAGCTGTACACTATCTGCTTTACATTGTAGCAAAATGTCTCAGAAAAACTGAGATGGTGCTGTGACGTGTGTTGCTTATGGCTTGAATGGTCACTAAAAATGAATTTTATGTTCACAGAAAATGATATAATATCCTTGATGAAGATATATTTTACCTTTTCGAAACGCGTTGGATGTCCCCATGAACTGATGCCATTGGCAGTCACTGATGGCTCAACCATCTAAGGGGAATACCATTTTTCAACTTGAACATACATAATTGAATCCTAAGTATCGCTCTACTGTATACAATATGTGAAAGACTGCTTATGAGGAATTGTGCAATTTATCTTTCTCTTTTAAGAACAAAACCAAAAAGCTTGTTTTTGTAAATAAAACATGAGATTTTAGAAAAAACATTCAAGTTTTTCGGTTTATTTACATTGCCCTAAAAATCCCCTTGCTATTTGAGGTTACCTTTTTCAGTAAATGAGATGGGATGTGGCAATTACACACAGGTACTATGAGTAAAAGTCCCTAATGCCTCTTTATCCCCTCCCCCCCCTGGCAAAACTACTCCCAACATTTCTGTATTCAGTGATTTAGTTCTTAAAGGGGTTGTAAACCCTTGGGGCTTTTCACCTTAATGCGTTCTATGCATTAAGGTTAAAAACCTTGTTTAGTGTAGCAGCCCCCCAGAGCCCCCCTATTACTTACCTGAACTCTGTCTTTCCAGTGCCGGGACGAGCACACCCGCTTCAGCTGGTGTCTCAGGTCCTGATTGGCTAGATTGATAGCAGAGCAGCCATTGGCTACCGCTGCTGTCAATCAAATCTAATGACGTAGCAGCAGGACTCGGGAGCGCACCCACACGAGTATCCCCAGAGAAGCGCTACCCCGTGGGGGCACTCAATGCGGGGAGGAGCCAGGAGCTCAGTGGAGGGACCCCAGAAGAGGAGGATCGGGACCACTCTGCAAAATCCTTGCACAGAGGAGGTAAAGTATAACATGTTTGTTATTTAAAAACAAAAAACAAAGCTTTACAATCACTTTAAGGATCTAGATTTCATGATTTTAAAAAAAAACTTTACTTGCAAAGGATGTTAAGATTGGTTTGGATAGATTGTGCCAGGAAGGATATTATAATTCAAGAAGGGGGAGCCATAGTAATATTCGATAAGAAGTCTAATAACAACGAGGTAGCTAGAATTTTATCAGATACAGAAGCCTACTCACTTCTATTGATTGATCCAGTCCACAAATATAAAAATGAGCTTAAGGCATTGGTGGATGAAGGCTTTAGCCTCAGTATCCTCAATTAAAAGGAGAGAGAATTTTTGGTACCATTGGCACCTAAGTGACCAACTATGTATTGCTTGCCAATAATACATAAGAGCCTCGTAGCCCCCCCCGGGTGGCCCATCATCAGTGGAATTCATTCTGTTACTTCTCGCGCAGGGACATTTTGGGAGCTACATTTTCCCCTAGCCTCGCCAATATAATTATGGTGAAGTGGTAAGATAGGTATGTATTTAGTGAATCTAGACCGGAGTTATGTTCTTACAGGAGGTTTATAGACGCTTTGTTCTTTGTCTGGGAGGGGTCTTAACAAACTCTCCATCAGTTTATATATCATCTCAATAGCAGCCATAATAATATTTAATTAGATTATCAATGGAGTGCTAGAGAGATTTACTTTAGATTTAACAGTGTTTAGGGATGGCAATGATCTAGCCACCAAGGTTCATTTTAACCACTTGCTTACTGGGCACTTAAACCTCCCTCCTGCCCAGACCAATTTTCAGCTTTCAGGGCACTCACACTTTGAATCACAATTACTCAGTCATGCAACACTGTATCCATATGAAATTGGAGCCCTTTTTTTCACACAAATACAGCTTTCTTTTGGTGGTATTTAATCACCGCTGGGTTTTTTATTTTTTGCGCTATAATTTAAAAAAACGCATTTTTCTTTGTTTTTGTTATAAAAGTTTGCAAATTAGTAATTTATCTTCATAAATTTTGCCCACAATTTATAATGTTACATATCTTTGGTAAAAATAACCCAAATTAGTGTATACTATTTGGTCTTTGTGAAAGTTAGAGAGTCTACAACCTACGGTGCAAATCACTGAAAATTGATCACACCTGATGTACTGATGGCCTATCTCATTTCTTGAGACCCTAACAAGCCAGCAAAGTACAAATACCCCCCAAATGACCCCTTTTTGGAAAGTAGACATTCCAAGGTATTTAGTAAGTGGCATGGTGAGTTTTATGAAGTTGTCATTTTTTCCCACAATTCTTTGCAATATGAAGATTTTTTTTTTTCAACAAAATTGTCATTGTAACAGGTTATTTCTCTCACATGGCATATGCATACCTCAAATTACACCCCAAAACGTATTCTACTACTCCTCCTGAGTATGGCGATACCACATGTGTGGGACATTTTTACAGCCTGGCCACATAGAGAGGCCCAACACTGAACTAGCACCTTTAGGCGTTTTAGAAGCATAAATTACACATCTCATTTCTCAACCACCTATTACAATTCTGAAGGCCCTGGAGCACCAGGACAATGGTCTTAACACCCTTTTTTACTGTTGAAGTATTTTGAGTGGTACGGTGAATGATTTATGGAACCTTACAGATGAAAGGTTTTTCCCCAGTAAACCCCCCATAAACATGAAACGACCGAACAATCCCAGAGTTCTTTACTCTATCCGGTAGTCATGTAGTCCACACTAGTTAAAAGTCA
>BLSH010033954.1:353739-369216 GCA_018402905.1 Glandirana rugosa | reverse complement strand
GGGGACGGTAAAAAAGAGACAGAGTGAGACCTCTAGAGAGAAGTGAAGGACTGGTTATTGGTTTTGTCCTTCACTCTCCTTAAAGGTAGTTCACTCCTTAAAGGACCAACAGTAGTCCAGATCCCAGGAGTGACCTTCTAAAGGGGAGATAAGGATAAGACCACTGTTTGGATTTAAACCCTAAAATAAAATGAAAGTCACTTATACCATTTGGTAAGAAATGCCTTGCCTTTAGAACCACTTTATTAAAGTATAAATAAAGTCAATTTTGGATAGAGTGGAGATGGATAAGAACATCTGTCAGGTTTTTATTGCTGTTTGTGCCCCTGTTAAGGTGATTAACCCCCTTATTGTCCTGTTTACCATATTCACTGAAAGTAAAATAAAATCCCAAATTTAGGTTTGTCACCAGAATAGGAATAGAGGGGAAATCTTCCAGTGAGGACCCTAGACCTGATGACAACCAGGAAATTCCTCACTTGATGGAAATTCCTCTCACTTCCTGTTTTGGTTATTGGTCAGGAAGTGAAGAGAGATCTCCAGAGTGAGACAGAGAAAAAATGGCAGGGGTTACAAAATTTGTATGGTGGTGGCCCTGTACACATCCACACAGACACAGTCTGATGAAGCCAGGAAGTGTAGAACATTTGTGTATCGTCTTTAACCACTTGCTTACTGGGCACTTAAACCCCCCTCCTGCCCAGACCAATTTTCAGCTTTCAGGGCGCTCACACTTTGAATGACAATTACTCAGTCATGCAACACTGTATCCATACGAAATTGGCGTCCTTTTTTTCACACAAACAGAGCTTTCTTTTGGTGGTATTTAATCACCGCTGGGTTTTTTATTTTTTGCGCTATAATTAAAAAAAAAACGAAAGTTTTGAAAAAAAAACGCATTTTTCTTCATTTTTGTTATAAAATTTTGCAAATTAGTAATTTATCTTCATAAATTTTGGCCACAATTTATAATGTTACATATCTTTGGTAAAAATAACCCAAATTAGTGTATATTATTTGGTCTTTGTGAAAGTTAGAGAGTCTACAACCTATGGTGCAAATCACTGAAAATTGATCACACCTGATGTACTGACCACCTATCTCATTTCTTGAGACCCTAACAAGCCAGCAAAATACAAATACCCCCCAAATGACCCCTTTTTGGAAAGTAGACATTCCAAGGTATTTAGTAAGTGGCATGGTGAGTTTTATGAAGTTGTAAATTTTTTCCCCACAATTCTTTGCAATATGAAGATTTTTTCTTTTTTTTTCAACAAAATTGGCATTGTAACAGGTTATTTCTCTCACATGGCATATGCATACCTCAAATTACACCCCAAAACGTATTCTACTACTCCTCCCGAGTATGGCGATACCACATGTGTGGGACATTTTCACAGCCTGGCCACATAGAGAGGCCCAACACTGAACTAGCACCTTTAGGCGTTTTAGAAGCATAAATTACATATCTAATTTCTCAACCACCTATTACAATTCTGAAGGCCCTGGAGCACCAGGACAATGGAAACGCCCACTAAATGACCCCATTTTGGAAAGTTAACACCCCAACGTATAATCTAAGAGGCATAATGAATCTTTTGAATGGCTCATTTTTTTCCAGAAGTTTTTGGAAAATGTGGGAAAAAAATGAAAACGCATTTTTTTTTACACAAAGTTGTCCATTTATAAGGTATTTCCAACACATAGCATGTACAAAGGAAAAATGACACCCCGAAATACATTCTGCTACTCCTCATGAGTATGGCGATACCACATGTGTGAGACTTTTACATAGCCTGGCCACATACACAGGCCCAACATTGAACTAGCACCTTCAGGCGTTTTAGAAGCATAAATTACACATCTCATTTCTTGAACACCTATTACAATTCTGAAGGCCCTGGAGCACCAGGGCAATGGAACTGCCCACAAAATGACCCCATTTTGGAAAGCTAACACCCCAACGTATAATCTATGAGGCATAATGAGTCTTTTGAACGGTTCATTTTTTTCCAGAAGTTTTTGGAAAATGCCGGGAAAAAAATGAAAACGCTTTTTTTTTTTTTTTACACAAAGTTGTCCATTTATAATGTATTTCCAATACATAGCATGTACATGGCAAAATGACACCCCAAAATACATTCTGCTACTCCTCCTGAGTATGGCGATACCACATGTGAGACTTTTACACAGCCTGGCTACATACAGAGGTCCAACATGCAAGGAAGACCATCAGGTGTTCTAAGGAGACATAGCATTACAAATGCCATGAATTACACCCCAAAATACATTCTGCTGAGTAAAGAGTAAACAAAAGATTACCTGTGGTTTTAGTATTGCAGCTGTCCACAGGAGGATAGTACTGGTCCAGGCAGCAGGCAGGGTTAGCTACAGCGAACACAATTGTCCAGGCTACCGACAGCGAATGCAATTGTCCAGGCAACAGGCAGGTAAACTGTCCATAGTACAGGCAGGGATATTGTCCATATACAGCCCAGGGTCAGTGCAGGCAGAGATATTGTCAACAGTGCCAAAATATTGGTCCTGGTAGTAGGACAGTGAATGCAATTGTCCAGGCAACAGGCAGGAATACTATCCATAGTCAGTACAGGCAGCAGGCAAGGATACTGTCCATATACAGTTCAAGGTCAGTGCAGACAGAGATATTGTCAACAGTGCCATAATATTGGTCCTAGTAGCAGGCAGAAACATGGTCCATAGTCCAGGTAGCAGAGGTGTAGTCAGTTCATCCGGCAGGCAGAGGCATGATGGCAAGAAGTCCTAAAGGCAGCAGGCAGAAACGTACAGGGTACAAGATCAGTCCAAGAGGCAGGCAAAAATGTGGTCAAACAGTCCAAGGTCAGTTCCAGATCAGGCAAAAGTATGTACAAAATCAGTAGGCAGAAGCATGGTTGAATAACAGTCCAGGGTCAGTTTCAGATCAGGCAGAAGCATGTATAAAATCGGTAGGCAGAAGCATAGTCGAATAACAATCCAGAGTCCGTTCCAGAGCAGGCAGTAAGCATGGGAAGTGGCATAAGGGGTGCGAGCTGGAAAAAAGAACTGAGGAATCAATAATTGACTAGGGTGTGATAACGCCGGAAGCAGTCACCTATGCATAGACCTGGTTGGGAAGGGCACTGGGCACAATGATAAGTGGTGTCTCTTCTAACTCCACTACTAGAGCAAACCCGGCATCTTTTCTGTCATTTTTGGCCTGTTGGTCTGGGAGGTATTTTATCGGGAGAGTCTACTACACACATTGGATCGAATATTTTCTGGTGGGCCGCTGGGGTATAGAAGTGCGGTGATGATATCCTTCTGGTAGGCAAGGAGGGGTTTGGGGTTTACTGTGGAATTGCAATATATGACATAAGTATTGTATATGGCCAAATGAAAAAAATAGAGGGCAACTTTTTTATACCAGTGGTATGTTCTTCTTGTAGGTAAATAAGGTTCCAACATTTGATCATTTAGGTTGACTCCTCCCATGTACAAATTGTAATCGTGGATACAGGTGGGCTTCTGTATTGGGCCATTTCTTCTGGGGATCTCTACCAGTGAATTGTTGTGGATAGATGATAGCATGTACACATCTCTTCTGTCCCTCCACTTCACAGACAGAATTTCCTCATTCCGCAGACTCGCTGTTTCTCCTTTTCCAAGCCTCATGTTGACTAGTCTTTGAGGAAAGCCCACCCGATTTTTTTCTGGCTGTGCCACAAGCTGGTGTACTCTTCGTGTAGAGGTTCCAGAACAGGGGTAAACTGGTATAAAAATTATCCACATATAGGTGGTAGCCTTTGTCCAGGAGTGGGGAGATTAGTTGCCAAACAATTTTACCGCTTGTGCCTAAATATTCTGGGCAATTAGGGGGATTCAGCTGGGAGTCCTTCCCTTCGTATACTTTGAAGGCGTAAACGTATCCCGTGGTTCGGTCACATCATTTATATACCTTCACCCCATAGCGGGCCCTTTTACTGGGGATATATTGTTTCACTCCCAGCCTGCCGCAAAATTTCACCAGGGATTCATCTATACATATAGGCTGGTCCGGGGTAAATAATTGGGGGAATAGTTCAGAAAAATGATTGAGAATTGAGCGAATCTTATAAAGCCGGTCATAATTTGGTGCATTTCAGGGAGGGCACTGGGTATTATCACTAAAATTAAGAAATCTCATGATCATGAGAAATCTTTTCCTGGGCATTTTTTATGAGAAGACCGGCATGTGGTAGATGGGCGGGTGGACCAGTAGGAGCAGAGTTAATTTTTGTTGTTTAGTCCCATGCAGAACGTGAGGCCCAAAAAAATCTTGAACTCTTCCACCGTTACGTCTCTCCACTCAAAGGGACGGGAATAGTATGAGTTTGGATTAGCCTGGATAAATTGCTGCGCATATAGGTTGCACTGGGCCACAATGGATCGCAACATGTCCTCAGTAAAAACCAAATAAAAAAAATTAATGGGAGAGAAATTTTCTGTGTCCACCTGGACTCCTGGTTGGGCAGTAAAAGGGGAAATCCTAGCTTCTCCTGAATTAGGAGGAAGCCACAAGGGGTGCTGGAGTGAGTAGGGAAGGCCGGCATGGGACCTAACCCTTTGGGGCTGAGGTACAGCGGTGCTGGTGGATGGCACTGGGGTGCTGGTGGATAGCACAGCGGTTCTGGTGGATGGCACAGCGGTGCTGGTGGATGGCACAGCAGTGCTGGTGGATGGTATTGCCTCTTCACCAACGTGCCTTCGTCTGGCGGGCGGACAATATTCCTCGTCTGAGTCCAGCTCTGATTCACTACTTGAGACCGGATCGTAGGTCATATCAGACTCCGGCTCAAAGGGGCTGAATACTTAGGACCATGTGATATTTCAGTTTTTCTTTTTTAATAAATCTGCAAATATGTCAACAATTCTGTGTTTTTCTGTCAATATGGGGTGCTGTGTGTACATTAATGAGGAAAATAAATGAACTTAAATGATTTTATCAAATGGCTGCAATATAACAAAGAGTGAAAAATTTAAGGGGGTCTGAATAATTTCCGTACCCACTGTACCTCCCACTCCCAGCTGCACGTTTTTTAAATGAAATACAATCAATCAATGATCACCCTTCTCACTAGTCTGCGATAGATAGCCTGATAGGATTATATGTACAGTATACACTGTATATATGAATTAATGGGTCTATACTGAAGATTATATGAATTAATGGGTCTATACTGAAGATTATATTTAATAGGTTTTTAATAATATGGATTTTTATAATGTTATTTTAGAATGAATATGTTTTTTTTGATGTATATACAATATAAAGAGATTTATTTATGATGAGGATTTGTAAAGTTTGGATATCATTCCTCTACCCCGATTTTAGTTTATCTTATTCATTTAATCACAATTAAATAGATTTTTGTTTTATATATGTAGCCATGTACTCCTTTGAGATTGGCTGGTAGTAGTGGTTCACCTTATAGCTGCCCTCAATTACACCATATTTCACACATCCGGAGACACTGACCAGGCCGGCTCTTGTTTTTGTTGTTTTATTTAGGGGAAATAACTTGGATGGGGATAAGGGATGACTTTGGATGCCCAAAGATTTATATTACATGAAGTTCATATACACTCCTGTATATGCGCACTTCCCTGCAGACCAGCCCTCTGCAGACTGTTAATCCTCACAACTCTCCAGCACTCAAATTGCTGACCGTTTCTCCTACTGTTCTCTCTCCAGCACTGAACTTAGTAAATCATCACTCCATTACTTCTCTCCAGCACTGCACTTAGTTTCCAGCTTGAAAGAAAATTTATCAAGCTTCTCTGTTCCTTCCTCTTCACCGCGGCTAATGCATGGCGAGGCCTACTCTCAGCAGAACCTCCGGAAACACCCATTACTAGCCAGGGATCATGGTCCCCTGAATGTGTAGTAAAAAGTACTTGAGTGCTAGCCGGGCCTTTGATGGACTACAACTCCCAGCCCATCCTTCTTCCAGGTCCCACCAACCTGCTTTTCCTCAGTGACTCTCCTTTCCCTGAACTGGCTCCCAAGGCTCCTACAGACTGTCAACTATTCCTCTCCCAGCCTGCTCCAGCACTTTCTCTTGCAGTTCCCAGGGACCGTCACTCACCAAACCAGTGGATCACTTTAAAGTCTCTCACTGTGTAGCACCTCCACTGTTCTGCTCCCTATGCTACTCCTGGAATCACCACCCTCCTGGCTGCACCCGAACCTCCAAGCCCCAAGGTAACCCTCCCCAGACTGGGGCGATCTCCCGGGTAGGGGCCTCCACAGCCCCTCTGCTACATCTCCATACTTCCACCTGACACCTCCCATCCCAGATTGGGTTGATCCAGAGTATTTAAGAAAGCCTTCCCCCTGCCAATCCTGCTTGGGAATTGGTCAGGGCTCCTCAGAATACTCCAGATGGCTCCACCTATCTCCCAGCTCTCTGACCAGAAACCTTCCCCAGGTTTCTAGAAAGACGTTGGAGGTTCAAGTGACCTCATCTGTTAAGTCCACTCAATCCTCCCTGAGCCTCGCCTCTCCCAGCCCAGATCAAAACATTCAGGCCTGCTTTTACACTCAGGCCTGACTAAATTTTACCTCACCTATAGAGTTGAGCGAACACCTGGATGTTCGGGTTCGGTGGGTTCGGCCGAACTTCGCGAAAAATTTCGGGTTGGGCACCGAACTTTCCCCCCCGAGCCCCATTGAAGTCAATGGGGACCCGAACTTTTCGGCACAAAAATGACTGTAAAAAAGTCCTGGAAAGTGCTAGAGGGCTGCAAAAGGAAGTAAAATGATTTTAGAACAATAATCTGTCCCTTACAGCAACAGCAGGAACCTGATCCTATAGAACTAGAGGATGATTTTAGAACAATAATCTGTCCCTCTAAGCAGTAGACTCTACCTAGTCCAGTCAGATTGTTCTGTAATGCAGGATGAGATGTTATTATATCTGCAATCTGTCCCTCACAGCGCCGGCAGCATCCTCCCCCTACACTAGCCAGATAGCATGTGACATTCAGCACTAAGTGACTCCAGCTTATAAAGATGCTGGGTCACATGATGCACTGGCCAATCACAGCCATGCCATTAGTAGGCATGGCTGTGATGGCTTCTAAGGGCAAACCAGTGAAACGCTTGTTGATTGGCTGCCCTGCAGCTATTCAACAGGCGTGATCAAATACCTGAACCCAAACTTTTTTCAAATGTTCGGGTCCGGGTCACGGACACCCCAAAGTTCAGTACGGACCCGAACTTTACAGTTCGGGTTCGCTCAACTCTACTCACCTAGCAAACCCTGCTAGAAAAACGCACCTATTCTATGGGGGCGCTACATATAGATCTGTTTTATTAATTTAAATATATTGTAATATATATATATATATATTTGTTTAATATGTGGAGCCAGGCATTGAATATCATTGGCTGGCTATTTGTTGTTGCTCTCTACCCAGCGAGCCAGCTAGTTATTATAAAAGCTGTGAGTAGATTTTATCTGGCTTGGATGGGGTTAATTGCACATATGGATATAGCTCAGATCTGTTCAGCTCTGGTTGGCTTATTTGCACACTTGGTCATGGGGTGCATTGCAATACATTTCTAATGGGAGGCCATCACACCATTGAATGGGGGAGGAGCCTGCTAATGAGTGAGGAGCGGCTGATGAGACTCCCAGGCAGGCCTGCCATGCAGCTGATGAGGAAGCTGACTGCCTCATAGACACCCCTCGGGACCCGCCACTCTATATGCCTGGACATACCTTGGACCTCAAATCGCCGGGTGGACGCTGGGCAAGAGAGCAGGACTGCAGAGACAAACCGCCGGTCTGCCCGAACCGGCAGTGAGCGAGGGACCGCGCTACTGGCTGTGAGAGGTGCAAAGACAGATGTGGAGGTCGGACCTGAGTTGGCCAGGAGAGTTGGGGGGAGCTTGCCGCAGTGCGAGGAGAGAGAGCTGCCAGCAGAGCTGAGAGTTGGCCGGCGTCCACGCACAAACAACCTGTTGTAAGAGGACTTGGAGGTACTGTTCTCAGACATATCTCCCTGCTTTTGTCAGGTAAGGCAAGCGAACGGAGTTCCCTCCATTATCAATTACAAACACACAGTGAAGTGGAGAGGAGCTGAGGAGAGCTCTAGCTGTCCCTGAGAGAGCAGGGATCTTTCCGCCCCACATATACCCTGTGTGGATACTATGTGGATACAGTGGAGAAATCCCATGGGACCCTTAGCTGCAGAGTACCCACAAATCACCCCAGAATAGAAGGGCTGAACAAATCTATATTAAAATAGAGCTGGAGTATTACAACTCCCAGGCAGCCCAAAGGAGCTGAAGGAGATAAAGAAGCAGAGTCAAGTTTATTACACCTGTGGATTGAACGGTCTCCCCATAGAGAAAGAACTATATAAAAGACCGGGTGAGTGAAAACTGCAGTATTGCAAATTTGATATATTGAATGGTCCAACATTGATTCCTCTGCTGTTTCAGATATTGAAAGTTATTAAATCTGGTAAACTTTATTCCTTATATCAAGACCTGGGTCTCCTGGGGACTGAACAAAACAACAGCATTGTGAAGCTGGTTTATTGAACTACGGGCTACAGGTTAAAGAGACAGAGCAAAATGTTGGTCTTTTGGGGATAAAGTCACCCCTTAAAGAGCAAGGACTGGGTGAGTGAAAATCGCAGTACTATAAATATTGCTTATTGAACTGTCAATAAACCGGTCTTCATTGAACTGTATATTGAACTATTTGGCAAACTAGACATTGAAAAGCATTAACCCTGACTTTGGTAAATGCGGAGATAACTCCTTTTGTTTAGATAAAGATCTGGATATGTGAAAATTGCAGTATTGCAAATGTCGCCAATTATCTATTCAACTGTCTTTTGAATTTTGCACTGAAAAGCAACAGCTCGCCAGTCCATCCAGCCCGGCCCCCGAGACTCAGTTAAACTATCAGACAATCCAGCTACTCTATGATAAAGGACTGAGTAAATGAAAATCACAGCCCAGCAAATAGCGCTCACTGAATTGCCCCTCTTAACTGTATACCAAAAAAGTTCCAACTTAATTGCACTCTAGGGGTACTCTCGGGGACTAGGGTCAATCTGGGGATACGCCCCCCCCTCCCTTTTTTCAACTAAAGGAGTGGAGGGTGGAAAATTATAACATTACAAACTGCCTACTGAGCCATGAACCAAACTGTTTTGTGACTAAAACCTGGCCCACCTAAATTTAACTTTTAGACTCTAGTCAATCTAGGGACTAAATCCCACTTGTCAGATAAAAGGTCTAGAGGGGAGAGAATAGCAGCATTGCAAATACTGTTTATTGAAAGGTTTATTAAACTAGGCATTGAAGGGCATCAGCCTACATAATGTTATCCCCTGTTACCTCCTGAGCTTTGATTAAGGTGAGGATAAATTCCCCCGTCTAAGATAAAGGACTGGTTGGGTGAAAATCGCAGCATTGCAAATACTATTCACTGATCTGGATCTCTCTCTCTCCCTGCGACTGAACCAAATAACTGAAAAGTCTTAACTCACTTAGCCTCATAGACAGGAGAAGTGGGGAATAGAGCAGTAGGTTAAAAATGAAGGGGAAATCAACTAAAGGCACCGGAACCTGATAAGCAACCAAAAGTAAGGGCCAGCCCGGGCACCATAAAGAAATACATGACACAAGAAGAAAAAGTTGAGAAGATAACCACTATGAAACCACAAGGACCTAAAATAAAAACAGCACCAGGAACCAACAAGCCTAATCATAATCAAAAGCCAGAAAACACAAGCCCAATCAGAACAAGAGGAAGAAATAGGCTTAGAATTGGGAGCCGAATCAAGCTCACACATGCCCACAAAATTCGAAATGGCTGAAATGTTAGCAAAATTGGAAAACTGGGAAGAGTAGAAGAAATAGAAAAACAGACAGATAGGCACTCAGAGGTAATCAAGGAATTGAAGGAGGAAGTGGAAAATCTACAAAGAACACAAAGGGACTTGTCCTATAAACTTGAAGATCAAGAAAACCCTAATAGGAGAAAAAAATTGAGGATACCAGGTCTACCGGAGACAAACCAAGAGGAAGACCTGAGGGAAAAAAATTTAAATTTTTTTTTTTTTTTTGACATTTCAAAGGTTTTATTGGTTTAAAACAGTTATAGAAGTACAAACGTACAAAAAGCCACATAAATATTAGAAAAAATCTTTGTGGAAACAGGTCTGGGGGTTAAGTAAACATTGTCATACAAAACAAATCTGCATTCACAAATTGGGCTCGTTGAACGGGCGCATTCAGGATGGTATAAAGCATCAAAAGGTAGGTTATTTGCTAAAGCCAGGAAAGACTAATGAACAAGAGATCGCCCAATATTCCAGACGCCCCACTGGGAACAATCTGTGTCTGGACCAGAGGACGATTATAGGATATAACACAGTTTTAAATTCAGACTTCCTGGCTGAGGGTGAACCCTAACATGGGATAATTGAAAAGGTAATAGCAGAAACAGTGAGGTGATAAATATCTGTGGGGAGAGAAATGTGAGAAAAGAGTGAGATAAGATGAATTCCCGAGTGTGGTCGTGTGACAATCTCCAACCATCGATTGGAGAGCTACAATGTATAATGGGAAGCAGACCTGATCATTCTAAGGGAGGTGATGTGGCAATCCAAACTAAAACTAGGGGAAGTATGGAGGGAAAGGGGGGAAAGGATAGCATAGGAAGGTGAACAGAGAGGAAATAGGGGGAAAAGAAGAGAAAGAGAGCGGGGGAGGGTGTGGGTAGAGGAGAGGGGGGGATGTCCCTGGTGGACTTCACTGCTCAAGTCGTGGACACTGCAGAATGTAGTGTCTGGTTGTGTCTGAGGGCTGGGTTATTAATGAGGTTGACAATGTCAGGGGGTTAGAAGGCTGTGATCAAAGTTGGATGGGATAAAGTGTTCCATCCAGGGTTTCCACAATCTCTCTTGGAGCATAGTTTTGTCCAGGATGATGGCTTCTACTCTGGCATGGATCATGGCCCTTGTGACCCTATTTTTGACTTCGGTAATGTTGAGAAGGGGAGTTTTCCATGCCTTTGCTATCGTTTGTTTCGCCGCGGTCGTTACCTGCAGGAGAAGTTTGAATTGAGTCTTAGAGATGCCGTCCGGTTTTTTGTTCAGGAGGGCGACCAACGGATCAGGGGAGAGGGAGAGGTTGAACAATAGTGATAGAATTTGAAAGATTTGCTCCCAGAAGGCTATTACCAGTGGACACGACCACCAGATATGATGGTGAGAACCTCCTTCAGAGCAGCCTCGGAAGCAGAGAGGGGAGTAGGCTGGGACATATTTGGCGATACGGGCAGGTACAAGGTACCATCTCATGAGTACCTTGTAATTGGTCTCAACCGCTGCTATGGATTGGGAGGATGATTTAGTAGCCTCCCAGATATCGGTCCACTCCTTGGGTTCTAAGTGTGTCTCTAGATCTTTCTCCCAATTGGTTATATAGGTCATAGAAGAGATAGGCAGGGAGTCTAAAATTTGGTTGTAAAGGGACGTGATTAGACCTTTCGCGTGGGGATCTTTGTGGCAAGTGTGTTCAAAGAGAGATAGAGCCGGTAGTGAGGGGTCTCTACGTATGCATGAAGAGAAAAAGTGCTTCAGCTGGAGGTAACGAAAAATCTCAGAGCTGGGTATGCTGTGTGTTTCACATAGGGCTGGAAAGGATATAAATGAGTCAGGTGTGGTAAATGAAAGAGCTCGGAAAAGTTGAGATCTGGTCCAGTTGCTAAATGAGTTTGGGGAGACCCACGCTGGATAAAAATCTGGGTTTTTCAAGAAAGAGAGCATGGGGTTATGCGGGGATAGCAGGCCATATTTGGATTTTAGGTTGTCCCACAGGCGTAAACTGTGAGTTGTCACAGGATTATCTATATGCTTGCGGTCTTTCGGTGCCATCCAAAGTAGGTTTGCTACAGAGAGAGGGTCACAGTCAACCGATTCTAGGGATACCCACAACGGAGTCTCCTTGGTGGCGTGGTACTTAGGGAGTTGTGCTAACTGGGCTGCCTGATAATACTTGAGAAAGTTTGGGACGCCGAGACCCCCCTTCAGTTTAGGAGAGAAGAGGACGCGTCTTTGCAGTCTTGGTCTAGAATTCCCCCATATAAATTGGAACACGCGTCGTTGTAGTATGCGCAAGTAGTGGGAAGGGACGTTGATAGGTAGTACTCTGAATAAGTACAAGATCTTGGGTAGGACGGTCATCTTGACAGCAGTGATCCTGCCTAGCCAGGCAAGTGGAAGTTTAGACCAGGACTCCATAAGGCTAGTCAAATGTTTTAGCATTGGGGTATAGTTGGCCGAGTATAGATTGTTAATATCATTGGTGAGATGGGTTCCTAGGTAAGGGATACTGCTCTCGGACCAGGAGAATGGAAGTACCTGTTGTAGTTGGGTTAGGAGTGGGGGGTCAATAGAGACGTTTAAGGCCTTAGATTTACGGGGATTTATGACCAGGCCAGAGACCTTGCCGAACTCATCTAGGATTTTGAGGAGATTCGGGGATGAGGTCAAGGGGGCCGTAAGAAATAGTAATATATCATCCGCAAATAAGCTCAGCTTATGTTGGTGACCACCTAGTTCGATGCCTTTAATATTGGGGTCGGATCTAATCTTTTGGGCTAGGGGTTCGATTGCAAGGGCAAAAAGGAGTGGGGAAAGGGGACATCCCTGTCGTGTGCCTCTGCTCACCGGGAAGGGGTCAGATTTAAAGCCTGCATATTTAATGCTTGCTGAGGGAGAGAGATAAAGGGAAGAGACCCATGAGAGAAAATGAGGGCCAAAGCCCCATGTCTTAAGAGAGAATGTTAGATAGGACCACGAGAGCGTGTCAAATGCTTTCCTAATATCGAGCGAAAGAAAGCAAGTAGGTATCTTGCGTTTCTTCGCAACATGCGTCAGAATGACAGCCCTTCTGATACCGTCTCCTGCTTGTCTGGAGGGGATGAATCCCACTTGATCCCTATGTATCAAAGAACCTATAATTGGGTTCAGACGAGAGGCCAAGATTTTGGCTAATAGTTTGATGTCCAGGTTTAGCAATGAAATTGGACGGAAATTGGTCCAAGAGGAATCATCTGAGTGAGGCTTAGGAAGCGTGGAGACGGTAGCGAAATAGGGATTCTGGTCTGAAACTTTTGCCCTGGAGTATGCTGTTAAATGCTGGAGTTAGCATTGGGGAGAGTAAATCAGAAAAGTGTTTGTAGTAGGTAGCCGTGAAACCATCTGGGCCTGGTCGTTTATTAGAGCGCAAGGACTTAATTGCAGTAGTTATTTCGTTCTCAGAAATAGGGCTCTCGAGTGTCGCCCTTTGGGAGGCGGTTAAGGAGGGGAGGGAAATGTCCGAAAAAAGTGAGGCAGCCTGAGCCTCATCAAAGATTGAGTGTGCGGAATAGAGGTCGGCAAGGTGCCTGCGAAAGTGGGCCACTATCTTCACAGGATTACTGGTGTAAGAATTGTGGGATATCTTGAGTCGAATGGGTTTGTAAGGTTGGTCTAATCTGCGGAGGGAGAGGGCTAGGAAAGTGTCTGGCTTATTGCTCTTCATATATAGCTTATGTCTCGAACGTCTCAAGGTTTTGTCAGCTGACTCGGATAAAAAGAGGTCAAGGTCGAGCTTCACTTGGTCTAGAGCTTGTCTGTGAGTAGGTGTAGGGTCGTTTTGGAAGGTCGCATGGGCCTCGCAGAACCGGTCGTCGAGGAGTTTATGTTTTGCTCGCCTGTCTTTTTTGAGGTAAGATGCCTTACTTATAAGTACACCCCTGAGGACAGGTTTGTGTGCCTCCCAGAGGGTCAGGGGGGAGATGTCGTCGGAGGAGTTGTTAGAGATGTATTCCTTAAGGGCCATGGATATATCTGTCCTATGAGAGGGGTTTGAAAGGATAGAGTAATTGAGGCTCCATGATCTATCTATCTGTTTCGGAATCAGAGATGTCAAGGAGGTGATGACAGCGTCGTGGTCAGACCAAGGGCATGGGGCAATGATGGATGAGATAAGAGAGGGCGTGGAACACGTATCAATCAGAATGTGGTCTATACGGGAAAGAACTTTATGGGGATGAGAGTAGTGGGTAAATTGTCTGCGGGTTGGGTTGGATTCCCTCCAGGTATCGATAAGAGAGTGGGATGATAGTAATTGGTTGAAAGGTGCTCTTTTGGGACTGGCGTTTGGTGTGAAGGGGGACTTGTCGAGGAAGGGATTAATGGTTTGATTGGAGTCTCCGCCAAGCACAAATGTGCCTTGTCTGTGATGGGCTATAACTTGTAGCAAATGTGACATGAAGGAGGTGGGTCTTTTGTTGGGGGTGTAGTAAGATACAAGTGTGACTTCGGTTTCAAGGAGATGACCTATCAGTATGATGTACCTACCTTCAGGGTCTTTAATTTCTTTGGATAACGAGAACGGAGCCCTGCGGTGGAAAGCTACAAGAACCCCTCTCTGCTTCTTATTGGCTGAGGCTGAATAAACCTGGGGGTAGGAATGATGGAGGAATTTGGGAGTATAGCGTTGGGTAAAATGAGTCTCCTGCAGGAACACTACATGTGCGTCAAGAGAGGCAAAGGAACGAAAAGCCTTGGTTCTTTTTTGAGGAACATTAAGCTCTTGAACATTGAGGGTCAAAAAGTTCAGAGGGGCCATCATGGGGGTGCGTTAAAAATGGGCATTGAAAATATGGAGAGAATGTATGAGCGTAAAGTCCACCCGGGAGAGGGAGAGGAAAGAGGAGAAGAGGAGAGGAAAGAGGAGAAGAGGAGAAGAGGAGAGAGAGCGGATAGAGGTTGAGGAGATAATAAGAGTGTGATAGGAGGGCATAGAGAAGGGGTAAGTACGATGGGGAGAGAGTGACGGAGACCTATACGGCCTAAGGGAACTGAGGATCCCTGAGGACTAGGGTGGTTAATTGGGAGGATCAGAACCAGAACCTACCAACTAACTAAGGGAGGCAGCAATGATGACCGGGGAGAGCCAATGGCTGTTTAGACAAAGTTTGTGGTGTGAGGGCAATAGTATCTCGTAAGAATGGAGAGACCGTGGTTTTAAGGGGATATAAGTTATAGAATTTCCTTGTGGAGTCAGGTAAGAGAATAGTGACAAGAAGGAGAGCCAGGTAGGGGTGGATCAAGAATTTCAGGGAGAGGATTTTCTCACATGGGAAGGGGGGAGGTCTTTCTGACATTTAGCACATATAATATAGGCGCTAAAGGCCAGATGGGACCGATGGGATAGTTGAAAACCAAAGCAACAACATTACAACTTATAACAACATATTAACTCTACATTGCAGTTAAAAGGAGAGAAGTATTCTCTGAACATGTAGGTGCCAGGTTGCTGGAACAGACGAAGCAGCTTCAACTTTTGGCTTGTAGAGGAGTCCAAGGGTGTGGGGCCATTGCAGATAAAAAGTGTTATGGCCCAACACAGGTGAGATA
>BLSH010033954.1:319237-353729 GCA_018402905.1 Glandirana rugosa | reverse complement strand
GGGATGGGGGTCAATGGAGGTGGAAGGTGGTACAAGAACAACGTTCCTGAACTTCTCCTGATAGAGTGGATACAACCCGGTATTGTGAAATATTGGAGGGACTGACGTTAGTGGAATGGGAAACAACCGGAAAGAACTTGACCTTTCGTGCGTCAAGTACCTGAAACATGAAGGGAGTCAAAACCGGTGGGTCAGGGGAGGTAAGGGGGGGGGGGGAAAAAAAAACGTTACCGGGGTGTGGGAACCTGAGGAGATGTTCGGTTTTCAACTTCGACGAAGCAGACAAGGTCGTTGGACCGTGGATGTACAAGTCTCTTATGAAGAGAGGAAAATTGACGTTACATCTCAATTATACAACAATATTCAACATTACAACAACGAAACCAAAAGTTGATAGGGTAGCCAGGGTAGACCGGAAATCGCGGAGCCATTGCAAAAAAAAAGGGGGGGGGGGGAATGGAGGGGACTGGGTGGCCAAAACTGAGGGAAGTACAAAGTCCATGAACTGCGTGCTTTCCAGTTCAAGAAAGGCCAACAAAGGGTAAGGTGATTGCAGTCAGGGAGGTTATAAAGTGTTATGGCCCAACATAGGTGAGATAGTCCTCTTCAAGTCCTTGCAACAAGAACATGGTGGAAGGTGGAGGTAACTGGGGGTAGGGGGGAGGGGCAGATCAAAATGTGGTCAACATATGGGGTAGACCAAAACGCCTCTGGCCGAGGGTAGTGAAATAGAAAGCAGAAGCAGAGTACCTCAATCCATGGAGTCAGTCTGTTCGACCAAGGTGGGGGCGAATCTTCCCCTTTTGTGCACATTGCGGTCATCACCTGTGGAGGTAGATGGGTGAGCTTTTTGTGGAGAACTTGAGGCAGAGCGGCGTCTATTGCGTTGATCCTTCTGGCTGGAGTCAGGAGGAGAAAGATGTAGATCCTGGAGGAGAGAGCACAGGTCAGCCTGGGATTTACATGTATGTTTACGACCATTGTAGGTGAACCTTATAGAGAATGGAAAGCCCCAGGAGTATGTGATGTGGTGTTCCTGTAACACTTGAAGCTGTGGTTTCAGTGCTCTTCTCTTGGCGATAGTGGCCTGGGAGATATCAGCGAAAAGCTGATAAGTATACCCCTGGAAGCGGAGGGAGTCCTTTTTGTCGGGCCGCCTGGAGAAGCTGTTCCTTTGTTCTATAAAAGTGCAGCTTTGTGACTATGTCACGTGGGGGGCCTTCCTCCTTCTTGGGAGCTAGGGTTCTGTGGACTCGGTCCATTTCTAGACGATCTATGGGGATAGATGGCATTAGCTCCTGAAAGCGGGCCGTGATGGTGGATTGTAGGTCTAAGACTGACTCAGGGATCCCCCTTATGCGGATATTGGAGCGTCTGGCTCGATTTTCAAATTCCTCAAGTTGCAGTTGTAGGGAGTTATTTTCCTCTCTTAGTAGGGCGACCTCCTCCGATTGATTGTTAATGTTGGCCTCTATGTCATCCACCCTCTGCTCTAGTTCCTCTGTGCGGTGGCCGAGCTCCCTAATCTCCCTTGTGAGATGATCAGTAATTTGCTCTGAGGTATGCTTAAGGGCCTTGTGGAGCATTCGCTCGAATTGTGCCATCAGAGCTGACTGAGAGTCTTGGGGCTGGGAGAGTGTGAGGGTGGATATAGTTTCCCCTTCAGATTCGCCCTCGTCCCTGTGTGGTACCTGTCTCCTTGGGGACCGCTGAGAAGAGCCGATCGTTCGTCTGGGGGCGTCCGCCGCCATCTTTGAGGAGGCCTGAGCCAGAGCCTCACGTATAGTTCTGGCTTTAACCATGGAGCGGGAGCCTCCGAGCTGTCGTTGTGGACGGGAAGAATTACCCGAAGCTATCGGTGTCAGCCACGGCGGTCTCACCCGGTGCGGAGCTCCGATCCTATGCGACCAGCATGGACGGCTTCGCGCATGCGCCTAATTAAAAAAATTTTAACCCTGGACTAGGAAGAGCAGAGACCGATACATTAAAAATTGAGAGAGTACATCAAATAAGAAAACCTCCAGGAATATCAGCTGAAGCCCCAAGAGACGTGATCATAAGGTTCCAAGAACACAAGAACAAAGCTCAAATAAGTGAAAAAATAGAGAGGGCAGCAGTTGAAATATGAGATACCCCTATAAAGAAAGCAAAAGGAGTTGCGATAGAGTTTGCAAAGGATATAAACGTCAAATTAGAGACAACATTAGTGGACCCAGATGAGAGATATATTTTTCTAAGAGGAAGATTACAGGAGAAAGAATATACATGAGCAAATATATACTGCCCAAAGAAAAAGTATTTCAAGATATTACTAGGGAAATTGACAGACTTCTCTGGAGGGATGTTAATAGTTGCAGATGACTTGAACTTTTATATGGATAAGGAGCTGGATAGTACGTCACATGCACGGGGAGCAGAGGTAACTCAACTAAAACAAGTCAAGAACAAGATGCTGGGGCTGCAAGTGGTGGACTCCTGGAGGATTCAACATCCCAGGGAAAGAGATTATTACTTCTGCTTGGCTGTGCATGGGACATACTCCAGGATAGACTATATATTGGTGGACCACAGACTTTTGGAGCAAATCGTTGAGACCTCTATAGGTATCAGACCATACACCCGTAATAATGAGAATTAAAGAAATTTGAACCCAAGGAAATATAAAAAGATGGCGCCTAAATGAAAAAATATTGGAGGACGCAGAGGTAGAAAAAACAATAAAGAACTAGAACATTACTTTAAGCATAATGAATTCCCAGGGATGTCATTGGCCACTATATGGGAAGCCCATAAGGCCTATATTAGGAGAGCACTGATATCAATAAAAGCAACAAAAAAAAGAAAGCGAAAGTAGCTAAGAGAGAGGCCCTAATAGCTGAAGTTTTAGATCTAGAACAAAATCATAAAAAGACAAGGGATCATCAGACACACCAAACTCTGAAAATAAAAAGCGAAAAGCTGAAAGATATTAGAAGAAGAGACAAAACACACCTTTAATATAGCAACAAAGGAACGTTACATATGGGGGAATAGAATAGTTAAACATGTAGCTAAAATACTCAAGAATAGAAGATCAAGAAATATAGAGGAAATAAATGATCAGAAAAGAGAAATGGTATATTCAACTACAGAAATTGAATAAGCAAGACACAAAAAGCCAAGTACATACTAAAAAACTGCAGGCCTTAGAGGACCCCATTTTACAAGACAAAATAACTAGTTTAACTAGTAATAACAAAAAAAACACAGCGACTGGGAAAAGTCCAGGCCCTAACGGGTTTACTGTCAGGTACTATAAAAAATTCAAAGACATCTTAATCCCCAAGTGGTGTGCATACATAAATTGGATAAAAAATGGGAACGAGATGAGGAAGGAATCATTAAGAGCACATATAACAGTAATTCATAAAGAAGGTAAAGATGCCTCCCTATGCTCCGGGTATACACCGATAGCATTATTAAATGCAGATGCAAAAATGTACGCAAAGGTTCTTGCTACAAGACTCAAAGAGTTGATGCCAGAATGGGTACACCCAGACCAGACGTGGTTTATCCTCGGAAGGGAAGGGAAGGACAATGGTGTCCGAACTCTTTTATTACTATGGAAAGCAAGAAATGTGAGAGCCCCAGATCCGCTACTGTCAACAGATGCTGAAAAAGCATTTGACAGAGTAGACTGCGGATTCTTACTAGAAACAATAAAAACTTGGGAGTAGGCATGAACATGATCCAATGGGTACAAGCACTCTATAAACACCCATCAACAGCAATTAAAATAAATGGGGGTCTTTCACCATATTTTGAAATGTCAAACAGTACTATTCAGGGGTGCCCCTCTCCCCCCTCCTGTTTGTCTCTGGAGCCACTATTGGCCACCATAAGGAACAGCACTGACATTGGAGGAGTGAAAATTGCAACAAATGAACATAAGCTAGCCGCCTATGCAAATTACAGTGCCTTGCGAAAGTATTCGGCCCCTTGAACTTTGCAACCTTTTGCCACATTTCAGGCTTCAAACATAAAGATATAAAACTGTAATTTTTTGTGAAGAATCAACAACAAGTGGGACACAATCATGAAGTGGAACGAAATTTATTGGATATTTCAAACTTTTTTAACAAATAAAAAACTGAAAAGTTGGGCGTGCAAAATTATTCAGCCCCTTTACTTTCAGTGCAGCAAACTCTCTCCAGAAGTTCAGTGAGGATCTCTGAATGATCCAATGTTGACCTCAATGACTAATGATGATAAATAGAATCCACAATGGTTCACAAATAAACATATCCAGGTGTTAGAATGGCCAAGTCAAAGTGCAGACCTGAATCCAATCGAGAATCTGTGGAAAGAACTGAAAACTGCTGTTCACAAACGCTTTCCATCCAACCTCACTGAGCTCCAGTTGTTTTGCAAGGAGGAATGGGCAAAAATTTCAGTCTCTCGATGTGCAAAACTGATAGAGACTTCCCCAAGCGACTTACAGCTGTAATCACAGCAAAAAGTGGCGCTACAGAGTATTAACTTAAGGGGGCTGAATGATTTTGCACGCCCAATTTTTCAGTTTTTTTATTTGTTAAAAAAGTTTGAAATATTCAATAAATTTCGTTCCACTTCATGATTGTGTCCCACTTGTTGTTGACTCTTCACAAAAAATTACAGTTTTATATCTTTATGTTTGAAGCCTGAAATGTGGCAAAAGGTCGCAAAGTTCAAGGGGGCCGAATACTTTCGCAAGGCACTGTACGTATTATTTTATATTACCAATCCTAGGATCACATTACCAAACCCGATTAAAAAATTTTAAGAATATGGGGACCTCTCAAATTTTAAAATAAACCCTACAAAATCTGCGATCCTGAACATTGCTTTAGATTGAAAGAAAAATAGATAAAAATACAGTTCCCGTTCACGTGGGGAAAGGGGAGCTTAGAATACCTAGGAATAAAATTAACATCATCATCAAGAGATTTATATCAATCAAATTATATTTCACTCCTTAATGAGATGAGGACAGATCTGAGAAAAATAGAACATTGACCCACCTCTTGGCCATGAAGAATAAATTATATTAAAATGAGTTTCCTGACACAAGCACGACAGCATATATGCATGAGCTGGCTCCGCCCCCATGCCCAGTCCCTGGAATCGGTTACGCTATAAAATCAACCACCTCCCACCAGGCAGCATTCTCCTTTTTTCCCTCACTGCTCAGTTGGTTATAAGGCAGAATTTTTTTTTTACCTCACCTTGCCGTATTCATCTGGCCAAACCACACAGGTTCCCGCCTCTCCTGTGACGTTGCCCCCATGATACAGGTTGTAAATCTTCCTAGATGGGGGAGGCCTCCCCCCCATGTTCCAGGGATTGGGGGGTGGCAGGCGGCTAGTCTCTAAGGATTGCTCCCTTATCATGTCTCCATGGATGGACTTTCAGTGGACTTCCTGTCGGCCATAAGGCATGGATTTGGTAAAGCACCACATGGTGCACAAATCGATAGTATGCAGCTACAGTTATGTGATTAGAAGTCTGCAGGTATATGCGATTAACCTGCACCACTCCATTGTGTCAGTTCAGGCTGTGGTTGTGTCTGCAGGACTGCTAATGATTAGGTTGATTACAGGTGTTGCTGTACTGAGCTGAATCTTTTCCATGAACTGAGCAACCTACTAGTGACAATTGTATGGGGTCTGTTAACCCTTACTGCTTTCCATGTGACTTATAATGATGCAACAGAACTAATAACTGACATATGTACTGACTGCTATTACTTACATGTTAGTTTTTATGCACAGATCCTGTGATTGTTAGTATCGATTCATGTCACTTTGGCCTGAAATGCCTTTACACTTCACTTACAATTTCAGGGGGGTCTATTTGCTGCTGGTAGTCAGAGACTCCTGGGGTGCTGCGACTGGCTGCGATTAGCTGGCTGCGGGCTCTGGGACCTCGGTGCCGGAGCAGACGGTATCCTCCATAGGGGTGAATGGCGCTCTGACTCTGCAAAGGGCTGCAGGGAAGTATGTGGTCTGGGGCTACTTAGGGGCCTATGGCCGCATCATCCTGAATGCACCAGATCACATTCAACCTGGGAGGCTAATCAGGGTTGGGCCTGGTTAGTGACTGGATGTGAGACTGCCTGGAGATGCCAGGAGCTGTAAGATACACCGCAGGTGGATATGCGATTAAATTACTTAGTAATTAGCAATACTTCCACAGATTATACCTCTAGAATTTCAGCTCATGGGGGAGCCAGAAATGATCAGCTTACATAGAGACCAGCCATGTTCACTAAGGTGAGGGCAGGTAAGTACATCTGAAAAAAAAAGAGTGCACAATATAGGCATATAGGGTTGCAAAGCTCCCCAGCCCTCAACACCAGCACCACTGTCAAGAGGGGGAAAAGCAACCTGATCCTTCAACAGAGACAGGCCCTCTTTAGCCCTAAAGGAGTCGCTATGGAGTTAACTGCCAGGAGAGGCAGACGAAGTAGAACTCACTACAAATCATCGTAGCGATATTGGGATTGTACGATGTCAAGTTGCAGGCCAGAGGTGGCAGCAAATGGGACAGAGACTGCGAGATCTAAAGTCTCTAATGTTTCATCCCAAGCCAGAGGTAGGTGTGCTTAAAGGGGACCTCTACCTCAAAACAGTTGGCTAAGCAGTCTTGATCAGACTAGCCAGTGATGTAAGCCTCATAAAGCGGATGTAATGCTGTTGGATCTCTGTTCACTAAACCTCAGGTACTAAGCCAATCAAACAACCAAAGTTGTTAAGGGGTACCTCTACCTCAAAGATGTCGGTCTAGGAGTCTCCACCAGAAGAACCAGGGTGACGTCTGCCTACAGAATAGGCAATATCCTTTGCAGGGGCTCTGGAACAGTGAACGGATGTGAATGAAGAAGACTTATACTACTATTGAGTAGCGCTTGGCGATCGGCTGTTAAAATCATTCCGATAGCCTGGTTCCCAAGAGCAGAATAAGGTGGCCATTGAGGCAATTCAGCCACGGTGGATGCAGAATGGTATACCATTGAGCTACTAGTCCGGGCAGGTCAGTTAACCCGGATGAGTTATCTCAGAAGATGACACATACCTCTCTAAAATGGTGACTCGCCAATGACAAGAGGATAAGCAAAGTAACAAAGACGGAGTGACAGGTTAATCCTGGGATAAACATAGAGGATAATGGAAGGAACCATAATAATTATCTGATGCTAAAGCCGAGTTCTCTCCTTTTAGGGAGCAACAGAGTTTATTCGACCAAGGTAACTGTCAGGAAAATAGCCGTTTCTGGCCATCCGTGCCCGTGTGCACGCCAATGGCGCCAGACAGCCTATTTAGGCGTCCTGCTACCTGTAGCAGGTGCTGTCTGTTCTACAGCAATTCTGTGTTCCCTAGCGACCTGAAATCTGTGCACTTCCTGTTCCTGTGACCCCCCGGCTTGACCTGACCACCTGTGATTCCTGCCTGAACTGACCTCTGCTTGTCTATGACCACTCTTCTGCCTCATCGCTTTGTACCTCGCTGCCCGCCTGCTGACAACCCTACCTGTGCCTGACCATCCATCCGCCTGCTCCCACTTTACTGCCTTGCCTGAACGTTGCCGACCCGGCCTGAACCACTACTCTTCAGTCTTGCACGGACTTCTGGAAGACATCCTACCATCATCTGTCTAATCCAGCCCTCGTGCTCCCCTGTGCTCCAGCGCTCCCTGTCTGCTCTACTAGGGGTTCTGGAACCAGGGCCGTAAGAGAGGTTGCTCCCCGCATGAACCAGACTCCACCGCCAGGATTGTGACAGTAACAGACAGCCATGACAGAGTCTGTGCGGGGACCCTCTCCGATGGATGAACTATGCCAGCACCTGGCCGGCCTTACACAAGCCATGAAGGGCCTACAAGAGGGCTATGTGCAGCTTGAGGAGCAAATGCAAGAGCTCTCTGCACCCACAGCACCTGAGACTGTACCAGCTGCTGCCGCTCATACTGTTGTTACACTGCCACCCGAACCCCGGGTCCCCGCGCCTGAATGTTTTTCAGGGGATCGCAGGAAGTTCCGGGCATTCAGAAATGCCTGCGAACTGTACTTCTCACTCCAGCCCCATACATTTTCCCTGGAGACCACCAAAGTGGGCTTTGTGATTTCTCTTCTGCTTGAAGACCCCCAGGCCTGGGCTCATTGTCTCCTGGAGCAAAAAGCAGCGACTGTGTCTAGCCTGGCCCAGTTCTTCCATGCCATGGCCCAGCTATACGAGGACCCCCATCTAGCCGCCTCGGCCTGAAGCTGCCCTCCATGCTCTCCAGCAGGGCCGGCGGACTGCGGAAGACTATGGCGCTGAGTTCCGGCGTTGGAGCGCCAACATGAACTGGAATGATGCGGCTCTTTGCCACCAGTTTCATTTGGGATTATCTGAGCCCTTGAAGGACGAATTGGCCCGAGTCGGGGTTCCCCGTCCTTTGGAGAACCTGGACATCACTTTAGAACTTGCCCAGTTAAGCTGCATAAGCACCCTACAGGTGCACCCAGTGTCTCATCCGTGCCACTACAAAAGGTCACTCACTTGGCCCTACCCCTCTCCTTGCAGCTTGCAGACAAGAGTATTCCGGTCCACGCCATCATAGACTCCGGAGCTTGTAGTTGTCTCCTGGATCAGGCATTTGCTGCTCATCACCAGATTCCTCTGCAACCCAAAGCACACCGGATGGTGGTGTACCTAGCCGAAGGATCTACCATTAACATCCGAGACCCTGCATCGATTATAGGGAACTCAATAAGATTACGGAGAAGAATCGTTACCCTCTCCCTCTGGTACCTGAATTCTTCCAACGGTTGGGGACGGCTACCATATTCACCAAGTTGGACTTGCGGGGAGCCTACAATCTGGTCCATATCAGGGAAGGCGATGAGTGGAAGACCACCTTCCGTACTCGTTTTGGGTACTACGAGTACCTGGTTATGCCCTTCGGGCTCTGCAACGCCCCTGCAACATTCCAACACTTTGTGAATGATATCTTTAGAGACTACCTAGACCTGTTCGTGATCACCTATTTAGATGATATTCTGATTTTCTCTGCCAATCTGGATGAACACCGGCAGCATGTAGCCAAGGTACTAAGTCGCCTCCGCCAGCACAGGCTCTACACTAAAGCGGAGAAGAGTGAATTTGAACAATCCAGCATTCCCTTTCTGGGATTAATCATATCACTCACGGGAGTCACCATGGATCCGCAGAAAGTGGCTGCTATCCTGGAGTGGCCGGTACTGGTGGACAAGAAGGGAATCCAGCGGTTTGTTGGATTCGCCAACTTTTACAGGAAATTTATAAGGGGATTCTCAGTCATCATCTCACCGATTACCCAGCTTACTAAGCAAGGTGTCTGGTTCCAGTGGTCCAGCGGGGCGCAGGCAGGATTGAGAAACTTAAGGGACTTTTTACCTCAGCACCTATCTTAAAGCACCCAGACTTAACCTTGCCATATGTCCTGGAGGTGAACGCTTCGAAAAACGCAGTAGGAGCTGTCCTCTCACAGAGACGTGGTCCCAAGGCGTCACTGCACACTGTGGCATTCTTTCCTCGCAAGTTATCGGTACTGGAAAAGAACTATGACATCGGGGACAGAGAGTTACTGGCCATTAAATCAGCACTATGAGCTGCTCATCCAATCCTCATTTACACTGACCACAAGAATCTAGAGTACCTGAGAACAGCAAAGAGGTTGAGACCACGTCAAGCCCGGTGGGCACTCTTCTTCTCTAGATTTTCCTTCCACCTCACATACAAACCCGGATCGAAAAATACAAAACCTGATGTCCTATCCAGAATGTTCTGTGATCTGGAAAGTACTATCCCACCAGACACCATCCTTCAACCTGGCAACTTCTTACTCACTCAGGAAGGCCTGCTATCCCAGATCCGACGATCCCTAGTCGAGATCACCAGTTCCCCCGATCACCGGCTATCAATGAAAGATGGACTATTGTGGCATGGTAACAACATTTTTGCGCCTGAGGATTTACGAGTATCTGTTCTCCACATTTGCCACGATCATAAACTGGCCGTGCACTTCGGCAAACAAAAAACAGCAGAACTGCTTCCTTCTGGTGGCCACAGGTGGATGGAATATGCAAGAAATATGTCAACGCCTGCCCCACCTGTGCCAGGAACAAGAACAACAAAACTAGAGCTTGGGGGCTACTAAACCCGCTTCCTATACCCAAGAAACCATGGGCAATGATTGCCATGGATTTCATTGTTAAGCTGCCCTTCTCAGAAGGTTACTCCACAATCTTTGTAGTGGTGGACAGGCTGAGGAAGATGGCCCATTTCCTTCCGATGAAGGGCACACAGGGTGCACCAGAGACAGCAGAGGTCTTTATCTGGGAAATGTCAGGATCCATGGAGTCTCCATAAACATAGTATCGGATCATGGAGTCCAATTTACCTTAAGGTTCTGGAGGTCCCTATGTGCTTCCCTAGGCATCAAACTATCTTTCTCCTCAGCCTACCATCCTCAGACCAATGGTCAAACTGAAAGAACCAACCAGACCTTGGAACAATACCTGCGATGTTTCTCTTCCTTCTCACAGAATGATTGGGCTTCCTTGTTACCACTGGCCGTGTTCGCGTATAACAATACAATCCACTCCGCCACAGGGAAATCCCAATTTTTCACGAACTATGGCTTTCACCCATCCTTCATCCCAAATGCAGTCTCTGAAAGCCAGGTGCCAGCTGTACAGACTGCAGTGAAATTCATCGAGGATAACAACAAGTTACTGCAGGAAACCATGGCCAAGGCCCAGGAAGGTTACAAAGAGACTTTCGATAAGAAAAGAAGGGGGGAGTTGAACCTGGAGCCCAGTGAACGGGTTTGGTTGGTGACAACCAAACTGAAGATGGCTTGCCCAGCCAAGAAATTGGGACCTAAGTTTATTGGGCCTTTTTCAGTCAGGAGGATTAATAGGGTGGCCTATGAACTTGAGCTCCCCAACACCCTAAAAATTCACCCGGTCTTCCATGTGACCCTGTTGAAACCTGTTGTTCTGGACTCCTTTACTGGCCGGAGCACTAACTCCCCAGAACCAGTATTGGTCAATGGGGAAGAGGAATTTGAAGTGGAGGCTGTCCTGGACTGCAGGAAGAGGGGTAATGGCATCCAATATCTGATCAAATGGAGGGGCTTCGGCCCCAAAGAAAACTCTTGGGAGCCTGAAGACAATATTCACGCTGAAGAATGCCTTAAAAATTTCTGGAGAAGCAACCCGGCTAAGTGTGCCCGGTTGGGCAATCCGTAGGCTGCCCCTTGGGAGGGGCAATGTCAGGAAAATAGCCGTTTCTGGCCATTCCGGACTTTCCGTGCCAGGTCGCGTGCCTGTGCGCGCCAATGGTGCCAGACAGCCTATTTAGGCGTCCTGCTCCCTGTAGTAGGTGCTGTCTGTTCTACAGCAATTCCGTGTTCCCTAGCAACCTGAAATCTGCGCACTTCCTGTTCCTGTGACCCCCGGCTTGACCTGACCACCCGTGATTCCTGCCTGAACCGACCTCTGCCTGTCTACGACCACTCTTCTGCCTGATCCCTTTCTACCTCGCTGCCCGTCTGCTGACGACCCTGCCTGACCATCCATCCGCCTGCTCTCTCTGTACTGCCTTGCCTGAACGTTGCCGACCCGGCCTGAACCACTACTCTTCAGTCTTGCACAGACTTTTGGAAGACATCCTACCATCATATGTGTCTAATCCAGCCCTCGTGCTCCCCTGTGCTCCAGCTCTCCCTATCTGCTCTACCAGGGGTTTTGGAACCAGGGCCGTAAGAGAGGTTGCTTCCCGCATGAACCAGACTCCACCGCCAGGATTATGACAGTAACCCAGTAGTGGGCGGTCAACAGAATTATATGTAAATTTGGGAATGGCAGCATGGGGCGCACAAGAGTAGCACTTCTGTCTACCAGCACCAAGGTTCTGGGTGCGAATCTCAAACAGTCCACTTCAGGTAGAGAAGTGGGCTGCGTCTCTACATTATGGAACAGGATCCAGGGCCTTACCTAAATTAACATTGGGGTCAGGGCCCGGGGGGTCCTGTGCAGGTATGAGGCCATTGAAATGTACGTTCCTCCCCTCCAACGCATTTCATTCCCTCTAGGACTCCCTAGAGCAACCAATGCTGGAGTCGAGCGGTACCACATCTGGTTCATTGGCAAACCACCTGTTCAAGAAGAACATGTCAAAGAGTCTGCTCTCCAATTTTCTTAGCCAAAAGCAGGTTTTTTGACTTTAAGCCAGTAGTTCTCAACTCCTGTCCTCGGGACCCACTAACAGGCCAGGTTTGCAGGATAACTGAAATGCATCACAGGTGATATCATTTGCTGCTCAGTGATTGCAGTATTCTAGTCTGCATCTCCCCAAGGTAATACTTTAAATCTGGCCCGTTGGTGGGTCCTGAGGACAGGAGTTGAGAACCACTGCTTTAAGCATAAAGAAGGATGAAGATCCGAGTTCATCAGATAGAACCATGGCAAGTAGTCAAGCCATCAGGTGAGATGGCAGGTTGGCATGAGACCCAGCAGAGGGGGAGATACACACTTCGGTAGATCCATGTTCCTGCAAGTTCCTTTCTCTGGGCTGTGTGGGAATGTCACTGCGAGTTCATTAGATAAAGGTTATCCTTGCCACATATTCAGGGCAGTTTCAGGACCTTACATCCAGTAGTGGCTGTCTTGCAAAACAAAGGGCTACAGGTGTTCTTGTCCGGGCACAGCTGGTTGCCTCAACACTCTTCAGCCCTGACAAAAAAAAAATAGCCAGGCAATGTTCAAACTGGAAGGAGTCATTAACAGGATAAGATTAATCTCATTTTAGTGGTGATGGTCCTGTAAAGAGTCGAGGAGTGCAGAAGAGTACGGTAGTCTTACCCTTTGGGAAGACAACCGTGTTAGATATCTTGTTCGTTAATAGCTCATTCCAAGCTGTGGCATTCCTTGGTCTAAGGAAGTCCAAGGAAAAGAGGGAAGGACCGTGTACCAACCCAGGATCCAGCGTCCTTTATTGCAAGATACTGTACAGCATATCAGGAGACATAAAAAATAAGCATCACAGGAATAGTGTGCATATGGTGGACATGTTCGCACACCTCACATGTACTTAACTTTCACCATCCCTTGGTCTCAGCAGGCCATAGAAGAAGTGTATAGTAATCCAGAGGATCCGGGGTCTCACTGGAAGATATAGAACTAACAGGTTCTATAGCATGGAAAGCCTTGCTTCCCGCACCAGGAGCAAGTGACTCCACGAGGGAGACCTGGATGGTGGCCAAGCCAGTTAGGTCTTTCAGCTGTACAGCTACCTGGCATACCAATCTAGTTACTTGTTGGGTAGTCATGCCAAGGAAGAACAATAGGTCCAAGATCAGAGTGGCAATGGTTTGTAAGTGGAAGTCGCTCTGAAATCGCAACAAAGGGAGCCTCAGCTATGCTCTAAACAATAGCAGAACCGCAAGATCCTATCTTCACTGTCAAGAAGGGAGGCAAACGAGTCAACTTTTGTCAGGCATCTCCCTTTGAGGTTTGGTTTCCAAGAACTTCCAGTCAAACACCATAAGATACAAGGTCATTGGAGGTTGAAGGATAGTCCCCAAACCAAAAAGCAGTCCGAGTCGTTATCTACAGCAAAGAAGGCTATCAGGAGATCAACCTGAAATTACCCGCAATGGCTTCCCCGAGGTGGAAGCAGTAGGACCACCAACACCCAACGGGGACTGCCGATCAGCCAATGGGTATATCCATCTCGGTCTCCAGGCTCCTTATCAGGGTCCACATTCATCCAGTAGCGAGAAGGATAATAGTGACCTGCAGGCCAGGATATCTTCAGGTACAGTTGAGGAGTCAGGATCCTCCTAGTCACCTTCCTGAAGTCTAAAACCTCACAAAGCGTGGTCAACAGTATCATCTAAACTTACACGAGGTATACCTAGATGCGGAAGATCAAGAAGTAAAGACTCATCTGGAGACCTCACTTTTAGGGTTAAACCCTGTTGAGGACATGGACATACTCCAAACTTCAGGTATACTAGAACATAGAAGATTTTGCAGAATGAAGGATGGAATCCTCTGTTCCCCGGTGGAACGATCAAATCATATGCAAGTAATCCTAGACGGGGAATTAATCGGTAGGTAGGCTCAAATGTGTCCTCACTCTTTGACATACAGTAACCTTTGCATATCTTGGTAACCAATCCGAGACCTGGGAAGACCCTTCCCTTGGGTCTTCCAAATTGTGAGGGACATGTTGTCTTACTCTCCATTTCATCTAGATAGGGTTTCCTCAGGGTGGCCAGTAACTCGGAAACAGTAGTCCGTATGGCTAGAAGAAAGGTCTCAGATATCCAAGTGTAAAGCGTAAATTACCTTGTTGCTACCATTTTCAGGCAGAAGGGGCTCTTGTCTCGTCACCAGCACTACACGGTGGTCGGCGACTTTGCAGAAGGATTAAGACATCATCCGTCCAGCCTATCCAAAGTGTCCGAATTACCACAAGATTGGAGATGGGTTCGAGGTTGAACTGATACATAGAAGTGGCCCTTCTATAAAGGGTCAAGCAAGGGGCTCTTCAGGCCTAACTGCCGCAGTGGGGGACAGTAGCTGTCCAGTAAAGCATTTGTACTGTTGCGGATCAAGTAGTTCAAGGGGGCTAGATGGCTAGGACAAATCCATCAATTTGAGTACAGAAACTGCTTACTAGACAGATGGTTCATCCATGGACAGAATTCAAGGGAGTACCTCCAGAATTTAAAGGTAACCGCAACATAGTCTGCATCTAATACATGTAGGACCATTTTAAAGTGGTCTCAACAGCTTTAAGTACAAGTCACGTCAGGCATTCAGTGGGATAAAGCTAATCCTCAATTTAAACACTTCAGCATTTCCCACCCTTGTCTTTTTGGTGATTGTTAAGTCCCATGCGTATATGCTGTTGTGCTTGTGTCAGGAAAATGGAAAATTCTATTTTCCTTTCCTGATGCAAAAGCACAACAGCATATAGATCCCTCCCTAAAGGCTTCGCATTGATGATAAGTGACGAGAATGCTGGCTGGTGGGAGGTGTTTGATTTTATAGTGTAACCGGTTCCTGGAACTGGGCGTGGGGGTGGAGCCAGCCCATGCGTATATGCTGTCGTGCGTTTGCATCAGGAAAGGAAAATTACCGTCAGGTAAGCATGACATTTTCCATTATCCTTCTGAAAATCTTTTACAAATTCCAGATGTTGCCTATTTCATTGCCGCAAAGGTATATCGCTAAAATGAACTCAATAATGACAAAATTCATCTGGCTGAATAAGAAACCAAGAGTTCAGCTCTCGATATTGTGCAGAAATAAAGAACGGGGAGCAGTGTCAGCACCTGATACAAAGAGTTTTTACCAAGCAGTAATCATAGCACGGGTGATTGAGTGGACAAAATCAAATGAAGATAAAAGGTGGGTGGAAATAGAAAATAAAATAAAATAGAGTCCAATTAAGTAAAGAGATTTGGGTACCACAAAAATTCAGGAAATTGGAAAGGGATTGACACGGAATAACGTAAAATCCACTAAAAATATGGGATACAGTACACAAGAGAGCACATTGGAGTTACAATTCTCCATTACTATCACTTAGAGACTCAAATTATTTCCCGCCAGGGAATAAAAACAGAAATAGCGAGTGGATTAAACAAGCTCAATTAAAAGATGTAATAGAAAATGGAATAATTTTATAATGAAAAAAGAAGAAAGCGTTTGAGGGCTTGAATGAGTGGAGGTATTTACAGCTGAAGCACTTTGTGGATTCCCTACCAAAACCAGAGCAGGAAAGGAATTACATTTATTAGAAAACTATGTGAACAGAGAAATAATATTAAACGTGGTGTAACGAAGATGCAGTATCTCACAAAAGTGAGTACACCCCTCACATTTTTGTAAATATTTTATTCTATCTTTTCATGTGACAGCACTGAAGAAATGACACTTTGCTACAATGTAAAGTAGTGAGTGTACAGCTTGTATAACAGTGTAAATTTGCTGTCCCTTCAAAATAACTCAACACACAGCCATTAATGTCTAAACCGCTGGCAACAAGAGTGAGTAAAGCAGAACAAAAAGCAGCGCCTACTAAGCATAGTATTAAAACTGTTTAATGGATAAAATCACAGAGATGTTGCATTCACAAAAGTGTATGGAAAGAAGGCACGTTGTAATACAGGGGTTCATCCGCTTCAACCGGGTGAGGTGCTCCGGGGGATCTCTGTGTCATTTTTGGCGTGGCCGCACCAGTGGATTCTGATACCTCCAACACTCCAAATAGACATAAGCTGGTCACCGCACACAGGAGCGGGATGTTAACGTCACTTCCGGCATACGTCCAGCGGGATTGGCGCGTGTTTGGACCATCCATGGTGCTTCATCTGGCTCAGCTGGGGCCGTGTTTGGTGAGGGCAGTTGTATATACAGGCAATAAAAACATAGAAACAATGTGGGTGGAGAGGAATAGGCAGAAATGGCCGAAAAAAGGTACCACAGTGCCCAGCAATACTATTAAAAACAAACATTGATCTGTCTATAATAAAATAGATAAACCTTTATACACATGTTCAAGACGCACGTGTTCATGTATATATACCATGGATCTGCAAGACGGAATGAGAATAAAGATTAAAATAAAAATAAAATTAAAAATAAAAGTAAAATAAAAATAACAATAAAAATAATAATAATGATAATATTGATAAAATCAAAAATCAAAAAATCTTACATATAATATAAAATCCTGTAGAAAAAAGACTTTTTTCATACGCATATGGAAAACACTTAATTCTCTCAAGCTAATATAATGATATAGCTAAACAACAATTGAATAACATATATAACTGGAAATGTGAGTACACCCATAAGTGAAAATCTCCAAATTGGGCCCAATTAGCCCTCCCCGGTGTCATGTGACTCACCAGTGTTAAAAGATCTCAGGTGTGAATGGGGAGCAGGTGTGTTAAATTTGTTGTTATCGCTCTTACGCTCATACTGGTCACTGGAGGTTCAACATGGCACCTCAAGAACTCTAAAGATGTAAAAAAAAGAATTGTTGCTCTACATAAAGATGGCCTAGGCTATGAGAAGATTGCCAAGACCCTGATACTGAGCTGCAGCACGGTGGTCAAGACCATACAGCAGTTTAACTGGACAGGTTCCACTCAGAACAGGTCTTGCCATGGTCGACCAAAGAAGTTGAGTGCATGTGCTCAGTATCATATCCAGAGGTTTTCTTTGGTAAATAGACGTATGAGTGCTGCCAGCGTTGCTGCAGAGGTTGAAGGGGTGGGGGGTCAGCCTGTCAGTGCTCAGACCATATGCTGCACACTGCATCAAATTGGTCTGCATGGCTGTCGTCCCAGAAGGAAGCTTCTTCTAAAGATGATGCACAAGAAAGCCTGCAAACAGTTTGCTGAAGACAAGCAGACTAAGGAAATAGATTACTGGAACCATGTCCTGTGGTCTGATGAGACCAAAATAAACGTATTTGGTACAGATGGAGTCAAGCGTGTGTGTGTGAGATGGCAAACAGGTGAGGAGTACAAAGACAATTGTGTCTTGCCTACAGTCAAGCATGGTGGTGGGAGTGTCATGATCTCGGGTTGTATGAGTGCTGCCGGAACTGGGGAGCTACAGTTCATTGAGGGAAATAAGCACGATCCCCTCCCTTCAGGGACTGGGCAGCAGGGAATTATTCCAACATAACGACCCCAAACACACCTCCAAGACGACCAATGGCTTGCTAAAGAAGCTAAGGGTAAAGGTGATGAACTGGTCAAGCATGTCTCCAGACCTAAACCCTATTGAGCATCTGTGGGGCATCCTCCAATGGAAGGTGGAGGAGCTCAAGGTCTCTAACATCCACTAGCTCCGTGATGTCGTCATGGAGAAGTGGAAGAGGACTCCAGTGGCAACCTGTGAGGCTCTGGTGAACTCCATGCCCAAGAGTTTTAAGGCAGTGCAGGAAAATAATGGTAGCCACACAAAATATTGACACTTTGGGCCCAATTAGGACATTTTCACTTAGGGGTGTACTCACTTTTGTTGCCAACGGTTTAGACATTAATGGCAGTGTGTTGAGTTATTATGAAGGGACAGCAAATTTACACTGTTATACAAGCTGTACACTCACTACTTTACATTGTAGCAATGTGTCATTTCTTCAGTGTTGTCACATGAAAAGTTAGAATAAAGTATTTACAAAAATGTGAGGGGTGTACTCACGTTTGTGAGATACACGGATGAATCAGCAACAAATAAGAAGATATACACATGCAGGAAATGAATTATAAAAGTTTAGCACGCTGGCACATAACTCCGGTAATTAAGCATAAATATACTCCTCCTCTGTGCTGGAGGGGTTGTAAAAACACATGCACAACGTTTCACATCTGGTGGGACTTTCCAATAAGCTAATCAATTCCCCCATTGTCTTAGACAATTTAAACAATCAATGGGGGTGGAGCTTTTCTACCTATTTAAATGCTGTATGTCCACAATGTTTTTGTAATGAGTAAGCTCGTAATCGAGTGAAACGCGTCTACCACATTGCCCTGTACCCTATGGCTAATTTTCTACAATAAACACAGTAACCAGCTTCGGTTGTGGAGTGCCACCGTTTGTTACTTGTTTCCTTGAAGTTGCGGTGGCGAGCCAGGGCAGGCACTCACGGTTGATTGGACTTCCAGGGATCTGAGCGGTGAGACACACCTGTTACTACTTCTAAGCTTTCGCTTCTTACACCTGCTTGATTGCACCTGGTTTTCGCCTGGTTTATACTATGTCTGACAGTCAAAATGTACAGGGAATCAGCCGTACTTTTAGACATTTGATGGATAATCCATTCAGGATGGATGCCCGGAATACACTGATTAAAGGTGCGGAGGGCAACCTTGGCTCAATTAGACTCCTGTTCAGGAGATTGGAAAAAGCGATGAACAAAGAAATAAGAGCCTATTAGGAATCCTGCACTCTATCTGAATATGTGGCTCTGGAGCGTATACCTAGAGGATTACGCATTGAGAAGCTCCCTACATTTGAACTTTTTGAGGAACTGAAGAAAAAGTGGACAGATACCCGATCCTCTTGCTCCATGAGCCTCATGAATATCATCATTGCTTCCAAATATAAGGAAATAGAGGCCCTCCAATTGGAAATTTCTGGCCTCCAAGATGATATTAAGCCTTTACAGGATATGGCTGATTTTCAGGACTTGGACAGATTGCTTAATGAAAGACTTAACCAATTAGAAAAAGATATCATTGATAACAAAAAGGAGAAAATGTTTAGAGACAAATTGGACTATGATACGAACATGGTGTATGTATGGAAGCGTGATAGACAGAGGAGCTTTTCATCTAACAAACGTCAGTTTTTCGGATATTGAAATAGAGCATATTGAGGAATCGGTTGCTACGTCTGACTCGGATCAAACAGGAACACAAGTGTCTACATCAGCAAAACGACCTCCAGGGGCTAGTACACCTATTGCCCAAAAAAACTGGTCATGGAAACGCAAACCACACAGAAAGACAAAACGCCAAGACACAAAAAGACAAGACGAGGGAGGAAATGAGGAAGCAAAAAGCGGTATCAATCGATACCCTACATGGACACAGACCCGCAAATCTTAACAGATACATCGAATGTTTTGAATCTTTCCAAAGGAACATTTACAGTTGAAGAGACTTCTTTGTTGTCCAGGGGCCTCAATTTTTGTCCCTCCAGACATTTTAATGTTTTTGATACCATCTTGGACATTAACAAATTTGTTAGGAATTTATCGGTGAAAAAACATTATTATGCTAGTGATGTTTTAGGTGAAGTAATTAATGTGCAAGATGTTTGCGTAGAGGATATTGAACTAAGCTTTCCATTCAGGGAACAGTGTGCTATCAGTGAGTTGGAGGATCTATCATGGGAGGGAGGTACTAACCGTAGTTGCACGGAAGGCTCCCCTGACGTCCTGATCAATAAAAGTACCTCTGACTTTTATCCGATTGCTGCCCGCTGCCCCGAAATGGATAAATTCCAGAGGCTGATTGAGAAAGATTTGGTTGATCTGGCCGCCGGGCTTGTTTAGATAGAAGCAGCGCTCGAGATAATCTAACACCGAAGGAGAGACTAGCTATGAAGGATTTAGAACGGGATGAAACGATTGTTATCAGGAATTCAGACAAAGGGGGTCTAGTGGTGGTCTTGGAGTCAGAAGTATATAGGAAAGAAGCTGAAAGACAACTGGTGGATGCCAACACATATCGGAGGTTCCCAGGGGACCCTACCAAGAAATTGAAGGTTATACTCACTACTTTGGTGGAAGAAGGGGTGGCCCTGGGAGTCTTGGATAAAAAGATGGCGGAGATGCTGGTCCCACAATACCCCACCATAGCAATCTTTCACCACTTGCCCAAGACCCATAAAGGTTTAGAACCACTTCTGGGAAGGCCCATTATAGCTGGGATTGGTTCCCTTAATGAGAAATTGGGTCAATGGATGGATGGTATACTACAACCGTTTGTCCGTAAATCCCAAGTTTTCTTAAGGATACCAATCACCTATTGAATATCATGAATAAAGTGGAGTGGTCACCATCCCATTCATGGTTAACGTGCGATGTAAGTAGTCTATATTCCTCCATCCCCCATGAACTTGCACTACAGGCGATAGATTTCAATTTACAGAGGTTCTCTAATTTCAGCTCTGAGGTCCGTAAATTCATCCTAAGTGTATTGCAGTACTTTCTCACCCATAATTACTTTATGTTTAATGATGAGGTTTTTTTTACAGAGGTGTGGGGCAGCGATGGGGGCCAAGTTTTCCCCATCGCTTGCCAATTTATTTATGGGCTGGTGGGAACGCACTGCAATATACAACCCAGCCAATCCATTCAGAAATTACATACATCTATTTTTTCGTTATATAGACAACTTAATCTTTATAGTGGATGATCGGATTGGATCTTTGCAGACTTTTCTGCAATATTTAAACAACAATAATATGAATCTGCGGTTCACTGGACAGATAAATAAGAATGAGATGGATTTCCTGGTTACTATGGATCTGTTTAGGAAGCCACTGTCTGGTAACACTCTCTTGATGGCTGGGTCGGGACACCCCAGACACACCATCAGGGGAATTCCGGTTGGACAGTTTTTAAGACCACATCGGATTTGTAGTACCGATGAGTCTTTTGATATTCAAACAAAGGCTCTTTATGATCGATTTCTTAGAAGGGGCTATCCTAGATAGAGCACCTCCTACAGTTTAGAATTTGGAGATATTAGGAGGATAGTTTTAAAGTATCTGCCCATCCTTTTTGGAGATGAGACTTGTGCCAGTCTCCTGAAAGATGGGATTAATATAGTCTCAAGACGGGCACCGTCTTTGGGTGGCTACTTATCTCCCAGCTTGTTCCAACAAACTAGAATACAACGTTCGCCTACTTGGCTGCACTTTAAGGGCAACTATCGCTGTGGAGCGACTGGTTGCCCGTGTTGCAGTCATATTATTGGCGGAGATGTAGTGCGCTCCCATTCAGTCAACAAGGAACACAAAATCCAGTCCTTCTATAATTGTAACACCAAATATGTTCTCTACATCATTACCTGTAAAGCCTGCCATATACAATACATTGGCCGTACCACTAGAAGATTAAGAGATAGGTTCTATGAGCATCTTTACAATATTGAGAAGGAGAAACACAGAATCACCAACGTAGGACAACATTTTAGAGATGTCCATGGGGGTAGTATCTCGGAAGTGGGGATACAAATTATAGAAAAAATAAAGGTGCCCAAAAGGGGTGGTGATTTTTTTAAAGTTCTCTGCAAATGGGAAGTGTATTGGATCTTTTATTTCGGGACACGTATGCCTTTAGGTTTGAACTATGAGTGGGAACTTACCCACTTTTATGAATAGTTCCTTGTATATTTGTACATTTTATACATCCCTCTATTTTGGTTATTTCTGTTTGGATATATATATATATATATATATATATATATATATATATATATATATATATATTTATTTTTATATCTATTTAGGGGGATGAATAGCTGATGTCCGGGTCTTCTTCTCGTGCTTTCTTTGCAGTACTCCTCTGCTATAATAGAACATCTGAAACCGTGCACGATATCCGCCCATGTATGGAGATGCGTCTAATTATCTCACAGTGTTCTTGTCGGTCATTTTGTTGTTTGTTGTTTTTTCCTCCATCCACGTGCTTGTGCACGTCTTTTGGACATATACAGTGCTTCTGTGTGGTCATATATGCATCCATATGTATTCGCCTGATGGCCGGACCATTTTGATATTAAATCTTTTGTTTAATCAGCATACAGTTTATGGTCGGTATACGGTTTACGTGCAGTGTTTTTGGGGGCCACCTACGAGAAAGGGTTTTTTTTGTCGTGGATTGCCCCCATAGCATCTTAATAGTAACTTTATTGATCATTTTATCTACACTGCTTATATGAACAAATTGTCAACACATACACACATCGATCTGCGGTTGGTTACCAATTTTTCCCGACTGCAGGTCGGATGTGTCGGGTTGTGTGAATCTTTTCTCACGCCCTTGCAGTGAAATGAGGGTGTTTATTTGTTTCCTTTCATCGTTAGTTCAGTTTTTGGTATTATATGGAAACATTACACCTGGTTTTTGCATATCTATGTATATATATGTGTATTGTTCATTGTTTGATATTCAGTATATGCATATGTGGCAGCTTATGATATACATATGTTTTTTGCCACGTTTGTATAAAGGAAAGAAGGGAGATTTTTCTTTCTCTCTTTTCCTTTCTTCACTCATTGTTCTCTTTGTTTTGTTTGTGGTTTTTATGAACATGTATTTTCTATATTGCTCTATATGCCAATGTTTTTATTATGTTAGCAATTGTTGCAGCTGTATTCCATCTGAGCATAAGCTAATCAATTCCCCCATTGTCTTAGACAATTTAAACAATCAATGGGGGTGGAGCTTTTCTACCTATTTAAATGCTGTATGTCCACAATGTTTTTGTAATGAATAAGCTTGTAATCGAGTGAAACGCGTCTACCACATTGCCCTGTACCCTATGGCTAATTTTCTACAATAAACACAGTAACCAGCTTCGGTTGTGGAGTGCCGCTGTTTGTTATTTGTTTCCTTGATGTTGCGGTGGCGAGCCGGGGCAGGCACCCACGGCTGATTGGACTTCCAGGGATCTGAGCGGTGAGACACACCTGTTACTACTTCGGGACTTTCCAATAATGAGGAATTACTGGCAAAAGGTCCAAAAATATATAAAGGAGATCATAGAGGTTGAGGTAATAGACAATTCCTGGGTATGCTTATTTCATGGCTCTGAACAACCATTTAAACATTATAAGCAGTCCATACTACTGTACTTAATTAACGCAACAAAAAATTAAATACTAAGAAAGGGCAAGACCCTGAAAGTCCCACCCTGAGAGATTGGTGTAGGAAAGTGGACTATATATATAAGATTGGGAATTTCAGCAAGGAAGAAGAGAACCGAACGAAAAATACAGAAAAAAAGTGGGGAAAGTGGGAGAAATTTAAAGATTCCAATACTTCAGAAATATATAATACTATATATAATACTAATATTATACTACTACTACTACTAATAATAATAATACTAATAATAATATATAATATAAAATACTTCAGAAAATCCTACTCGGGGAGCTAAATCAAACTGGAAATCCCTCTCTCTTTAACATTGGAGGTTGAGAAAGATCAGCCGGGAAAATTAAAAATAAGCAGGAGTTGGGCATGGGTAGGGGGGAGGAAAGGGGGGGGGGTGACGGTGTACCAATGGAGAGATATTATTATCTGATGTTAGAATTAAGTTAATGATGTTTTAGAAAAATATTGGACTCAGAAATGTTGTACTCCCCTTTTGTATGTGAGAAATAAGAGATAAAAATTTAACAAAGAGAATTAAAAAAAAATAAACATTGCACACTAGGTGAGTGTTGCTGTCAGCACTTGTATTACATAGGCGCAGGTGAGGAGCAAATATGTTCATGTTTTCAATGGGGAGGAGTAGGATATTTAAGCTCTGTTGCCATGCCATGTAGCCACCCCTTGTGACGAAGTCGGAAGTGACGAAACACATTGGAGTGTGGCTACACGACAACTGGACCTGACGCCGAGAGTGTAACCTGGCAGTAAGAAGGCACCCGGCATGCAACATTTCTATGATGGAGAATTATTCATGTTTGTGATGTAAGAGCAATGCTTTTATTAAAACTGGTACCCTTTTTATGCTATTATGTTGATTTTATCTTAGGTAGAGGGTAATTACCTGTTGCAGTCTGGAGAGATTTGAACGGAGCTTGAGATTGTCAACTTCATTAAGCAAGATTAATCATATACGAGACTCAATGACTTTATTATTTGGTGAGCCTAATGCCTCGTACACATGGTGCAACGGTCGTATGACCAAACGGCTCAAATCGTATGTTGGCTGTTGTATCTCCCGTACTAACGTGCACTCAACGATCGTACAACCAAGCTGAACGTAATGACGTCAAATGAGCGTATAAAGAGGAAGTGCTGTTATCATGCGCCACCCTTTGGGCTCCTTTATCTAATTTCGTGTTAGTTGAAGTCTGGTGTTTTGTTGATTCGTGACTTTCAGATCGTTCTTCAGTTCGTTCTTCAGATCGTTCTGTGGATCATTCCTGGCCGTTCGTTCGTCAACTATGTTCAGTTCTAGAGATAGAAATCTCGCTATTGTTGGCCTAGGAGTCCTGGCTTGGACCCAAAACCAAAGTAGGAGAAGGAGGGAGAGGAGTTGTTGGACCAAAAATTGGTTATTTAACCGTGATCAATTTGGTCATATGGCTTTAGTCAGGGAGCTCCAGGAGAATAATCTAATCCTGATGATTTCAGGAATTATCTTTGGATGACGGACCCCTGCTTTAACCACCTCTTGGCATTGGTGTCCCCCTATATCCAGAAGGAGGACACATGCATGCGCCTTGCTATCAACCCTGAGCAGAGGCTCATTGCCACCTTGTGCTACCTGGCGACAGGAAGAAGCCTCCAGGACCTCAAGTTCACTACAGGCATCTCCCCCCCAGGCTCTTGGAGTCATTATTCCGGAGACATGCTCAGCCATCATTCAGGTGCTGCAGAAGGACTATATTCAGGTATGTTTCATGTTAATACCACATTTTATGTGTTTCTGTTTGATAATATAGTATTTGCCCTTTTTGACAATACCTAATTAGCAACATTACAATATGCTGCGAATGTCTTCTTTGGCCTTATGCATGCTCTAAGCTTTTTTCGCCTCCTTTTTTTCCTCTGCACACCTCCCCAGCATGTTGTCCAGTGTCCATACACACTCAGAGGGCCGCCATCAGGGGGTACAGGCAGTACTGTTGTAAGGGGCCCCAGTGTCTCAAGGGGCCCTTACAACAAAGACTTTAGCAGTCTTTAACATTGGAGTCTATGGGGGGGGGGGAAATCCAGTTTGGGGAGACCATTCTCCTGAACCCTAGGCGAGAAAAATACCAAACTTTGCCCACATGGAGAGGACCCCCTGGACCACAACTGGTTCAAGTTTGGACCTGCAGCACCTATGACTTGGCACAAGGTCTTATTGCAAGCATTGAGTGAGGCTGTGTTGCCTGTGCACTGCTTTTTGAAGCCCTTGGATTTCACACTAGCATGCATTGCACACTTCACACTGGGTCATGCTTGGCAGGCTACATCTCGTAAGTGTGACAGGGTGTATCGTTCCTACTGGGCTGCAACATGTGTACACCCCTGGCCAGTGAGCAGATGTGGTGGAATGGTCCAGTGTGAAGGCCCTGGGTAAGGTTGGTGGTCAGAAGGGAGGGGGCAGGTCTAAAGCTGTGTAAGGGGCCCCCAAATTTCTGATGGCTGTCCTGCCCACTCAGCCTGGTAATGCCACAATTATTTATGTCAGATGCAGTTTAGGCGTCCTCCCCTCCCCCTAAAATGCACACTTTTGCAACATTATTTTTGCTTTTCAACCAGGCAGAGTGCTTGAGGTGTTCTTATTATGTGAAACCTAATCCCCATGCTCCAAAAAAGTTACATCATCATTTAAAACTACTGTATCTCCAGAAATATAATCTCCTATACACACTCTCCATCTTTGCGGGAGACATTTCCCTACTAATTCCCCAAAACATGTAGTGCAAGGGCCTGCTTGATTTGCTACTAGAGTTGATCGAACCTCTGGAAGTCCGGGTTCGGCAGGTTCGGCCGAACTTCCGGACAAAGTCCGGGTTCGGGACCGGACTTGACCTGAACTTTGTCCCAGACCCGAACCCCATTGAAATCAATGGGGACCCGAACTTTTAGGCACACAAATGGCTGTAACAAAGTCCTGGCAAGTCCTAGAGGTCTGCAAAAGGAAGGAAAATGGGGGTAAGTGGGGGACAAGTGCCCTACAAAGAAATGGGGATAGGGAAATAACTTAAAATAATTTTTCAGCTAAAATCACATAAAAAAATCCAAAATGGAGGTGGATGTGGAGTTATGGCAATAATATGGCTCTATGCAGCTGGAAGAAACTTTGCCTATACAACTTGGAGATAATTTTAGAACAATAATATAGCTCTCTATGCGGCTGGAAGAAACTTTGCCTATACAACTTGGAGATGATTTTAGAACAATAATATGGCTCTATGCGGCTGGAAGAAACTAGCCCCTATACAAGTTGGAGATGATTTTAGAACAATAATCTTTCCCTTAAAGCAACAGCTGGAACCTTTCCCTGTACAACTTGGAGATGATTTTAGAACAATAATCTTTCCCTTAAAGCAACAGACTCTACCTAGTCCAGTCAGATCGTTCTGTGCAGCAGGATGAGGTGTGCAATCTGTCCCTCAAAGCAGCAGTACTAGTATCTCTACCTAGTCCACAATCAGATCGTTTAGTAATGCAGGATGAGATGTTCTATAATATCTGCAATCTGTCCCTCACAGAGCCAGCAGCATCCTCTCCCTAAACTATCCTGAGAGCATATGACATGCAGCACGGTGACTCCAGCCCCATATAGAGGTTGGGTCACATGATGCACTGGCCAATCACAGCCATGATATTAGTAGGCATGGCTGTGATGGCTTCTAAGGGCAAACCAGTGAAACACTTGTTGATTGGCTGCCCTTGGCAGCTATTCAACACGTGGAATAAAATACCATAACCCCGGACCTGAACCCGGACTTTTTTTGAAAAGTCCGGGTTTGGGTCCGGGTCCCGGACACCCCAAAGTTTGGTACGGACTCGAACTTTACAGTTCGGGTTCGCTCAACTCTATTTGCTACTAATTTGATCTCATGTGATCTCTTTTGTTCAAATCTTGTTAGCAAAGTGTAATTTGAAAAGTTTATTTTCTGTAGGTTGTGCTTCTCACACGTCTTGCATCTCCAGTGTGCTGGAAATGGAAGTGTAGCCTTATGTTGCCCTTGCATTTGTATGTTGAAGAACATTTTTATGTTTGTTGGCAAAGTATAATTTTTTTTTTTTTTTATCCACAGTTTTCTTCCAATCCCCAGCAGTGGCAGGAAGTTGCTGCTCAGTTTTTGCAGCAATGGGATTTTCCCAACTGTGGGGGTGCCATTGATGGAAAGCATGTTCGGATTGTACCACCACCCAACTCTGGCTCCTATGATTTCAATTACAAGGGGTTTTGCAGCATTGTGATGCTTGCCATAGTGTCAACCAACTATGCCAACTATGAGTTCTTGTACCTGGATGTGGGGAAGAATGGCCGCAACTCCGATGGAGGAGTGCTCGTGCAGACAGAGTTTTATAGGGGGCTTCAGAATGAACTACACCTGTGTTGACCACATAGAGCACATTTGCTCTTTAAAGACCTAAACTTTATGGAACAGCCGCACACTGTTAGTATCAAACCTTTATATTCCTTGCACAATTCTGAGGTGCTTTGCAATTGTAAAAAACAGATGTCAAACATATAAAGCTGGTAGGCCAAAAACGAAAGAGTGTAAACATGTACTCCATCTCATCAGGGGTTGTCAAGTGTCATCTTTCTGGGTGGGTAGACCCCCCCCCCCCCCTTCCTCCAAACTGGAGTTTCTTGGAGAAAAGGGTGTTGCATCTGAGAAATGTATGAGTTGATCCCATCAGGGGTGTCTCCCCACCCAGAAAGATGACACTTGAAAACCCCTGATGAGATAGAGTACATGTATTCACTCATTCATTAGGCCATTTCAAACTGGCAACAGGCCCTAAAATGGGGTCCACAAAAACCAGCCCAATTGCAAGAAGAATTAAAATTTCACAAGCATGTCCCCAACATCCTTCAATCGCCGTTGGAGGTCCTGCGCTGCCCCCTGGAGCTCCTGCGCTGCCCTCTGGATGTCCTGTAGCTCCCCACAGCACCACTGAATTTCCCTCCTGAGTCTTCCAATGGTGCATTGTGGAACCTCATGACCTGTTAAGGTGAGGAAAATGCATAAGGGCAATGATGGTCAAGTGGCTGAGGGCCAACATAGTGATTTGTGTTATTTTGGTAGTTTTTTAAATGTGATATGTTGACATTGATTGGTATTTGATGCATTTTTATCTAAAGTCTTTTGAGTGAAGTTTTCATATGAAAGTTGGGGCATTTACCCTTTACTTGGTTCATATAGCTCGAGACATAGTGGCTGTGGTGTGACGCAGGTTTGAATGTAGGAACCAAAAAGTAATATATTTGTACAAGTGTTTACAAAATCATGACAACCACTTTAAACTACAGGTAAGCCTACAATAAGGCTTACCTGTAGGTCCGGGAAATATCTCCTAAACCAGTATGCTTGTAGAGATATTCCCTGCCTCAGCGTGTGCCGATGTCATCGGCACATGCACACTGAAGAATGGGCACCCGGGATAGCCCCAGGTAAGGTTTCTTCTGTTGACATGCGATAAAGGACGGCTCCCGTGCTCATGCACGGGAGTAATGTTAGGACGCCTAGGCCAACCACAGCGCTGGAGCCCATGCTATGATTGGATGGAGGCGCAGACCTGGAAGAAGGATGTCGCCGGCGACAGCGGGGTGTTGAGACCGGTGCAACAGCTTTGTTTCAAGGTAACTATTTCAGAAAGCTATTATGCGCTGCATAATAGCTGATTATGCCTTGGATGGGCCTATTTTTTTTTGGGTTGATTGGGGGGGGGGGGCACTTTAAAACCACACCATAATTTAGAACAAAGGAAAAAAGGTGTGTTGGTGTTGATTATTAACTGCGGTCTGCTGTCCCATGTACCAATAGACATGTCAATACACAAGAAGCAATATTAGAATAGTACTTACAAGGGCAAATGACAGGCTCACTCGCAGCTTGTTCCCTTGGGGACTCCGGATGTTGGGGCAGCTCAAGTGAATCTGCTTCTTCTAATAAAAATGGCAAATGTGTTCATTGAGCATCCCAAAGTCACTACAGGTTCAACACATACATTGTAGGATACTTTTCGAGTTGACCAACCTTGCAATTGGGCTGGGCTGGGTGCATCTGGTGGACTTCTCACATGGGCTTGGGGGGACTCTGTAGGATTTTCTGCAAAAAAAAACCAACAAATGGATGATGATGCCATTTTCCGTGGCCCAAATACTTGACAAGTAGCACCATTCGTCAACTTCTACAGCTGCGCCCCCCCCCTCGCTCCTATGGGATGTGGGCTGTCTGATATCCATCATATGCATTTGTGTGCCTTCCAGCACTGGAGGCTATCCTCTCCCCATGTCTGCACTAGCAAGGCTGGATTAATGGGCACTGATGAATCAGTCAGCAGCCAGTAAAGTGACAATTATCCTTTAATTTACGCCTGAATCCCCCACCCTTTTGTCCACCTATCAGCACCCCTGTCTGTGGCACAATTTGTATTGTTGGCGTGTGAAGGGTGTGAAGGTGGGCTTGATTCCGCCTCCGCTGACGGGCCAGGAGTGGGAGCATCCCTTGGTCCCTTGGGGGGGGTGGGTACTTTGTTTTTTTTTTTTACCTGTTGCAAAATACAAAAGGAACATAAGTGCAAAAGCTAAAGGAATGTCTGAGAACAGTCTAAAATGATATTCTTCATATATGGGTAGAAACGTTGTGTGAGAACGAACGTGCGAGAAACTGCCCACTAGTTGGTGCAAACAAAGGTTTGACTGGAACTTCTGACCTAGGTGGGTAGAGGCCTATACTGATATGGTTGGATTGGGAAGAATGGCTTATACTGCTTGGCTCGGGGCCTAGATTTGGTGGAGCTTTTAGGGGTATGCTGGGTGAAGTTGCATGATGCTTTGTCTTGTGTCTTGCAGGCATAATGAGCGACAATTTTTTCTCACAAGACTTCCTGCCACAGTTCATTGATATGTACAGGCAACTCCACAGCCTGTGGAATGTCCACACGAAGGACTATTTTAATCGGGCACGAAGGCCGGCAGCTGTACAGCAATTGGTGGAGCTGTGCAAGCTTATAAAACCTGATGCTACAGCTAAATATGTATGCACCAAAATTGCGAATATCAGGACGACATATGGAAGGGAGGTGAAAAAGGTACAAGATTCCCCAAGGTCCAGAGCTGCAGCATCTGCTGTCTTTGTAGCGAAGCTGTGGTACTTTGACAGCCTGCAGTTTTTAAAAAATCCCTCTGTGGCTAGGCCATCCCTTTCTACAGAAGATTGCAAAAACCGCGCTTAGGATTCTTAATGGCTAGAAAGCTAGGGTGTGCTGCCTCCAGTATTTGCTCCCTGGTTAGGGAGTGAGGGTATAGATTGTTAGGTCTGGGTTGGCGCTCCCCTGATGAATTGGTGTGCCAGATTTCTATATCTCTATAGTAAGTATCTCTCTCATGTATGGTGCTGGTTGTGTATATAAGAATATAAAGATACGTTATAAATACAGGTCCCCTAACTAATTTATAAAGTGCTCATGTGCTAGTATCGCTATATAATGATGGGGTGGGTTACACTAGAATTGGAACACGTATGCTTTGACGGATGCAAAAATATATAATATAGAAATAAAAATAAGATAAGTCTCCCTATCTTTCAGTAAGAGAAACCTTATTAATGTGCTAGTATCGTGTTACCATGCGAATATCCTAGTCCAAGTGTAAAAAAAGAGTACTGCTGACAGTGCCTAACGTAGTGTAGATACGGGCTGAAGCAATTATGACACTTAAACGAGAAATATTAAAATATATAAAACTGATAATGTGCTAGTATCGTTTAGGTAAAAGATGTTTAAAGTGCTTATGCAAAGTGGTGTAAAAAGGTGCTAATAAGTCTATCCATAAAAATATATCCAATAATAGTGCTAAAAATAATATTAATGTGCTAGTATCAAAAATACCATGGACCGCAGAAGTCCCAAGTTATATGTAGTGTTACTTGGTTTAGTACATAGATATACTTATGACAGTTCTAAATAGTTTTCGATTATAAACCAAGGGTCTGCTTGCAAGAACTTAAAACCATGAGTCTATTGAACTTAGTCCTCTAATTTTTGCACTGCAATAGCCAACAACAAAGTCTCAATGGTGCAATTGGGTGTCCAAATTACATAAATCCTTAGTGAGACACGCGTGCTCCCCGATTACCACCCTGCTTACCGGACAGCGCCACCCCACACAGGGGTAAAGCGCAGAGGCGCCTGTCTCAGGCAGGTGGGTCAAGGATCCTCCGATTGGCCTCTCCTCTTTCTCCTGTTGTCTGATCCGATTTTAGATGTTTTTTCTCCCGGGGATTTTTTTTCAACGGGTTGTCTCCTTTCCCAGGTAGGTCCTAGCTTCTATGGGTAGATGATGATCTTTCCTTCACGATGAGGGTTCCAGGGGGTTGGTAAGGTGATGGATCCTCCAAGTTGTGTAGGATGTTTAATTCATGGAAGGAATGGGAACAACTCCATAGCGTGATTCAGTTTTGAAATGAGGTTTATTTCTTAAAACAAATGGGTCATACAAAAGGCCAATCATGCAGTATGCTCCAAGCAAAGAGAAATAAAATAAAACCGTCACTCTGTCGTCCAGTCCACTATCTTCCTAATGTATATGTGAATCCTCCCTATTGAAGAAGGCATGTACACACTCCCTCCATGTGTTGTTGCGCTTCACTAGGTGGAACCGGAAGTGTCTGGATAGGACCGGAAGTGACGTGGTATACGATCTGGTATCAGCTGACGCGTTTCGTCCAATGGACTTCTTCTGAGGTGTCACCAGATCTGCAATGTTCTGTCTTATATAGCTGGATGTGGGGGCGGGTCTGGATGTAAATTAGTATACAATTGGTAGCACCAAGGGAGCCAAGTTAAGCCCTATAATCCTCCTCAGTTATAAAGGCAAATAATATGCATATAAGGGGAGTAAGGTGCTGATGTTTAAAAGTATAAATGTATATCATATATATAAGAAATGAGCTTAGCCTATTTTCTTTAAGTTTAAAAGTATAAATGTATATCATATATATAAGAAATGAGCTTAGCCTATTTTCTTTAAGCAATCCCTGGTCTGTCTCTAATCGGAGTAAGACAGTCCCCAGTGATGGCAAAAATAATTGCATGTATTTTCACTCGAATGTCCAAATCCAGCTATTACCTGGTAAACCTTACAATAATAATACACGCATCTAAAACACAAGAAAGGAGTACCCTAGGATCTAAATCATTCTAGGATGGCTAGGTAAAATGAATAGGGCTAAAAACATAACTCCACTAAGAAACCGTATAATAAAATATTCATTAAAATGTTATGAGGTATAAATCGAACTTGTGTAAAAATGTATATATAATAAAAAATTGAATAGGAGCCGGAATGGGTGGACAATAAAGATAAGGGTGGGGGAAAAGGGGGTGTACCTTTTATATATGTAAAAGGGGAATCACTAAAACCTGGTCTAAAATAATTTATGTAATTAAATGTTACTAATGCGGTAACATTTGGCAGGATCTAAAATCTTTTATGAGGGCATTGTTTCCTAGATGTTATGGTCCTGTTCTAAAACTATGCTGAGTCCCCATACTGGGTCCGTGAACATATTGTAAAGATAAAATACAATGATATGAACTAAACATTATTGTCTAAACATTTGAGTCTTAACACATTTGTTTCTACATCCAAACCCAGTTGTGGCCTAAAGTCATTTTAAGGATAAATCAAAATGTTGGTGCCAGAATGCTAGTGTTTGTTATTTCTAATTATTCAATAAGCCACAGTCATGAAATGTAAATTTGTTTGGATTCATCACCCACACAAACAAACATATTCTAATGATGTCACTTTTTTATACACAGGAGGCAGCTGGCTCTTCACAGCTTTGCCAGTCGCAAATTCCTCCCCTTCAGGTTGGTAGGAAAAGCCATCATGTGGATGAAGCAGCTTCCTCCTTTTTTGAGCAGGCCACACAAATCCTCCAGAGGGATCAGGACCAGGAGGAGTCATTCACTGCCTATGCAACAGCGAAACATAAAAAAATGTCTCCATAATAGCAAAACAGGGCTGAGGAGCTGATGAGCCAGGTGCTGTTCAAGGGGGCAATGGGGCTCATTACGGAGTACACAGAGCTCCACAAGAATGTTCCTCCACCTACCCCATCTCACCACCCAACCCAAACACCACACCAGCATGCTGGCCAGTGGCAATTTTTTCCCCATGGCCCCCACCAACAACCATGGTCTGGGGATTATGGCCAATACCCCCATTGAGGTATTTATTTATTTTTCTGTGTTTTTGTTTTGATTTTTTTCGTTTGTTTAATCTTTAACCCATTTTGCTATGAAGAAACAGTTTTTTTCTGTTATATTTTCTTTGCATAAAAATTGCTTTGCTAATTTATTTTCTGTTCTTTATCCACTTGCCGACCGCCGATCGGCATCTGACGGCGGCAAAGTGGCTCGTTCCCGCAAATCGCCATCATACGACGGCGGCTGCGGGAACGAGTTTAGTGAGCGCGCGCGCGCCGCCGGAGGCACGCCCACGCGCTCACTGTGTCCAGGGGGGGCCAGGGAGCGGGTGCGGCGGCTTCGATTGCCGCCGGCTACCCGAGATGGCCCCCCCGGAGCGAGTGAGCGGAGGTCCGTGTATGTAAACACGGACCTCCGCTCTGTGTGAGGGGGAAGGGCTGTGATCACAGCCTTCCTTTACGTGAAGGCTGTGACCACTTCCCTTCCCCAGCTAGGCAATCCCCCATACAGTTAGAACACGCCCAGGGAACATAGTTAACCCTTAGCGCGCCCCCTGCAGGTTAACCCCTTCACTGCCAATGGCATTTACACAGTAATCAGTGCATTTTTATAGCACTGATCGCTGTATAAATGCCAATGGTCCCAAAAAAGTGTCAAAATGGTCCGACATGTCCGCTGAAATATCGCAGTACCGCAAAAAATCGCAGATCACCGCCATTTTTAGTAAAAAATAAAAAAAATTTCGGCCGCCGTTAGCTTCGGCGGCGTGGGCG
>BLSH010033954.1:267919-307178 GCA_018402905.1 Glandirana rugosa | reverse complement strand
TAAATTAAGTGGGTATTTCCAGTATTCTCTTGGAACCAGAGGTACGGTTTACTCCTCCTGCAATAGATACATGGAAAAGGTATCCTGGTCAAGGACAGAGCCTACCAGGTTCTACTGTAGGAGGAGGGTCTTATCCTTGTTTTATGGAACTGATTTACAGAATTTACTCAAAATTTACCTGCGGACTCTGAGCCTATCCAATCATCTTCAGTCATTCCTGACTTGCATGAACTCTCTCAGTGTTGATTATATGTGTCTAGAAACTCACTGTTTCCCAATTGATTGTTCCTACTGGATTGGCTGAGCGCTATAACATCTGTATATTATTATGGAAGGGAGGCAGTTGAACATTTTCTATACAACGTGAATTTGTACTGCGGCTGCTGGACTTTGCAATGCAGCACAATTATTTTTGGTTTAAGGGGACCTTTTACCTGCAAAACAGAGGTGTTGACATGGGCGCGAAATTCGCGCCCAGTATGGCAAATTTATTTATGGCAAAATGGGAGGAGGATGTCATCTTGGACCATCCGAGACAGGAACTGGTCCTATGGAAAAGGTACATAGATAACGTCCTCCTCATTTGGCATGGAGACCAAGGTTCTCTTATGACCTTTATGGGTGAATTAAATCAGAACGATCGAGGAATCCGATTGCAGTATGAATCAAGCACTACGGAAATCCATTTTCTTGATTTGCGTATCCGTATAGTGGAAGGAGGCATCATTACCTCCACTTTTTTTAAAGATACGGACAGGAATGGGTTTATAAGAAAGACCAGTTGCCACCATCCTGCTTGGTTAAACTCAGTACCTGTTAGTCAGTTCCTTAGGCTGAAAAGGAACTGCAGCAACGATGTGGATTTTTTTAGTGAAGCTTCTGTCCTTAGAGGCAGGTTTTTGGAGAAGGGTTATTCCGCCTCGGAATTGAATATGGCCCTTACTCGTGCAGCTGGCAGAAATAGGGAGGAATTGCTGGTGCCCAAGGTGAGGGAGGTGGACCAAACATTTCAGTATGCTTTTTTCACCACCTACTCGGTTCAGCAACATGATGTAAAGAGAATAATGCGAAAGCATTGGAAGATACTGAAAAATTATGGAACTTTGGGCCCTCTTCTCCCTGAGGCACCTAGAGTGGTTTTTAGGGGGGCTCCCCCCCTTAGACTCCGCATAGCACCCAACATTGTGCAGCCTGAGGCCAAGACCTGTTTCTTCCAAAATATGAAAGGTTTTTTTACATGTAGGAAATGTTCAATATGTAAAATTAACATTGAAAAAAGAAGGAATATAGACACCTTTCAGTCCCAATCCAAGCAAACACAATTCCCGATTAAACAATTTATCACATGTTCCTCCAGGTACGTGGTATATCTGATACGGTGCCCATGTGGGTTAGAATACATCGGTCGAACCCCCCGGATGCTCCGTGTCAGATTAAGTGAACATGTGACAAATATTAAAAAAGGCTACCCTAAGCATAGCCTATCGCAGCATTATGATACCCATCATGCCCGAGACCCCAGGGGAACAGTGTTCTTGGGTATAGACCGACTTGTCGGTAACTGGAGAGGTAGTCATAGGACCCGGGAGGTCTCCAGGTTGGAGACCAAGTGGATCTATCGAGCTGGCACATATAGCCCCCTGGGTATGAACGTGGAATGGGACATAAATGCGTTTATCAATAACTCATAGTCCATGTTCATACTGAGGCCTATATATATTTTCCTGGTGTTCACTACCGAAGTCATGTTTTTCCACAATTTTTTATATGGGGGAATAGAATCAACTGAATTTGATCATTATTTACATTATGTATTGGGTTTAAATTGAATCCTTTTTATTTGTCTTGTGTTGTAGTTGAGAATTGTATACATAAGTCTTTTGAACTATCTTTTCGAATTTATCTTTGATACTATGTTTGAATTATCAATTTAATTTGATTAGTAGTATGGGCATTATGTAATGGTGTTTAGTATGATTCCCTTTTCTTTTTTACATTGGAATGTTTTATATTTATCTGTCACAAGATGGCGCTGTGTCTGAAGTTCTCGCTCCTGCAATTTCTTTTTCCCCTCCTTATTTCTTTTTTAGGTGGTGGATATATGCATAGGAAGGTTAGCTCCACTTCAATATGCATAACATACATTTTAATATTTATATTTGTTTGGTTTTAACACCAATGTGAATTGGATAATTTAATGCTTATGATTAGTTTTATCAATTTGCTTCTAAACAGCTAATTACCCTGGAAGGGGTTTTGGTAAGGAGTGATTCCGGTCTGACCAACTGGAGCGCAAGCTCACGACCGGACTTCCCCTCTGTTTGGAGGCTTGAAATGCACAATATCCGGCGTCCTGCGTCACGCTCGTACAAGCCTATATAATGCTTGAACGTTCGTCCTAGGCCACGCCCCTGATGACGTCAATCTATGACGAAATGCGTCGGGAGGAGCTTAGGATGACACGCGGGAGTGAGGGCAAGGACGCGGTGGCCATCTTGACAGTTGGAGTTTCCAGCAAATATCGATGTGGCTCTCGGTGAGCAGATACGTGCGTTTTACATCATTTTAATTTAAGTGTTTATAATCGTTCGCGTGAATAAAGCCTGTTTTGAGTTACTACACCATGAGTCTCCCCCTCTGTTATCATTCCACATGTCGAGGATGAAATGACGCTGGGAATCGAGGCTCAAATCTGATGATTTCTGATCACGGTTTGGATACATGCTAATTTGGATCTCTCTTGCCAGAAGGCGTTTCTGACCCCTGTAATAAGGGTCCTGTGGTTCTGGTAAGAGACAGTGTGTTTGGTGTTGGTGACGGGCTAACTTGATCTTCTTATTTCATCTGGAATTTCAAGAGTGAATTTATGGACTGAATTTTGCAAAGTTTGAACTTTTAGCGCTGCACCTTGTACTCTTTACATTCTGCCCATATGCTGGAAAATAGTTCTTCCTTATCCCTACATGTAGCAATCCAATCCTCCGCATCTCTGATCCTATCCACCTCACGTCTCCACTCCTCAATACTAGGTATTTGTGGTTGTTTCCAGTAAACTGGAAGTAACCTTTTTGCAGCATTTAGAAGATGTGGGAGAACACTCTTCTTGTAGTGACTGATCGGGTGAGGAGTGAAATGTAGCAGCGATAATGGGATATCTATGCTGATAATGTCCAGGATTTGGGATTTAATACTCTCCCAGTAGGGTGCAACCACTGGGCACTCCCACCAAAGGTGGAACAGTGTGCCCGGTGACCACAACCCCGCCAGCACAGGTCAGAAGCGGAGGGATAAATATGAGCCAGGGGGGCGTGGCTTGGCACGCAACGGGAATGGCAGCATAGTGATAGAGCTCTGCACACCCTGTGGCCGTTTTCACAGCTTCCATCCCAAATCCGTTCACAATGGGCAAGCCGAACAAGAACCCTAAAGCCACACCGGGGCCCATCCTCCACGATCATCCTCTACCCCAGAAACAAGGAACATATTGGACATATTCAGGTCACAGTCATGGGGCCGGGCCGTGACCAAGATGGCACCACTAGGACACAAGGCAGTCCACAGTGAAGACTCCATGGTGGTCTCAGAGAAGCTGGTAAGTGACCCCGCTCCCTCTGACCACCCTTTACAGATCTTAGAGTTGCATACCATCACAGCTGACATTAAGAATACTTTCTCCAGCGCAATCACGGAGCTGAAAGCTGACATTCTCTCCCTCACTGAACGCATGACAGCTTCAGAACGGGCAGACATTAAGAGAGACAGGGCTGTAGACCGCCTGGAGTTGGTGGTTTCCTCACACGCCACACACCTAATCCTCCTGAATCGACAGACTGAGGATCTAGACAATAGAGGACGGAGATAGAATATAATAATAAAGTGGATCCCCGAATCCATACAACCCGCAGAGATTAAGCCCATACTGCAGGCAACGTTTAACGAGTTGTTAGACCGTCCGAAAGATACTGTAATCACATTTGTCAGGGCCCATAGAGCCCTAAAACCAAAACCTCCGGACACAGTTCCACCCAGGGACATCATTTGCTGTTTCCAGAGTTTCCCACTTAAGGAGGAAATCCTTAACAAGGCCAGACAAAATGAACAAATAACCATCAATGGCCAAAGCATTGCCTTATACCAAAATCTGTCACCGATCACACTACACAACAGGTGAGCACTGCACCCATTACTGGAGGTGCTCCGGGACAAAGGAATACCTTACAGGTGGCGATTCCCCTTTGCACTGAATGCCACCTTCAGAGGCAAACCATTTTACTTAAAAATGCCTGACGAACTGCCTGTCTTCTGTGATCAATTACACCTACCACCACTAGATCTACTGGAGTGGTATAAGGAGTTCCGCATGCCACTTCCACAACGGACACCCCCACAGTCACCAGGCACATCTCCTACTAAGCTCCCATCCTCTAAGAAACCTAATTATGGGAGACTCACAGGCCCCAACCTTGGTAACTCCCCACATACTGCACAAGGTCCCAGAATCAGGCACTATACCTGAACCAGGAAGGATGTTCCATGTTATATCCCTAAGGTCATATTTTAGACCTCACTGGAGGGCATAATTTGAAGTTAAAAGGAATAAAGTCTGACTAATGCGGCTGTAGTTGAAGACTTAATGGTGTTTTTTAGTTTGCCACATTTTTATGCAGCCAGATAGATTTACTGACTTTACATGGCTCTCAGCCACAGTTAATCTGGTTCCCTAAACTGATACACTGAGGACACTTACTGGGGACTCACCTCACCAGCATGTCAAGCGAAGCCTTGCAGAGGCACTGTAAGACTCTCTTGCTCTGTTGTTATTGCCTCCTCACTGGTGACCGTTCACTGGTATAGAACACTGGGACTCGGTGAACTCCTATCTGCGATATTTCTCAAACATAATCAAGGGGTTATACTGTCTTGTGCGGTCCTGGGGGTGGAAATCTGGACCACTTCTTGCTGGGATTTTAAAGGGATGGAATCTGGCAGATGTTGCCGCAGTTGAAGATTTAATGGCGTTTTTTAGTTTGCCATATTTTTATGCAGTCAGATTCTATTGACTTTACATGAATCTCACCCACAGTTAATCAGGTTCCTTAACCTGACACACTGAAGATACTTACTGACGCCTCACCTCAATGGCATTTCAAGCAAAGCTTCTTCCAACATAGGAGGCACTGTGAGACTCTTTTGCTCTGCTTATTATTGCCCCCTCACCGGTCATTCACTGAGACCGGGGGTTGAGCCTCGGTGAACTTCTCCTGCAATATTTATCCAATATAAGTAGGGGAAAATACTGACTCATGCAGCCCTGGGGAAAACACAAGACAAACATGTAACCTCTTGTGCACCCTGGGAGCTGGATGGAAAGAATGTGGGGGCACTGGATCAGTCTGTCATCCGTGGACCATGGGTGGAAAGTCCAAGGTGTCTATTGAGGTCTCAGAAGGTGAAATGCTGGCTTTAGACGGCTGCAGGCTCTGAAAAGAGCTAGAAGGAACTCTGTGCGGACATAGAACAGAAAAAGAGCAGCGCCAATCTAAGTGCAGTAGTATAAAAGCATCTTTATTAAAAAGACAAATGGCAGCGCATGTGTATAGGCCTATTGCCACACATGCGCTGACAATGCTTTTATCTTGTGAGTTGCCATTTGTCTTTTTAAGAAAGATGCTTTTATACTGCTGCACTTAGATTGGCACTGCTCTTTTTCTGTTCTTCATGCAGCCCTGGGGGTGGAGGTTTGGGTCTCTTTTTGCTGGGATTTGATGCAAGGATAATGATCCTCATTACCTAGGATACAAACCTGCATCATGAGGGTGATGACCACGCCCCTAGTTAGCCTAAGTTGGAAGCTCCGGGTCTGATACAGTTTGGTTGGTTTACGCACATGTTGAAAGCACTCTCATGAGGACAACAAGGTCCACGGTCCATTTATGGTAAAAGGCTGTACTGACATACCCCTGCAGCCTGATTGACTTAATATTGTGTTTACTATTCTATAACAGGAAGGAAGTTGGAATTAGATACATACAGTACCCATGGTTGGGACACTCTGACGATCTCCCACCTATGATGGTATGGGCCGCTCATAAATGTGTTGTGAGGGGGGAACTTATAAGCTTAGGGGCCATAAGAAAATGAGAGGCAAACAAGGAAATCAATGACCTGATTAAAAAGATAACATACCTGGAATCGCAACACAAACAATCATTGGCACGGACTGCGGCAACTGAACTCCAAGAACTAAGAAATTCCTTGCAAACAATATTAGATTTTAAAGCAAAGGGGACCCTCTTTCTGAAAAAAAGGGTTTTATTACGAATACAGAGATAAATCAGGGAAATTCCTAGCTAGAGTACTGAAAGATTCACAACTGGCATCAAACATACATTCTATTAAAACCACCAAGGGGAAACTGACTCACGAAACTGACAAAATCACCAAGGTATTCCATGCTTACTATTCGGATCTGTACCATCTTCAAACCCCACACAAACCCGCAGAACTCTCAGGCTCGCGGACACAACTTTTTAAAGATTACTTAGCCGACAGTGGCCTCCCTAAACTCAATGAAGTAGATGTACACAAATTGGACCAACCATTAACGGAAGAGGAACTTGTCGGGGCTATAAAAACACAAAAAATAGGGAAGAGTCCAGGCCCAGACGGCTTTACCGCACATTATTACAAGACATGCACCAACCTCCTGATGCCCCATTTGCTAAAAGCCTTGAACTATTTTAAAGAACCTCAAACGGTCCCAGTAGATTTCTTGATGGCACATGTTACAATTCTCCCCAAACCACACAAAGATAAAATGGACTGCAGCAACTATCGCCCAATATCCTTATTAAATCTCGATTTAAAAATATTTGTAAAGATTCTAGCTAATAGACTACGCCCCTTCCTAAACTCCCTCATCAACCCAGAACAAGTGGGCTTCATGTCCGGGAGGGAAGCCAGGGACAACTTTAAAAAAGCGTTAAATCTCATTCATAGGGTGCATTCTGATGACTTTGAGGGCATACAGGGACGCAGCAAAAGCTTTTGACAGGGTCTCCTGGGATTTCCTTTTAGCGACATGTTCACATATTGGCTTACAACCCCATATGATCTCCTGAATCCCTACATTATACCAATACCCGACAGCTAAATTGAAGTTTAACAACACTCTTTCTGACCCAGTTAAAATATATAATGGAACAAGACAGGGGTGCCCCCTCCCCCCCCCCCCGTTGTTCATTTTAACTTTGGAATCCCTAATAAGGATGATTAACAATTCTCCAGCTATACATGGGTTTCAGGTCGGTGGGAGAACATATAAGATGGCAGCATACGCCGACGATCTGCTGTTCTTTATCTCTCAACCACATATCTCCATCCTCAACTTACGTAAGGCATTTGACATATATCGTTATATGTCTAACTTTAAAATCAACTATAAAAAATCAGAAGCACTAAACCTGACTTTGAAAGGGACCACTTTGACCAACGTCCAGGCCAATTGCCCCTTCAAATGGGAGGAGAGAGCCCTTAAATATCTAGGGGTCTGGCTCCATAGGGATCTGGGATCCATGTATGCCATAAACTTTAAACCCTTACTACAATGCATAAACAAGACCCTTGAAAGTGGAACCTAAATTACTTTTCGTGGTTTGGGAGGGTGGCGATAATAAAAATGTCAATTCTGTCACAATTGTTATACCTATTCCAAACCATACCAATACACATTCAAGCGAGCTTTTTCTTATCCCTGCAAACAACACTCTGAAGATTCCTTTGGGCCTTAAAGAAACGCTGCATCAAATTACAACTTCTCACGAGGCCTAAACAAACTGGAGAATTGGATTTCCCCAACTTTAAACACTATTATTATGCCTCCCATATTACTTGTGTTATAGACTGGCATTGTCATGTCGGCAACAAAGATTGGGTAATTTTGGAAAACACCACTGACAACACTTCAGTCAGTTTCTCGCCTTGGATACCCTGGGAGTCATGCTCAAGTAATCTCAAATGCCACCCATTAATAGGGGCAGCACTAGAGATATTCAGAAAGGCTTGTAAGGCACCTGTCATTTCATCTTTGCTGGGGCCTTTGACACCTCTATACCACAACCCAGATTTCCCACCGGGCCTGATGGTACACCAACAAGCCCTCACATACAAACACATACCTTTACTGGCAACACATTGCCTACATCAAGGTAGGATGAAATCCTATGATTCCCTTGAACTTGACCACATGGCCCTGAGCTACTGGTCATATAGACAAGTACATAGCTATGTAACTAACACCTCAAGACTCCCACATTTCAAAAGAACACTCACACCAATTGAGAAAATATGTCTGGAAGGATCTCAAACTCTTAAATCTACTTCGTTGGTCTACTCCTGGCTGCATTCCACCACTCCATCTGACAGAAATACACACAAATCGGAAAAAGCCCTAAAAATTGACATTTACTGATGAGCAATGGCTTCATAAATAATCTATTAGAACTAGATTCCAAGAGACGTCATTTAAAATCCTCATCAACTGGAACACAAAACACCAGTCAAATTAAAAAAATGGTTTCCTGAACTATCTGACAGATGTTGGAGGTGCAGTCGGGAGCAAGGTACCCTATATCATATATGGTGGGAGTGTTCTCAAATACAAACTTACTGGACCTCAGTCATGGACACCATTAAAAGGATCACAGAAACTACAATACAACTAACATCTGCTTGTTGTCTCATGCATATTTCCAACCGCTTAATGACAACATATAAGAGGTCATTGACCAGACGTTTACTAACAGCTGCAAAGTCTCTGATTCCCAAACACTGGAAGTCCGTGTACACACCCACCCTGAAAGAATGGATTACAGCAGTGAACAACCTATGTGCGATGGAAGAGACCAGGGCGATAGCTAACGAATCAATAGATAAACACAGCAAAACATGGAACACTTGGGTAATTTTCAAATACTCAAAAAGATTACGATCACCTTACTGGATGAAGACATTCAAAACTGCAGGGGTCTACTGAGAGCCATCTGGACTTAGAGACTCGGAGCCACCAATCTCTCTTACTCTACCTTGTCCTACTTTCTTCGATCTTTCTAACCCTTCTCTATCATACTTTTCTTCAGAGACACTCCTTTCTAACCCAAACATGCAGATGCAAGGCATAGACATGTTAAGATACTTCAGGACAATATAGGATTGTACTACCCTAGATATTTTATATCTGTTGATACGTTTATCCTGTAAATTCAAATTTGCATTTTTTATGCCCTCTAGGAGCTTTTTAAGAATGCAAGCTGTTCGGCTTTGGACGTCTATGACTGCGCTGAAATCACTGATTCTATTGACTGTACACTTGTACAATGTCTAAGTTTGTTATTGTGCATTTTTCTAATAAACTTACTGTTTAAAAAAATAAGTACGAGCCAGGTCGGACGGTATCCTATACCAACGCAATAGGATCTTATAATTTGTTTCTTGCATTTTTGAGTCCAGTGAACCAGAGTGTGTTAGCTGATATAAATGTGCCAGCTGAGTCTCCGAAAATTCAGTTTTAAGGTCCCGTTCCCATGCCCGAATAAGCAGAGGCTTAGTGTCTGGGATAGCTGTACCTAGCAGTTGATAGAGGGCAGATATCATGTGAGGTGCAGGCTCCTCGTCTATGAACATCAGTTCAAAAGGTGTTAGTAGGGATATGTCTCTGACCGCATGTCCGTTTTGTTTGGCAAAGTGATGTAGTTGGTGGTAACGCCAGAAGTCCATGGGGAAACTTCCTCTTTGGGCCTTAAGGACCTCTAGAGCTATTAGTTTTACCCTTCTCTATAAATTTCCTACAACTGGCGCTGCCATCGTCAGCCCACGACCTGAAAAAAAGAGATTTGCTCTCCAGGCTCAAACCAACGAAAGACCCCAAGAGGAGCCAGTGGGGACACAGGGGGGGGGGCCAGATTATACAATTGATTAACACGATCCCACGTTCAAAGAGCATGAGTCATCAGTGGACATACTGCCTCTAACAACCCCCTGTGCTCCCTATTCAACCATGGGGCATAAGCCAGGTTCCTACTCGCCATGTGTTTTTCTAGGGACACCCATAATTTGTACTGAGTGTGGAAGCGCCAGTTAAGAATACGTTGCATATCTGGGGTGCCTAGCCCTCCTCTCCCCTTTGAACGTTTCAGCAATCTCATGCCGATCCTAGGTCTCTGTCCATCCCACACAAACCCTATCAACATACTATTGAGTTGGGTGAAGAAGCTTTTTGGTAGGGATATGGGTATCATTTGCATGAAAAAAGTAACCTAGGGAGGACATTCATTTTTATGATGTTCGCCCTACCTATTCAGGTAAACACGATTTTGTTTCATGGGGCGAGGTCCCGCCAGACAGCCGTTATATTAACCCAGGGTAGTTGTTAGTATATAGAGAGTCAAACTTGTTTGTGAGCTGTACCCCTAGGTATTTCAGGGGCGATTTGGTCCAAGTAAAGGGAAATGCCTCCTGCAAGTTGTCCATTTGGGAGGGGAGTAGATGAATTGGTAGAATTTCTGACTTAGTATAATTAACTTTAAAGTTAGATAAAGCCCCGAAATGTTGTAGTTCCCACATCAGGTTTGGCAGAGAGACAACTGGATTTGTGACATGGAAGAACATGTCATCAGCATAAGCTGACAGTTTATGCTCAGTATTGCCCACCGGTAAGCCCGTGATGTCTGGATTTGCTCTTACAGTGCGTAAGGAAGGCTCTAAGACTAGAGCGAAAAGGAGGGGCGAAAGAGGGGCACCCCTGTCTCGTGCCATTCCCGATGTGGAACCTAAAGGATAGGAGGCCATTTACTTTAACCTGGGCACTGGGCGACGAATACAAGGCCATTATCCATGACATCATATGCTGTCCCAGCCCTAGGGTCTCCAAGACCGCTCTTAGATACATCCAATAAACTTGATCAAATGCTTTTTCTGTGTCGGTCAAGAAGAGCAGATATGGTATTGGATCTGGACTGGTACTGGCCCAATGTATAAGCTGAATGGCTCTTATTGAGTTGTCCCTGGCCTCACGGCCAGAGATGAACACCGTTTGCTCTGGATGGAAACAAGGGGCACCAAATGTTTCAGGCGGTTGGCCAGGATTTTAGCAAGTATTTTTATATCTGCGTTTAGCAGTGAAATAGGGTGGTAACTTTGGGGTAGGGTGGGGTCTTTGCCCACCTTTGGGAGGACAGTTAGTCGGTAAGAATTTGGTATAATACACCTTCGTGTATCCGTCCAGACCAAGACTTTTCCCTCCCTGTAAAGATCTTCCTATCAATTCTGTCTCGGGAGTGGTAATGGGAGACTCCAATGTGGATCTCTGTTCGGTATTTAAGGGGGGAGACCTGAAGCCCTCAAATATGCATGAATGTTTGATCATTTTGATCAAAGTTTGGGAATATGCGTTTGAGTGCGTCTCTTCCTAAGGGCCCTGGCCAGCATCCTGCCACACTTATTCCCATGCTCATAGAATCTGTGAGCTAGGTGTCATTGCTGGCTTTTTATTTGGCGGTCTAATAGTCTGGCAAAGAGTTCCCTAAGGTCGGTCAGCTGTTTCAGCGCCTCAGAATCTCAGTGGTGCATAGCGGCCCTGTGGGTCTATTTGATTCTCTTCCATCTGGAAAGGGCATGATCTGTGAATGGCTATGGATGTACCCTTTGGTTTAGCCACTGGAGATAGGCTAAGGAAACACTGGTTAAATAAGTGGTTAGGTAGTTTAGGGGTTCACTGTGCAGTGAAATGTGTCTCCTGTAGGAAAACGATTTGTGCTTTTAGTCTTTTCAGCTCCCACCATAATTTATTCCTCATGTGTGGTGAACAGAGACCCCTCACATTATACGAGATTACCTTAATCAACCTGTTAGAAGGAGAGATGTACTGACAGCGGGCATGGAGTGAGCAGCAAAACCGAGAGCGTATCCTAAGGGTACAAAAACAGGGATAAGTAACACTAGAACAGGAAGAAACAAGCAAAAAAAAAAAAAGAAAAAAACATAAATAAAAACATATAGTGGGCTGGTATCAATCCAGCCAGCCACGGAAAGAACTGTATAGACAGTACTCGGTGTCCCCCGTCATAGTGGGGGAGCTCCAGCACTGCCCACGATCCTCTCTGGGATCCAAACCTCATAAGGTTTGGCCTACAGGGGGTACATACCCTATGAGAGGCCTATAAAGAAGGGAGATGTTCACACAAAGCCCATAAGTCACACTCCTGAGTCTGGTTTCTGAGCATAGTATCAGAGAAGCAGGCACGATTGCCGCGCTCCCACACGCATGCGTACGAACGCTCGTCCAGGACGATCACATCTACGCATGTGCACGAACGTTCGTTTGGGATGGCGCAATCCGCGCGTTCAGCACAACCAATGAGACTGTTTGCTGTCCTATAAAAGGCTGCCTCTGTGTCACACTAGTAGCTGGATTGTCTCAGCTCACCAGTGTCCTTGATCCTGTGTCCTGTATCCTGTTTGAACCTCTGTTGTGACCCGGCTTGCTCCTCGACCTTGCTCTTGAACCTCTCCGTTGTATTTGACCTCCAGCTTGCCTCACGGACTTCGCCTCTGCCATAACCCCAGTGTTTGGCCCCTGGCTTGCTACCTGGACTCTGCCTTATTCAGCCTCTTGTATTTGCTCCTCTGCCTGGATGATAGACTGTCTTACCGTGTTTGACCCTGGCTTGGATTTCGGACTTACCTGCTGCTGCTGCCTGTGCTGACCCAGCTACACTGGTCCCCTGTCTCCACTTCCGGAGTTGCTGCACCCTTGCCGGGCCTTTACAGACTACCTCTCTTAGAGACTATACCTGCTGGAAGTTCTGCTACCTCTGAGTTCCAGTCCGCACAGACTTCTGGTGAACATCTGCTCAAGTCTGTCTGCAGCTCTGGTGACCCGTGCTTCTCTGCGCGCCATATCTCCTGTTCCCAATTCCAGGGGTATACTGCGTTTAGCCACAAGGGGAGCCTCGCGGCCTCGGATCAGGTACGTGACAGTACAATCCAGCCATGTCAGAGGCCGACAGGGATGGCTCCCCCATCGAAGCACTTTGCCAACAGGTCACCTCTCTTACCCAGGCAATCTAGAAGTTACAGGAGGACTATTTCCAATTAGAGGGTCACCTACAACATTCTGCTGTGTCCTTTGTTCCTGTTGATGCAGAAGCACCCTCTATCAGCTCGGCTACAGCCATTTCATCCCAAGAGCCTTCCAACCTGGTCCCTACAGTGATGTTGCCAGCTCCAGAACCCAGAGTCCCCACACCTGAGCGCTTCCTGGGGGACCGAAGGAGATTCAAGGCCTTTAAGAACACCTGTCAGCTATACCTGGCCCTTCAGCCCAGAACCTTTTCCTCAGAATCTGTTAAAGTGGGATTTTCTGATGAACCCCAGGCCTGGGCTCACCACTTGCTTGAGCAAAAAAGCCCCATATTAAATTCCATGGATTCTTTCTTTGAAGCAATGACACAGCTGTACGATGATCCCCAACGTACCACCACCGCAGAATCTGTCCTGCATAACCTGTTCCAGGGGAGACGACCTGTAGAGGACTACACCATGGAGTTCCGGAAATGGTCCGCTGACACCGGATGGAATGAGGCTGCTCTCCGTTATCAGTACCGCCAGGGGCTCTCAGAGATGAACTAGTCTGAGTAGAGACCCCTGCTACCCTAGAAGGCTTGATCCAGTTATCCATCATGCTGGATCGACGCCTGAGGGAACGGCGGTCTGAGCATCACCAGACCACTCCATCCACTCGGAGGTCGCCTCAGGGTCCAGCGCTCCGTACATCATCCCCCGGTCAGGCTCCTGCCATCATTTCTGAGTGGGAACCCATGCAACTAGGACTGGTCCGATCCCCTCTCACTCTGGAGGAAAGGCAACGACGTAGACAGTCCAACCTGTGTCTGTACTGTGGGGAGGCAGGTCATTACCTCTACAAGTGCCCTGTCAGGCCCAGTAAGCCAAGACCCCCACATGTTATGAACTTTCAGGTTTTCGGTTCCTCGGTGACACACGTTGTCCTCCCTTTCTCTTTACGGGTGGCAGAAGTGGAGATTCGGCTTCTGGCAATTGTGGACTCAGGGGCATGCAATTGCTTTATGGACTTTGCTTTGGCCAAGAGACTACATGTGCCCCTTCAGAACAAGAAACATGTTTTACAAGTACACCTGGCTGACGGCTCTTTACCTTGCTCGGGACCCGTCACTCAAGAAACCAAATCCATCCAGTACAGACTCAGGCCACCAGGCCTGTTCTCCTATGTTCCCTATCATCCTGGGACTTCCATGGTTGCAAGCCCACAATCCGCAAATAAACTGGATTAAGAAAGAACTGGACTTTTCTTCTGACTACTGTTCACAGCATTGCTTCATTCTGGCCACCAGGGAACCTGCTACCTGTCTATGGCTCCAGCCTCCATCCAGTTTACATCCAGAGGTTCCCTCCGCTTACCATGAATTTATGGATGTATTTGATAAGAAAGGAGCTGATCATCTGCCCCCTCACAGACCATACGTTTGTCCAATCAAACTTTTGCCCAGGGCTGAGATTCCCTTCGGATGGATATTCCCACTGTCCGAGGTCGAGTTGGAAGCCTTGCGGGAATACATTGACGAAAACCTTGAAAAGGGGTTCATCCGGCCTTCTTCCTCCCCTGCTGGAGCTGGAATCTTTTTTGTAGGGAAAAAGGACAGGACCCTAAGACCATGTGTTGACTATAGAGATCTCAAAAAGATCACCATCAAGAATCGTTACCCACTTCTTCTCATCCCTGAACTCTTTCAACGATTCTGCACAGCACAGATCTTCACCAAGCTTGATCTCCGGGGCGCATACAATCTCATTCGTATCCGCGAAGGAGACAAATGGAAGACCACTTTCAGAACACGTTTTGGACACTTTGAATATCTAGTCATGCCATTTGGGTTATTCAATGCCCCGGCCACGTTCCAACATTTGGTCAATGACATTTTTAGAGAGTTTCTGGACAATTTTGTTATCGTCTATCTCGATGATATTCTTATCTTCTTGGCCACCTTGGAATTGCATCGTACACATGTAAAGAAAGTACTTGCAACCCTCCCGAAACATGGACTCTATGTCAAAGCAGAGAAATGTTACTTTGAAAAGACCACTATCCTGTTTCTAGGTTTTGTCATCTCTACAGGAGGAATTGCAATGGATCCTCAGAAGGTAAAAGGTCCAACGCTTCATTGGCTTTTCCAACTTCTACCGTAGGTTTGTGAAAGGATTTTCTGCGATCATTGCACCCATCACGCAGCTCACACGTAAACAAGGCCGGTTTCAGTGGACCCCAGAAGCCCAGATTGCTTTTGATAAACTCAAGAGTCAGTTCACCTCAGCACCAATACTTCAGCATCCTGACCCTGCACTACCATACGTTTTGGAAGTTGATGCATCAGAAGTAGCAACAGGAGCCATTCTTTCCCAGCGTCAAGGACCAAAAGCTCTTCTCCACCCAGTGGCTTTCGGCTTTCGGAAAATGACCCCTCCTGAGAGGAATTATGATGTGGGTGACCGAGAATTATTGGCTATTAAATTTGCCCTAGAAGAGTGGAGATACTTTTTGGAGGGTGCTGCTCATCCCATCATGATTTTTACAGATCACAAGAACCTGGAGTATCTCAGGACTGCAAAGTGTCTCCGACCCCGCCAGGCTCGATGGGCGTTATTTTTCTCCAGGTTCAATTTCCATCTATCATATCGTCAAGGCTCCAAGAACGGCAAGGCTGACGCCTTGTCCCGGATGTTTCCAGAGACTCCTGATATCACCAAACCCGAAACCATCCTGTCTGCACAAAATGTTTTGCTCATACAGCCTGATCTTAAAACTGCAATCAGACAAGCCTCCAGCCAGTGTGCGGAACCTGAGACTGTTACCTTGAAGAGACAAGAAGGGTTGCTGTGGTACCAGAATAAGATCTTTGTTCCCCAAAAAGTAAGGCTACAGGTTCTAAAGACCCTTCATGATCACTAACTTGCAGGTCACTTTGGCACACAAAAGACCACTGAACTGATCCAACGCTCCTTCTGGTGGCCAAGCTGGAGGCAAGATTGCAAAGACTATGTTAGTTCATGCTCTTTTTGTCAACGGAGTAAGGGGCCCAATGCCAAGTCGTGGGGTTTGCTAAGGCCGTTGCCGGTCCCTAAACAACCGTGGAAGAAGATCTCCATGGACTTCATTGTCGACCTGCCCCCTTCAGAGGGATTCACTGCCATCCTGGTGGTAGTGGATCGTCTCTCAAAAATGGCACACTTTTTGCCGATGAAAGGAACACCCTCTGCTACTGAGACCACCAATACGTTCATCAAGGAGGTGGTCAGACTGCACAGATTGCCCAATAACATAGTATCTGACAGAGGAGCCCAGTTCACCTCTAGATTCTGGAAGGACTTGTGCAGGTCCCTGTCCATTGAGGTTTGCCTTTCTTCAGCTTACCGTCCACAAAGCAATGGGCAAACAGAAAGGACAAACCAAACGTTAGAACAATATCTACGTTGTTTCTGTACATACTCTCAAGATGACTGGGTCTTGCTGCTTCCGTGTGTGGAATTTGCCTACAATAATTCCATACACTCTGCCACAAGTCAGTCTCCTTTCTGAGCTAACTATGGCTATCACCCTACCTTTTTACCCAACATATTACCAGAGACAACAGTTCCTGCAATTCAAGATCAGCTGAAATGTATCCAGTTTAATTACCAAAAGCTTCGCGAAGCCATGAAGCAGGCCCAGGACCAGTACAAGAAGTACTATGACAAGGGGAGAAGAGAGAACCCTATGTTCAAGATAGGAGACAAGGTGTGGTTATCTGCCATGAATCTCAGGCTTACTTGCGCGTCCAGAAAATTGGGACCAAGATTCATCTGAACTTTTGAGATCAAGAGGATGATTAACCTTTGAACTGGCATTACCCAGCTCTTACAAGATTCACCCAGTCTTCCATGCCTCTCTTCTCAAACCCGCAGTTCCAAGTCCATTTCCAGGAAGGGAACAGCTGCCGCCGCCACCAGTTCTGGTGGAAGGTGAACCTGAATTTGAGATCGAAGCAATTCTGGATTGCAGGAGAAGGGGCAGACGAATACAATATCTCATTAAATGGAAGGGGTACAAAAGAAAAAAACTGTTTTATTTACTTTTTGCTAAAATACAAATCCAAAAAAATATATATAAAAAAACATTTTTTTTTCATCGGTTTTGGCCGATTTATATTCTTCCTCATATTTTTGGTAAAAAAAAATCGCAATCGGCGTTTGATTGGTTTGCGCAAAAGTGGCTGCATTTACGGATGATGAGAATTCATTTCTGGGGTTTTTATTTTTTTTTTATTTTTTACTAGTAATGTCGGCGATCTGCGATTTTTGGCGGTACTGCGATATTGCAACGGACATGTCGGACCATTTTGACACTCTTTTGGGACCAAAGACATTTATACAGCGATCATAAATTTAAATATCCACTGATTACTATATAAATGTCATTGGCAGTGAAGGGGTTAACCTGCAGGGGGAGATCTAGGGGTTAACTGTGTTCCCTGGGTGTGTTGTAATTGTGGGGGGGCTGGGCTGTTATGGGCATAAGAGATCTAACTGATCCCAGTGACAGGGATCCGTAGATCTCCTATGCCCCCACTAACAGAGCAGGGAACCGCCGTGTTTACATCGGCGGTTCCCCGTTCTTTTGCTGTGGCCGCTCATCGCGGCTCACCGGCGGACATCGGGTCCGCCCGAGCCGTGGGCACACTCCTCAGGAGTACGGCGGACCCCCTAGCTGCCACCCGCAAATCGCCGCTTATTTACGGCGATTCGCAGGACGCATCCACACTGCCGCCGTGAATATACGGTAGGCAGTGTGGAAATGGTTAAAGTATATTTATGCAATTTGTGAATGACATCTCGTGGATTATCAATATCCTGTGACAGTGGTCTGAGGGCCCTGTGTGCCTGGTCTATTTCAACCGAGGCAGTGTGGGGAAGATCTAAAATCTCCTGGAATATATCAGTCAGGGTTGGTATGAGATCTTTAGGGCCTGTAGCATCAGGTAAACCACGAATGCATATATTCACTCTTCTACTACGATTTTCAAAGTCATCCATCTGGCATAGCAATACTTCGATCTTTTGATCTTGTGCAGCAAATCGTTCTGCAAACAAGACCATATTAGGGGCTGATTCATCAACCTTCTGCTCTAGTGTTTCTAGCCTGTTCCCTAGCTGCGTGGTGTCTGATTTGAGTTGTGCAATGTCCTGCTGGAAGGCCCTCTCCACCCTGTCAGCAAAGCGTTCCAGGTCTTCTTTAGTGGGGAGAGACCAGATGTGGTGTTTCAGGTCTCTATCCCCCATGAGGTCAGTTACATCAGACACTCTGTCGTTGGTGGAGGAGGCTGGGGAAGCTGGTGGGGCAGATTCGCTTACCGACCTGGGCGATCGTGCAGGAGATTTGGCTGCTGGAGAGAGCTCTGCTCTCCGTCTGGCGGGCCTCGGGGAAGTATGACTCTAGCTGTCCACGGCGAGACCCATCCAATCCTGGGGCTTGGGAATGAGTCCGGTGATGCTGTGACATGTCCGGGACCCTCTGCAGTGTGTAAATTCTCCAGTTACTGCTAATGAAGCTGCGGTGGTTGCGGAGCTGAGGAGAAACATGTCTCTACTCCTTCATCTCCAAGACACGCCCGTCCATATATCTCTTAATACAAGAAAGGATTTTGCTTGCTTTGGAAACCGCAGCTTGGCATTGCATGCCATTATTAAGCTTATGATCTACCAAAACCCCCAGATCCTTCTCCACTATGGATTCCCCCAGTTGTACTCCCCCTAGTATGTACAATGCATGCATATTCTTAGCCCCCAAATGCATAACTTTACATTTATCAATATTAAACCTCATTTGCCACATAGTCACCCAATTAGACAGTGCATTGAGGTCTGCTTGTAAGTTGGAGACATCCTGTAAGGATGTTATTCCACTGCATATAGGAGGGAGATGTAGCGCTTGCGGAGCGTCCCGACACATGTGATAGCGGGACCCCCAGCACATGGACCACCCAGACTGGGATGCCTGGACACTGTACATGCTTGCTAAACACTTTTCTCCTGTAAGTGCATTTTAATAAATTGGTTTGTCTTTTAATCCTCTACTGCACCTAGTGGGGCGCCGCTTGTTCTTTTTGTTTATTCCACTGCATAGCTTGGTGTAATCTGCAAACACTGAAATGGTACTTTTAACCCAGACCCTATATCATTTATAAGTATATTGAAACGTAAGGGTCTCAACACTGAACCTTGGGGTAAACCACTGATAACCTTAGACCATTCATTAACCACTACTCTCTGAATTTGGTCTTTTAGACAGTTTTCTATCCATTTATAAACTGATCTTTCCAAGCCTGTAGACTCTACCTTACACATTAGCCGTGTGTGGGGAATGGTGTCAAACGCTTTTGCAAAATCCAAGTATACCATGTCCACAGCCAACCGTCTGTCCATGGTTTTACTTACCTCCTCATATTTATAGATCTCTAAAAATATAAGGTCTCTACATACAAAATTCACTTACAGACATTTACCTTAAAGTGATTGTAAAGTCTAGTTTTTTTTAGTTAAAGTAAAAACCTGTTATACTTACTTGCTCTGTGCAGTGGTTTTGCACAGAGCAGCCTGTATCCTCCTCTTCTCGGGTCCCTCTTCGGTGCTCCTCGCCCCTCCCTCCTGTTGAGTGCCCCCACAGCAAGCAGCTTGCTATGGGGGCACCTGAGCCAAGCCACAGTGCTCTCTGTCCATTCAGACATGGAGCTGTGGCCTGGCCCCACCCCCTTTCTCTCCTCATTGGCAGACTGACTTTGATTGACAGCAGCAGGAGCCAATGGCACCGCACTGCTGTCTCAGTCAATGAGGAGGGGAGTCCCGGGCATCCAACACACTCCTACATCATCCCTGTAACTAAAGGGACCTCAGGTAAGTATTAAGGAGGCTGTGGGGGGGGGGGGGGGTGCTGCATACAGAAGTCTTTTTATCTTAATGCATTAAGATAAAAAACCTTCTGCCTTTACAATCACTCTAAATTAGTGGCAGGAATACACACTAGGGTTGGGGATAACCGGTACCCAATTAAAATGAAGTAGTATCAGATGGAAACCCAGTGACCTCATGAGATGGAATGGAGCTTGAATCCATATACGGGTATGTTCCTATTAAATCATAAGGCACACACAGATATGTAAGGGGCAGAAGGCTCAAATGAGTCATTCATTCAACCATATAAGTAATTATATAAACCTACCTATATTACACCTACCTCCTAATGCCACAATCTACCCCAAACATCCCAAATATAGGCATGTACAGGGGGTGTGCCAGTAGGGTTGCCACATTATCCCTTTAAGGCTGGGTTCACACTATCCGACAAAAAAAAAAAACGGTCCTACTTTGATCCTACACTGCTGTGCGATTTACGGTCCTACATGGGGTCAAAGTCGGAACGTTTGTCTGTGAACAGGGATCCGACTTTGATCCCCGACAATGCCAGGCACTTTGTGCTCTGGGGATCTTGAAGGGGAACTCCACGCCAAATGTTAAAAAAAAAACTGGCATGAGGTCCCCCTCCAGGAGCATACCAGGCCCTTTGGTCTGGTACGGATTTTAAGGGGAACCCCATGCCGAAAAAACAGCGTAGGGTCCCCCCCAAAATCCATACCAGACCCTTATCCGAGCACGCAGCCCGGCAGGCCAGGAAAGGGGGTGGGGACGAGCGAGCGGCCCCCTCCCTCCTGGACCATACCAGGCCGCATGCCCTCAACATGGGGAGTATGGGTGCTTTGGGGCAGGGGGGGCTCTGCGCCCCCCACCCCAAAGCACCTTGTCCCCATGTTGATGAGGACAAAGGCCTCTTCCCGACAACCCTGGCCGGTGGTTGTCGGGGTCTGCGGGCGGGGACTCATCGGAATCTGGAAGCCCCCTTTAAAAAGGGGGCCCCCCAGATGCCTGCCCCCCACCCTATGTAAATGAGTATGGGGTACATCGTACCCCTACCCATTTACATGGAAAGAAATATGTACACAAAAAAAAACACAGAGTTTTTTAAAATATTTTATTAAATCAGCTCCGGCGGTCTTCTCCCCTCTCCGGTGTCTTCTTTTCTTCGGCTCTTTTGCGGGGTCATTCATCTTCTGAGGGGTCTTTTCTTCTCCTCTGCGGCGTCTTCTGCTCTTTTGCCGGTCTTCTCCGCTGTCCTCTTCCCTCTTTTCTTCTTCTTTTCTTCTTCTTCCCATGTTGACACGACGCGATCTCCTTCACGAATGCCCTCGCCGCTCTGTGCTGTGCCTTATATTGGCATGGGGCGTGGCCACCAGACGACATCACTTGGAGGTCCCGCCCCATATGAGGTCACAGCTCCGCCCCCAGGATGTGACCTCATATGGGGCGGGACCTCCATGTGATGTCATCTGGTGGCCACACCCCATGCCAATATAAGGCACAGCACAGAGCGGCGAGGGCATTCGTGAAGGATATTGCGTCGTGTCAACATGGGAAGAAGAAGAAAAGAAGAAGAGAGGGAAGAGGACAGCGGAGAAGACCGGCAAAAGAACAGGAGACGCCGCAGAGGAGAAGAAAAGACCCCTCAGAAGATGTAAGACCCCGCAAAAGAGCCGAAGAAAAGACACCGGAGAGGGGAGAAGACCGCCGGAGCTGATTTAATAAAATATTTTAAAAAGCTGTGTGTTTTTTTTGTGTACATATTTCTTTCCATGTAAATGGGTAGGGGTACGATGTACCCCATACTCATTTATATAGGGTGGGGGGCCGGCATCTGGGGGGGCCCCCTTTTTAAAGGGGCTTCCAGATTCCGATGAGTCCCCGCCCGCAGACCCCGACAACCACCGGCCAGGGTTGTCGGGAAGAGGCCCTTGTCCTCATCAACATGGGGACAAGGTGCTTTGGGGTGGGGGGCGCAGAGCCCCCCCTGCCCCAAAGCACCCATACTCCCCATGTTGAGGGCACGCGACCTGGTATGGTCCAGGAGGGAGGGGGCCGCTCACTCGTCCCCACCCCCTTTCCTGGCCTGCCGGGCTGCGTGCTTGGATAAGGGTCTGGTATGGATTTTGGGGGGAACCACACGCTGTTTTTTTCGGCATGGGGTTCCCCTTAAAATCCGTACCAGACCAAAGGGCCTGGTAAGCTCCTGGAGGGGGACCCCATGCCAGTTTTTTCTTTAAAAATATGGTGTGGAGTTCCCCTTCAAGATCCCCAGAGCACAAGTCGCATGCCAAAGTTGGATCAGTGAAGACACTGATACGACTTTGATCCGACTTCAATGCCTTTCAGAGGGCTGAAGTAGGATCAAAGTCGGACAAAAGTAGTACAGGAACCTTTTTCAAAGTCGCTCCGACTTTGAAAAACACATGTCGGAGCAGTTAAGACGGCTCTCATAGGGAATTATTGTTTTTGTGATGTAATGCAACTTGTGCTCTTCATGTCGGTCCGAGAATCGGACTAGTGTGAACCCAGCCTCATCCAGGAAACACACTAATTACACAGGTTCTTTGACTGATTAAGGTGGTAATTAAACTGACTTGGTGCCTTATCTGCATTAAATTAGCCTCAGAACCTGTGTAATTCATATGTGTCCTGGATTAAAGGGATGATGTGGCAACCCTATGTGCCAGATGTGCCTTAGCACACCCTAATCACCCAATGCAAATGCACATATAATACAGTGTGCAGGAGTGTGCGATGCATACTGTGCCCTGTCACACCGCGAGTAATCTATCCTATTTCATCAGCAGCACTGCATCATCTCTCTGTCATTGCCTGCCAGGGCATTTCTGCTTGTGAGCTGGGGGCGGATACACTGTACTGTCCTGTAATAATGTCACTCACAGGAATCCTATGAGTGAGAATTTGAAACACATGATCGGCAATGCCCGGCACAGTGCGCTATATGAACAGGACAGAGGAGGCTGAATTTGCTCCATCTCCCACCATATCCCTGCTGTGTCTTCCCCCACCCCTCCAACCTCCAACTTGCACATGCTGCTGTGAGAGGGCTCACTATGAAGGCATCTGATTTAATTGTAGAGCACACAGCAGCTCCAGATCCTGCCTGCTTGAGGCCTAGGGGGGACCAGCCTGCAGCCATAATTAGTGAATGTAGGTATGATGAACACCTCCTCTCACCCCCATTTCTCTTTCACCCCCCTCACCTCTCTCGCCCCCCTCTCTCACCCTCCCACCCCCCACTTTCCCTTAGTGCACTGTGTGTGTGTGCGCATGCACATTTGTGTGTGTATGTAAATATACACTTACCAGCCACTTTATTAGGTACACCTGGTCAATTACTTGGCAACACACATTGCTAATGGGCCAATCCCATGGCAGCAACTCAATGCTTTTAGGCATCTAGATGTGGTGAAGACAAATTTCTGAAGTTCAAACCAAGCATCAGAATGGGGAAGAAATGGGATTTAAACGACTTTCAACTTGGCATGGGTGTTGGTGCTAGACGGGCTGGTCTGAGTATTTCAAAAACTGCTGATCTACTGGGAGTTTCACGCACAACCAGCTCTAGGGTTTACAGAAAATGGTCCAAAAAAGAGAAAATATCCAATGAGTGTGAACGAAAATGCCAAAAACCAAGGTATGCAAAATGCCATCTATGAATGCACTACACATTGAACCTTGAAGCAGATGAGCTGCAGCAGAAGACCACACCGGTTGCCACTCCTGTCAGCTAAGAACAGAAATCTGAGGCTACAATTCGCACCAAAATTGGATAAATGTTGCCTGGTCTGAGGAGTTTCGATTTTAGCTGCAGCATTCAGCTGGGGCAGTCAGAATTTGGCAAAAACAACACAAAAGCATGGATCCATTCTGCCTTGTATCAACGGTTCAAGTTGGTGGTGTAATGGGGTGGATCAAATAGTGTGTAAATCTACTTATGTTCAAGCTGCCAGTACAAAAATTGACCAGATAAACAACAGAAATATTAAATACTAGTGCAGCGCTAAAACTTCAAAACATCAGCAAATAATAATAAACGTGCAATTCCTCTGTGTGAAGGGACATGTATAGATGAGGGATGAGCCGAACACCCCCGGTTCGGTTCGCACCAGAACATGCGAACAGACAAAAAGTTCAGGGCGAACATCCGAACATCATTAAAGTCTATGGGAAGCGAACATAAAAAATCAAAAGGGCTCATTTTAAAGGCTTATATGCAATGTTATTACCCTAAACAGTGTATGGGGACCCGGGTCCTGCTCTAGGGGACATGTATCAATGAAAAAAAAAGATTTTCAATCAATCGTTTTTTCAGGAGTGGGGATTTTAATAATGCTTAAAGTGGAAGAAAAAAGGAAAAATTCCTTTAAATATTGTGCCTGGGGGGTGTCCTTAGTCTGTTTGTAAAAGGGCACATCTCTGTGAGGTGTAGAACATAGCCAGAGCAAAATGACATTTTCATAGGAAAAATTGTCATTTAAAATTGCCAGCTTCCAGGCAATATACAGAAAATCGCTGGAAAAAAGTGTGTGGGGTCCCCCCCCCCAGTCCAAACCAGGCTCTTCGGGTCTGGTTTGGATATTAAGGGGAACCCCGTGCCAAATTAAAAAAAAATTTGACGTGGGGTCCCCCTAAAATCCAAACCAGACCCTTATCCGAGCATGCAGCCCTGGCCGGTTAGGATTGGGGGGGACGAGCGAGCGTCCCCCCTCCTGAACCGTACCAGGCTACATGCCCTCAACATGGGGAGTATTGCTGCTTTGGGGGAGGGGGGGCTCTGCCCCCCCACCTCAAAGCACCTTGTCCCCATGTTGATGGGGACAAGAGCCTCTTCCCCACAAGTCTGGCCGGTGCTTGTGGGGGTCTGTGGGCGGGCTTATCCGAATCTGGAAGCCCCCTTTAATAAGGGGGCCCCCAGATCCCGGCCCCCCCAAGTGAATAGATTTGGGGTACATTGTACTCCTACCTATTCACCAAAAAAGGAGTGTAGTGTAAAAAAAAAACAACAGGCAGTTTTTGACAAGTCGTTTATTTTGTAAAATAGCTCTTTCTTCTTTCTTCCTCCATCTTCTCCTGGCCCGGTCCTTCATCTGGTATTCTGCTTCTTCCTTTAGTCTTCTTGCTTCGTCTCTTCATCTTCAATCTTCATCTTCTTTCACTGCCGCCGCTCTCTCCGCTGCTGCAGTCTGGCCTCTATGCGTCTTGCCAAATGGGCGGTCTTCACAATGACAGTTCTTTTATAGGAAGGGGCGGGGCCACCCGGAGACGTAAATGGGTGACCCGCCAAATCTGACATCACATGACATCAGAAGGGGCGGGTTCAGTCAGTTACGTCACTGGGTGGCCCCGCACCTTCTTATAAAAGTACTGTCATCGTGAAGACCGCCCATTCTGCAAGACGCGCAGGGGCCGGGCTGCACCAGCGGAGCGAGCGGCGGCAGTGAAAGAAGAAAGAAGATGAAGATTGAAGATTGAAGACGAAGACAGGAAGCAAGAAGACTAAAAGAAGAAACAGAAGACCAAAAGAAGGACCGGGCCAGGGGAAGATGGAGGAAGAAAGAAGAAAGAGCTATTTTACAAAATAAAGGACTTGTCAAAAACTGCCTCTTGTTTTTTTTTTTTTTACACTACACTCCTTTTTGGTGAATAGGTAGGGGTACAATGTACCCCAAACCTATTCACATAGGGGGGGTCAGGATCTGGGATTCCAGATTCTGATAAGCCCCCTGCCCGCAGACCCCCACAACCACCAGCCAGGGCTGTGGGGATGAGGCCCTTCTCCCCATCAACATGGGGACAAGGTGCTTTGGGGGCAACCTTAAAGCATCCTCCCCATGTTGAGGGCATGTGGCCTGGTATGGTTCAGAGGGGGTGCTCGCTCGTCCCCACCCCCTCCTGCCATGCCAGGGCTGCATGCTCGGATAAGGGTCTGGTTTGGATTTTGGGTGGTTCGGAGGGGGCGCTCGCTCGTCCCCACCCCCTCCTGCCATGCCAGGGCAGTGTGCTCGGATAAGGGTCTGGTTTGGATTTTAGGGGGGACCCCAAGTCAATTTTTTTTTAATTCTGGCACAGGGTTCCCATTTAATTCCATACCATACCTGAAGGTCCTGGTTTGGATTTTGGGTGGACACGCACGTAATTTTTAAAAAAATTGGCATGGGCCCTGTTGTTGTAAATTACTTAAAAAATTGTGATAAAACCCCCCAGTTAAACAGGTGGCCAAAAATTGGTCCTTGTGTGTTGGAACAGAACACTGCCAGAACACTGTAACCCCTTGCAGTTACTCTTGTTGGACGGAGGATCTGGGCCTGATGTTGTCATTTAGTTTACAAATTGTGACAAAAGCCCCAGTCAAACAGGTGGCCAAAAATTGTGCCTTGTGTGTTGGCGGTGCCAGAACACTGTAACCCCTTGCAGTTACTCTTGTTGGATGGAGCAACTGGGCCTGATGTTGTCAATTAGTTTACAAATTGTGATGAAAGCCCCAGTCAAACAGGTGGCCAAAATTGGGCCTTGTGTGTTGGCAGTGCCAGAACACTGTAACCCCTTGCAGTTACTCTTGTTGGATGGAGGAACTGGGCCTGATGTTTTCAATTAGTTTACAAATTGTGACGAAAGCCCCAGTCAAACAAGTGGCCAAAAAGTGGGCCTTGTGTGTTGGTGGTGCCAGAACACTGTTACCCCTTGCAGTTACTCTTGTTGGACGGAGGAACTGGGCCTGATATTGTCAATTAGTGTTAGAAGAAATCTGGTGTCAAAAGGGACTTGTCGCTTTTTTGTGCATTTGCGCACGCCTGGAATCCTGGAGCTCGCCGCACCACACGCATCTGGGTCCGACCCACCTCCCGATCACACCCTCATCACTCTGCCTACAGAACCCGAGGTACCTCTACCCGAACGGTTCGCAGGGGACCGTAAGAAATTCCAGGAGTTCCGCAATGCATGCGAACTATAGTTCGCTCTTCAACACCGCACCTTCTCCCAAGAAGCCGCCAAAGTAGGACTGGTCATCCCACTCCTCCAGGATGAGCCCCAGGCCTGGGCTCATTGGTTACTCGAGCAGAAGACTCCTCTCACCACCACTCTAGCACGGTTCTTCCGGGCCATGGCTCGTCTGTATGAGGACCCGCATCAAGCCGCCACAGCAAAAGCTGCGCTCTATGGACTATGTGGCCAAATTCCGGCGCTGGAGCGCCAACACTGCCTGGAACTCCGCAGCCCTCTGCTTCCAGTTCCGGTTGGGCCTGTCCGAGCCACTCAAGGACGAGTTACCTTGTGTGGATGTTCCCCTTACCTTGTACGCTCTGATTGATCTGGCCATCCAGATCAATCGTCGCCTACGGGAGCACAGCTCTGAACGTCTGGTCACCTCCCGGCGCCCGGGCCTCACCCAAGAGGAGAGACTGTGGCACGTGACCCATGACCTGTGCCTCTATTGCGGAGCTCCCGGACACATGGTGAGATCCTGCCCAGCCAAGTGGGATAGGGGCGCCTACTCCATTAAGGGGGAAGTCCTGTCCATGCCAAGTCTTAAGACCGACTTGGGGTTCTTCATCTCCCTGCAGCTGCCCAATGGAGACATATCAGTCCGGGCAATCATAGACTCTGGGGCCTGCAGTTGCTTCATGGATCTGAATTTCGCAGCCCAGCACCAGATCCCCCTTGAACCCAAAGTCCACCAGATGACCATCCATCTGGCCACCATCAAATCGGGCACCGTGACTCATGAGACTGTCCCTATTCCTGCCCACACACCAGATTGTCGCTCGGAGCTACTAGTGCTGGACGCCATTGCGTCCCCTCTTTTCCCCATCATTGTCGGGCTCCTTTGGCTCCGGGCACACTTTCCACAAATCGATTGGGTTACTGGCAACGTCCTCCTACTGCCACCACCACTGCTTCCAACAGCCTCTGGATCTTGCCCTTACTGTACCTTGTCCGGATTCTGATACTGATGTGGAAACTCGCCTGGCAGTCCCCACAGTATACCATTAATTCCTGGATGTATTTAGTAAGAAGGGGGCGGATGCTCTGCTGCCACACTGACCTTACGACTGCCCAATTGAATTGCTACCAGAGGCAGAGGTGCCTTTCGCAGAATATATCCGCTTTCTGAGTTGGAGCTTGCAGCCCTTAAGACTTACTTGGATGATAATTTGAAGAAAGTATCCGACCCTCTACATCCCCCGCCGGTGCCGGGATATTCTTTGTCGAAAAGAAAGACAAGACTTTAAGACCCTGTATTGATTACCGGGACCACAATAAGATCACGGTTAAGAACCGCTATCCCTCGCCCCTAGTCTCGGAGCTGTTTCAAAGTCTCGGTTCGGCCACGGTTTTCTCAAAATTAGACCTCAGTGGGGCACATAACCTCATCCCTATCAGAGAGGGGGATGAGTGGAAGACGGCCTTCCAAACACGATTTGGCCACTACGAATACTTGGTCATGCTGTTTGGACTGTGTAACGACCCGGCCAAATTTCAACATCTGGTCAAAGACATTTTCTGGGACTTCCTTGATCTATTCATAGTGGTATATCTCATATTCTCCTCGTCCCTGGAAGAGCACCGTAAACATGTTAAAAGCGTACTGAGCTGCCTTTGCCAGCATGGACTTTACACTAAGGCTGAGAAGTGCGCATTTGAGTGCTCTAGTATCTCCTTCCTGGGCTTCATCCTCTCCGTGTCTGGTATCACCATGTACCCCCAGAAGGTCTCTGCTATTGTGGAGTGGCCAGCGCCTACTGACAGGAAGGCGGTTCGTTGGCTTCACCAATTTTTATAGAAAATTCATTAAGGGGTTCTCTGCTGTCATCGCCCCCATCACCCAGCTCAGGAAGTAGAACACACGCTTTCTATGGACTTCAGAAGCCCAGGCGGCATTCCAACTGCTCAAGCAACTCTTCACTTCTGAACCAGTCCTAAAACATCCGGATCCTACCCTACCGTGCATTCTGGAAGTGGACACCTCTGAAACGGTGGTGGGAGCGGTAGTTTCCCCGAGGCAGGGGCCTAAAGCCGCTCTTCACCCCATTGCCTTTTTCTCCCAGAAGTTGACCCCTCCCAAGAGAAACTATGATGTGGGAGACAGAGAGTTGCTTGCTATTAAATCCGCCTTGCAGGAATGGCGGTATCTGTTGGAGGGATTGAAATGAACTATATGGAGCGGCGCTGTGTGAACTACACATTAAGCATTAAGTAACTGAATCAAGAAGTGTAAATTGTTGTCTAAAAATTAAAAACATACAATATCACAAATTTATATTTCACAAATATATATATCACTGACGTGCTTCAATAAATTGCAGATGAATCATATAAAATATAAAAAGTGCCTAGTGCTTCATTTAAAGTGCAACATTCGGTGTCTCAAAACATATGAGATGAATGGTCATATCATATATCTGGTGCTTCAAAAAAGTGAATTCACAGAAGTGTATCAAGAACAATATATAAAAGTGCAAAGTGCTCATATATAGTCTCTTGGAATTTTCATTGAATTTTCTTTAAGTGGAGTAAGCAGTTCAAGTCAATTGTCATAAAATGAACTCATCCGATGATGTTCCACCCTCATGGTGTAGTATTTCAAACAATAATTTATTAAAAAAGTAGTAACTCACATTTAAAATTCTGATGATCAGCGTGTATAGCAGTGTCACAAAACGTTCAAACGATGTAAAAAGCAGACTTCCGAGTTCGGCCGTACCCAGAAGTGACGTCACCACGTCTCTCCCGATGCATTGTGCCACGGTCACATGACTTTATCAAGGGAATAGATACTGGGTGACGCTGTCGGCTTTATATAGCTGTGTGGTTGCCATAGGAACCGCTATTTTAGACATTTTCTAAGAGTCCATCCTATCTGTCCGACTGCGGCCATTTTCCTGTGGCCTAAATGCCTTAATTATATCAGAGATTCTCGATGTTAACATATATATACTATGACAAAGCAACATCAAACGACCCACAGTTTAAATGATACAGTATTCATTGCATTAAGACGATCATTGAAAGTTCATTTCAAAATCTGCTTGGTGAAAGTAGCCAGGAAAGAATCACGCAATCGTATAATATGAAAAGATGTGTAAAATAATCCAACTTTTGATGACGTACAGTAACTTTTTTAACTCTTGGAGGAAAATGTCACCAAAACCATTTGCACAGATAAAGGATGTTGATTAGCACAGCAAAATCTAAATGGAATGAAAATGAACATGAAAATAAAATAAATTAAATTATAATAAAATAAAATTAAAATTAAAATAAAAATAAAATACAAATAAAATTAAAATTAAAAATAAATATAAATAAAAATTAATAAAAATTAAAAAATAAAAATTTCAATTTAAAAAATAAATAAAATAAAAAATACAATTAAAATAAATAAAAATAGAATGATAACTAAAAATCGGAAATAAAGCAATTTAGGTCAAATTCGATGTTATGGCCCAGAGGGGTTAAAGTCTGCATTTCGAATATCCAACGGGATTCTGCCTTACTAAGTGATATCATTTTGTCACTTCCTCTTCAATGTGGTTTAAACTTCTCTATACCACAAAATTTGAGTGAGGATGGATCTCTATCATGACATTAAGCATAATGTTTAGAAATGCTGTGTTTAGGGTATCCCTTTTATATATTTTGGACATGTTCCCTCAAACGTTTCCAAAGGGGCGTTTTAGTTCTACCTATATATTGTTGATGGCACCGGCATTCTAGAATGTAAGCAACCCCCTCAGTCTTGCAAGAAATAAATTAATTAATCTTATATTTCTTTCCAGTGGATGTTGAGATAAATTCATCCTTTTTCTTCTTGTTATTATTCGTATTCCGGCATGCAAAGCACTTTTTACAAGGATAGAAACCCTTACCTTCAAAAAAGTGTAAACAGTTCTCTTTGGGGGATCGAGTATATTTCTAGCTACTCGTTCTCTTAGCGTAGGTGCTTTCCTGTAGATAAATTTAGGTAGCATGGGGAGAACTTGTGTTAAATGTCTGTCTGTAGTTAAGATATTCCAGTGTCTCCAGATGATGTTCTCAACTTTTTTATACTGGATGTTGTAATCCAAAATCAACGGGACCTCTACATGATTCTTATCTTTGTTTTCTTTATCCTGTAGTAAGCTATTCCTATCAATACTTCTCACTTCCTGAATTTTTTGTTGTAAGAAGGACCTCTTATAACCCTTCTCCACAAACCGATTTTCTAACAATTTGGCTTGTTCCATAAAATCTTTATCTTCTGTGCAATTTCTTCTTAGCCAAATAAATTGACCTTTTGGAATATTTATTAACCAAGATCTATGGTGACAGCTGTCCATAGGTAGGTAACTGTTCTTGCCAACACTTTTAAAGTACGTTTTTGTTTTTAGATTGCTATTTTCATGCCAGATTTCCAAATCCAAAAAGTTGACTCTCTTTTCATCTATTATCCAAGATAAATTTATATTCTTCTCATTCAAATTAAGATGGTTTCCAAAGTGTAATAGGCTTCTGTCATCTATAAATCTTTTATATATCAGCAATTAGTCTGGTCTATTCTTGTATATGGCTTCTTCCTCCCATTTGGCCATATGCAGATTGGCAACACTGGGGGCATATTTAGCCCCCATAGCCACTCCTTTAGTCTGCTTATAATAGGCATCATTGTAACAAAAGTAGCTGTGATCCAAACTATATTCCAAGCAATCTACCAAAAATCTTTTGTTTACATTTAAGATCACTGTATTTTCTCAATGCCCATTTCATAGGTTGCAGAGCATCCTGGTGGCTGATGTTCGTGTACAAAGAGGTTACATCAGCAGTGGCCAGAATCACATATTACCAGTGCAGCAACCATGCAAGTATTTGACTATTTAGACAATAGAGCTATTAATTTACAAGAAGTATTAAAAAAAAATGATGACAAACCGATAGGAGACATAGAATTGAATTTTAGGGAGATGGGGCATTTATGGAAAAGAAAATGAATTCCTGGTGGGATATAGTTACCCATGAAACATATATTAAAGACAAAATTATTCCCAGAAGATTAGGATGGGATGTTCCCATCAATGATGGCCTTACTGATGAAGAATCAGTTGAAGAATGGTTTAAATCTTTTAATGAAAAGGATTTGGAGCTACTGAAGTTTTTACTTAAAAGAAAACAGTGGAAAATAGCAAAAATTAATGAACACATCACTGAACTAAAAGAACAACTAGACCAGTTCAAAGAAACAGCAGAATTTCAGACTCAATCGGATCAGCTCAATAAGGATATGAAACAAAAAGATAATGAAACAGCAGCAAGAAAAAAGAGAAAGTTTAATAGAGATATTAAAGATTATCAGGAACAAATGGCATACAAATGGCAGAGCAACTCAAATGCACCATCAACACAAACAACACCTGAGAAAGAAGTCAGGGTTATGTCACCCATTACCAATGGAGGTTATATAGCAGATTCCAATTACAGAAATGAACCGCCGAGGACACAGAGGAGTCGGAATCATTCAGCCTCCTACAGAACACCTAATAATCGGTGGAAGAAACCACATTGGAAAAATAACTGGAAAAAGCCATTCTTTAAGAAACAATTCCCACAGCAACAACCTTATTATCAACCAAATAAAGGATATGGAAGTCTAATAATGCATCAAGAAAGAAATAGGACAAGCCCTATGCCATATAGATGAGATCATAATGATGTATATAGGAATTATCACCAAAGTAATAATAGATATACCAATTCTCATCAATATAATTATCAAGAGAGAAGTCCAGTACCAACATATAATAGATATGATGCTTTAAGAAGAGAAGAGGAATATGGCAGAACACCACAACATCATCAAGAAGGGAGATCAAGAGAAAACCGAGAATACACACCATATCGTTTTTTAGGAGACAGACATCAAAGATCACTGAGAAGAGTAATTGGAGAAAACGGACATCCCAGATCACCAAGACAAGAAACAGCAAGAAAAAGAGGAAGTCCAGAAAGAGAAGGGGGTGCCGAGGAGGGTTTAAGACGCAAAAGAAAAAGAGAATAATAGGTAATGGAATCATTAATTTAAATGGGATAGATCTGACGCAAGAAGAAATCAAAACTCTAGATAAAGGTTTGAAATTTGCTCCTAAAAAGAATATGAATACATTTGACACATATGTTGACATCCAGAAATTTAGCAGAAAATTAAACATTAAGACATACATGTTATCCAAACCAGGAGAAAACAGTACAAGAATTGCACAACCAATGGAGAAATACACGCACAGCAGTTTGAGGAATGAGTCCTTATTTAGTCCATCTCAAAGTAATGATGGACATATAGAAGTGTTCAGAAAAATGGTGACTAATGATCTGATGAAATTGCATACTCAGAAGGTATGGAACCCCACAGATATCAGGGATGGAATAAAGTGATTGGAAGAAAAGAAAAATGTGGTCGTAAGACCTGCGGATAAAGGGGGAGCCATCATAGTTTTATCGAAGGAATCCTACCATGAGGAGATGAAGAAACAACTGGATGATCAAGACACATATAGGAAATTACTAAGTAATCCAACAAGAATATATAAAAGGGATCTAGATAAATTAATTAAAAGGGGAAAAGAAAAGGGCCTCTTGAATGAAAAAGAGGCCAAATATCTGATACCCAACACATGTCGTATTCCTGTGATATATATACTCCCAAAAATACACAAAAATAGAGAAAAACCACATGGGGGAGCAATTGTTAATGGCATCAATTCTGTAAGTGCGAGACTGGAAGAGTACATAGACTGGTTTCTTCAGCCTGTTGTCCAACAGACCAACTCTTATTTAAAGGATACCAAGCATCTCATACAATTATTGAGAGATATTGAAATAGGCCCAGGAAATGTATTTCTGGCCACTGCTGATGTAGCCACTTTGTACACGTACATCAGCCACCAGGATGCTCTGCAAGCTATGAAATGGGCATTGAGAAAATACAGTGATCTCATATGTAAACAAAGAAGATTTTTGGTAGATTGCTTGGAATATAGTTTGGATCACAGCTACTTTTGGTACAATGATGCCTATTATAAGCAGACTAAAGGAGTGGCTATGGGGGCTAAATATGCCCCCAGTGTTGCCAATCTGCATATGGCCAAATGGGAGGAAGAAACCATAGACAAGAATAGACCAGACCAATTGCTGATATATAAAAGATTTATAGATGACATCTTTCTAATTTCAAAAATGTTGACAAGAACAGTTACCTATCCATGGACAGCTGTCACCATAGATCTTGGTTAATGAATATTCCAAAAGGTCAATTTACTCGGCTAAGAAGAAATTGCACAGAAGATAAAGATTTTATGGAACAAGCCAAATTGTTAGAAAATCGGTTTGTGGAGAAGGGTTATAAGAGGTCCTTCTTACAACAAAAAATTCAGGAAGTGAGAAGTGTTGATAGGAATAGCTTACTACAGGATAAAGAAAAGAAAGATAAGAATCATGTAGAGGCCCCGTTGATTTTGGATTACAACATCCAGTATAAAAAAGTTGAGAACATCATCCGGAAACACTGGAATATCTTAACTACAGACAGACATTTAACAAAAGTTCTCCCCATACTTCCTAAATTTATCTACAGGAAAGCACCTACGCTAAGAGAATGAGTAGCTAGAAATATACTCGAATCTCCCAAAGAGATCCCTTTACACCTTTTTTGAAGGTAAGGGTTTCTATCCTTGTAAAAAGTGCTTTGCATGCCGGCATACGAATAATAATAAGAAAAAGGATGAATTTATCTCAACATTCACTGGAAAGAAATATAAGATTAATGAACTTATTTCTTGCAAGACTGAGGGGATTGTTCACATTCTAGAATGCCCGTGCCATCAACAATATATAGGTAGAACTAAAACGCCCCTTTGGAAACGTTTGAGGGAACACGTCCAAAATATACAAAAGGGATACCCTAAACACAGCATATCTAAACATTATGCTGAATGTCATGATAGAGATCCACCCTCACTCAAATTTTGTGGTATAGAGAAGTTTAAACCACATTAGAGAGGAAGTGACAAAATGATATCCCTTAGTAAAGCAGAATCCCGTTGGATATTGTATAAATGCAGACTTTAACCCCTCTTGGCATAACATTGAATTTGACCTAAATTGCTTTATTTCAGATTTTTAGTTATCATTCTATTTTTACTTTTATTTTTATTTATTTAAATTTTTTTTTATTTTATTTATTTTTTAATTTTTAAATTTAAATTTTTATTTTTCATTTTTATTTATATTTATTTTTAATTTTATTTTTATTTTATTTTAATTGTATTTTTATTTTCATTTTTATTTTTATTTTCATTTTATTTTCATTTTTATTTTTATTTTATTTTATTATAATTTAATTTATTTTCATTTTCATTCCATTTAGATTTTGCTGTGCTAATTAACATCCTTTATCTGTGCAAATGGTTTTGGTGACATTTTCCTCCAAGAGTTAAAAAAGTCATTGTATGTCATCAAGAGTTGGATTATGTTACACATCTTTTCATATTATACGATTGCGTGATTCTTTCCTGGCTACTTTCACCAAGCAGATTTTGAAATGAACTTTCAATGATCGTCTTAATGCAATGCATACTGTATCATTTAAACTGTGGGTCGTTTGATGTTGCTTTTTCATAGTATATGTATGTTAAGAGCGAGAATCTCTGATATAGTTAATGCATTTAGGCCACAGGAAAATAGCCACTGTTGGACAGATAGGATGGACTCTTAGAAAATGTCTGAAATAGCGGTTCCTATGGCAACCACACAGCTATATAAAGCTGACAGTGTCACCCAGTACCTATTCCCTTGATAAAGTCAAGTGACCGTGATGCAACACGTCGGGAGATACAGGGTGACGTCACTTCCGGGTATGGCCGAACCCGGAAGTCTGCTTTCTACATCGTTTGAACGTTTTGTGACACTGCTATACACGCTGATCATCAGAATTTTAAATGTGAGTTACTACTTTTTTAATAAATTATTGTTTGAAACACTACACCATGAGAGGCTATACCTTTTTCATTTTGCATATGGAGGAATGAAGTTTCACAACTACAGTTGAGCTTACTTAAAGCGAGAGGCGCATCCCCAAAGGGGATTAAGGTGAGCGGCCATCTACACGTGGTGAAGGATTGGTGTACACTAATACACTCCATATATATCTCTTGAGGGTGGAACATCATCGGATGAGTTCATTTTATGACAATTGACTTGAACTGCTTACTCCACTTAAAGAAAATTCAATGAAAATTCCAAGAGACTATATATGCGCACTTTGCACTTTTATATATTGTTTTTGATACACTTCTGTGAATTCACTTTTTTGAAACACCAGATATATGATATGACAATTCATCTCATATGTTTTGAGACACCGAATGTTGCACTTTAAATGAAGCACTAGGCACTTTTTATATTTTATATGATTCATCTGCAATTTATATCAGTGATTATATTTGTGATGCATGCATTGCCGCTGCTCACCATCCTTGTGGCCTCCTCAGATGGTGACAGGACAGTGCATGCATCCTTGATTATTAGCCACTGATGTGGCGAAAAAAAAAACAAGCTCCCCTGAGCCTGTCCTGGTGCCATTCTCACAGAGGTAAAGCGAGAAGTATTAAGAATCGGGTTGCTCCCAGCAAGCTGAAAGTGCCCCCCAAAACAGGACCAAACACAATTTGCCTGATCCCTTTGGTTGGCATGTATCAGTGCCAAAAACCATTTTGTTTGACCTGTCCACATGTCACACATGGGCAAAAAACTTTTACCAGTAAAGGGAAAGTATACAACATCAAAGAATTTTACAATTGCTCCAGCGAATTTGTTCTCTACTGCCTTACGTGTCCCTGTGGCCTATATTATGTAGGGAGAACCATCAGGACACTCAGAAAGAGATTTGGGGAACACCAGAGGTTTGTAGAGGGGGGCAAAGATGAGCATAGAGTACCTAGACACTTTCTCAAATATCACCAACAATCTTCGAGGGACCTCCAGGTGTGGGTCATGGAATCCATACCGGCCTCTTTCCCTCTGGTGGAGCATTTTAAACGCCTCTGCCAGAGGGAAACTTTCTGGATATACACCTTGGACTGTCTCATGCCTGGGGGACTGAATGAGGAGATAGAGGTAAACACCCTATTATGACCATCGTTCTTATTCCCAACACTCCCCTCATATGGACTAGATCTTTGGACCACATAGCTCTGCTACACTATACCGATTACACATTAGTCTTTCAGCTCAGATTCCTTCCTTTTTGCTACGGTATTTCATGTTTGATGTATCCTTTTGTGTACTTGCTCCATAAACATCTGGAATGATATTGTGTTTTATTTAGTTAGGTGCCCGTCTACATATTACCCATTTGCCCCAGATTGCCCGTCATATTATGATTATTCACATATTCCCTTTATGTATAATTTCCTTTTTTATATATAAATTCCTAATTTTATGTATTTGAATTTATAATCTCCTTTTTGGAATTTTCATCCCTTGTATTTATCATCAATCTATTATTATCATTAGTTTTATTATTACCACTGTCATAATTCATTTAATTTACAAGATATATAACATTATTCTTTATTCCTTATTTTTCATGTATAATTATAGCCACTATCAAATTATCATCATTATTATTATTATTATCATCATTATATAAATTACAATCACAACTCACTTACTTTTAAACCAGAACCATCAATTTTCATTTCTTCATTACATTATTTATTTTTATTTTTTATTTTTATTTGTATTTACTGGATTAATTTTTTTATAATGTTTTATTATTCATTAATTTATATTATATATATATATATTTTTTTTTAACTATTATTTGTATTTATTTTTTTTCTTTATTGTATCATTTTCTATTATTTTCATTATTATTCAATATATATTTATTATACCCGACAGTCACCATAGGTACTGCATATATCTTACTATAATTCTCAAACATGGCAATACTGATATTTGTTAATATTACATATTTATTTTATATGGTATTTTTAGCAAAAAAATTTTAGGCATTTTAAACTGTTTTCTACAAAAATGTTTGCCACATCCCTGGGAAAGGCTGCGACCATAGACTGTATCAATCTCAGTCGGCTAAGGACACGCCCACACACCCAGTGTCTTACCCGGTTCCCCACCCCCCCTCCCCCGCTGTACTTATCTTCAAGGTGCATCCACACCACCTGCTGGGTTCCTGGATGAGACTAAAACTTTACTGTTTTCATATTTTTTTTATTAAAAAAGTGTATTTCTTTCCCAAAAACATTGTGTTTGTATGACCGCTGCGCAAATACGGTGTGATATAAAGTATTGCAATGATCTCTATTTTATTCTCTAGGGTGTCTGCTAAAATATATATATATATATGATGTTTGGGGGTTCTAAGTAATTTTCTCAGAAATAGGCCTTATCCTTAAGTGGTTAACAGAGTAAAAAGGGAGCAGAAAAGAGCAATTTGGACTTTGGCTGTTTTAGTGTTTGGACGAACACCCAAACATTTACCAATTGGGTGAGAGTCGGAGGTCATGTACAATTGCGGTATCACTATTATTACTAGATTATGATACTATTATACTGTACAGATGTGGCCAAAGTTTTTGATAATTACACAAATATTCATTTTCACAAAGTCTGCTGCTTCAGTGAAGTATAATCACAAGCATTTCATAAGTGTCAAAAGGCTTTTTTTTTTTTTTTCACAAAGTATTTTATTGGAGAATTTTCAAAGAACAGATGTTGCATTGTATAATACAGCATTCAGTATCGGTTCATTACAACACAAACATGAACATATGAAAGAGAATATCAGTAAGTGGTGTCATATAACATATAAGAAAGTAAGTAATAAGTCAATGTACTCATTGAGAGAAGGTCTAACATGAACATTTTAGTGGACATAAAGGCTAATATGTAGTCGATGCGGTGCAGTGTATCTCAAACTGGTAGAGGGGTACAGTGGAGGGCCAACCACAAGGGTTGGATTCAGGTGAGATAACTCGCTTTAGGATGGTTTATCCATAATTTCCAGTGTTTTCGAAAGGTTGGGAGACTCAGATTTGCTTTAGCAAACATGTATTCCCACAGGAATTGAGTGTTGAGAGTAGTTACAATTTCAGCACATGAGGGAGGAGTGGACTTACGACATAATATGTTACGTTGTAGACAAGAA
>BLSH010033954.1:235179-265848 GCA_018402905.1 Glandirana rugosa | reverse complement strand
AACGCTACGAGGTGTGGTCTTAACTGGTGCATCTTACCATGCGCGTCTAAGTATTCATACTACGTTACCCGACTTGCGGTAGTTTGCGGAAGAGACGAATAGAGGGACCTACGTCTCTTCCGCAAACTGTCTCATCTGACCTTGATGGACTTTCGTCAGAACGTCTCAAAGCCAAAAAGGCCCTGGTAAGACGTTCGGTAAAATAGAGATATAAGGAGGGGATCGCGGTCTCAGGAGTGGAGACCTGAGAAGAGACTGGGGAAGAGATAAAGGTTACCATGTGCTGTCCCAACAGGAAATAGGGGCGAGTATAAACTGGAACATTACCTTGGGAATCGGGTTAGGTAATCTTTGTTAGGAGTTCCAGTCTACTCTGTCAAACGCCTTCTCTGCATCCAGGGAGATAAGCAGAGAAGGCGTTTGATGGCGTTCAGCCCATTGCATCATACTTATGAATCTGCGCGTACCATTCTACGTGGTCAATTCTGGTGTGGAGCATCGCAATAGAGGAGCGCAGTTCATTTCGCATGTCCTTCTGGAGGGAGAGTGGCATCAGTTTTAGGGTATGTTCCGAGGCAGGCTGATCAGTGGTGGGGAGTTTTGCCAAGTTATCCATTTGCGTCTCAGCCGTCTCTGGATGTGGTGAAGGATCCCAGTGTTGTTTCTTGAACATAGGAGCTTTGTTAGGTGAGAGAGCCTGGGATGGAGCGGTTCTTTTACCCCTGTCTGCCGGAGACAATTGAATGGAGTCAGTGTTAGAGACTATGGTGTCCATTTCTTCTAGGGTTGATTCTGGTTCCCTTAGCATTTTAGGAGATTGAGCCGAATTGCTTGCGGTCAGACTGATGCTTTCATTTGACCCCTGCATGTCTTTTTTCTAGAAATAGGCAGTGAGACGGTGCGACTGAGGTGTGGCAGGCTGTGTGCCGTTTTGCATATCTCAGAACCTTTTAGAGAATTTAAGTGTTTATTGTGGAGGAGGGGAAAGAAGATTAGCAGTTACCGCAGGGTCAATAACTATGGATTAGTAGGTATGGTAAAGTCAGTAAAGGCAGCCAATAGGTAGTGGGAGAGTTTTGGTCCGTACTGCAAGTATATTAGTTACACATGGGTAGCCTCTAGGCGAGTTCAATGCGATGGCTTTACCTGTGGACTGTAGTTGGTCAGTTCAGGTGTTGGGGATGTAGCTGCAGGTAGTAATAGTGATTGAATGAGCAATTGGTGTCAAAGGTGGTGTAGGGTGCAATGCAGCTGGTTGTTCAGAGTTGGGGTTTACATAGGATGTTAGCACTGTTCACCTATCACTTGTAGATCTGGTAAATATAGGCCTCCAGATTAGGCAGGGTTTCCCAAAGTTGATCACAGTCTGTATTATGAGGTGTATTGAGGGCTTATAGTGTCTCAAAGCTGTGAGGATGGGGATATAGTGATGAGGAGTGATGCCCAGTATATTATGTTCGCCTGTGTAGTCCAGATGAATATGATTAGTTTGCTTTCTGTGGTGTGCTGGAGGGTGTAATGAGCATCTTCAGCCACTAGATGGCGGCCGCACACTGCTACTATGCTAACAGCAAGTAGGCCGGAGCCGGGCCTTGATTTTGGGCGGCGCGGTAGCCGCGAGTGCGGGAGTGCCTGTGTGTCACCACTTTCCCACTGAGGTAAGACAGCCCTGCTAGGGGCACTTAGTAAATCGGCGGGGGGTATGTGGATGGGACCCGAGAGCAGTGTGGAGTGCAAGAGCAGCCGCCACAGCAGTCTCACTAATCTATGTGCAGTGTCCCTTGCCTTGGTGAGAGCCGCCCCCGGTGCTGATTCCCTGCCCTGGTGCACGGGCAGATGGTGCACGGGCAGATGGGTTGGTGTGGCTCAAGGGAGGTTTCAGCGCAGCCGTCCTCTCTGTCCCTGAACTCAACGATGGCGGACAGTCCCTTGCGAGGGCAGCTGTTATGAGGTAAATCCCCTTCGTATGGCTGTCTGAGGCGACCAAGACACTCCTGTAAAGGGAGAGTTTGGTGGGGTATAAGGATGAGGCTTTGTGGTCGCTCACCAAGCTGTGATGTTGTAGAATGTAGACCGATTGTACAGAAGCCTTCCAGGCTGAGCGCTCTGGCTGTCTCCGCCGCCTAACCCGTCCTCCGTCTTTTTGATGTATCGGTCGTCCCTGGGTGGGCAGATAGTAGCAGGGTGTGAAGGAGCCCCTCTGGGGGTACTTTGAAGTAGAGTACGTTGCTGGATGACGCTGGGTGGTTGCTATATGTCCTGGCCCGAGCAGAGCTGAGGGATTAGGCAGCCATCTCAGTCCACAGCAGGCCACGCCCCCGTGTCAAAAGGCTTTTATTGACATTACATTAAGTTTATGCAAAGAGTGCCCGATTCCGTAGCTGAATCAACTGTAGGAGGTAGTCCTGGCGCTTGAAGGACTTTCTTGGGCACCCTGAAACCTTCTGTACAAATGCAGTGGAAATATTTTTCCCTGGTGCCGCCATGGCAGCATACCTGTGATAAGCTCCGCCTTGGCTCCTCCCTCAGGACTAGTGAATATTATAAAAGAAAAGGGCTAGTGCCCTCCCAGCATTTTCCTTTTTTTCCTCATACCTCATGGTCAGTGAATAATGGTCGAACGTCCTTACCTCTGCAGTCGGCAGCTTCCATCTAGGTTCAAGCCTCTCCCAGGTGCAGTCCCTATTCTTGGGCAGCTAAATGCACTTATAAGATAGGGAGTCCCTACTGTGGGTGTTTTGGTACAGCAGTGGTTTCTTAACCACTTCAGCCACGGAAGGATTTCACACTTTAGGACCAGAGCATGTTTTGCAATTCGGCACTATGTCGCTTTAACTGACAATTGCGCGGTCATGTGATGTTGTATCCAAACAAAATTTACGTCCTAATTTTCCCCACAAATAGAGCTTTCTTTTGGTGGTATTTGATCCCCTCTGCGTCATTTGTGATCACCGCTATAAACAAAAGAGCGACAATTTTGCAAAAAAAAACAACAATATTTCTTACTTTTTGCTAAAATACAAATCCAAAAAATAAATAAAAAAAACATTTTTTCATCGGTTTTGGCCGATTTATATTCTTCGTCATATTTTGGTAAAAAAAACCGCAATCAGCGTTTATTGATTTGTTTGTACAAAAGTTGCCACGTTTACGAATGATGAGAATTCATTTATGTTTTTTTTTAAAATATTTTACTAGTAATGGCGGCTATCTGCAATTTTTAGCGGTACTGTGATATTGGGGCGGACATGTTGGACCATTTTGATACTTTTTTGGGACCATTGGCATTTATACAGCGATCAGTGCTATGAAAATGCACTGATTACTGTTTAAATGCCATTGGCAGTGAAGGGGTTAACCTGCAGGGGGCGCTCTAAGGGTTAACTGTGTTCCCTCAGTGTGTTCTAACTGTATGGGGGCTGGGCTGGCAGGGGGAGGGGAGTGATCACGGCTCCCATATATAGGAAGCCTGCGATCACAGCCCTTCCCCCTCTGTCACCTCTGTCCCCCTCCAGTCACCGTGGCTGGGTTGGTTCCGGTCTGGAGTTTTGGTCCACTGAAGTCTAAGGGCCGGTTCACACTGGAGCGGCGCGACTCCGCGGCCCGTTCACATCTAGGCGAATTGTCAGACGACTTGAGTCGCCTGACAATTCGCCCCAATGCTGTGCAAATGGGACCGTTCTAATAGGAGCGAATCGCTTCACTCCGCCTTAGAAAAATGGTCCCTGCACTATTTTCAGGGCGATCTCAGGCGGCTTGCATTGACTTCTATAATAGAAGTCTCCTCGCAAGCCGCCTGAGATCGCCTGGAGAGCAGCATCGCGCCGCTCCAATGTGAACCCGCCCTAATAGTCGGCTTAAATTACCAGCAATAGCTCTCAGTTGTGCTCTGGCCTGAGACTCAGAAGGAACAATCTGAGGGAGTTCAATTTTGGTGTTTGGACTTTAACCACATCAGTACTGGGCACGAAAACCCCGTTCCTGACCAGGCCATTTTTCAGCTTTCAGCGCTATCACACTTTGAATGACAATTACTCAGTCATGCAACACTGTATCCATATGAAATTTGCATCCTTTTTTTCACACAAATAGAGCTTTGTTTTGGTGGTATTTAATCACTAGGGTTTTTTTATTTTTTGTGCTATAAATAAAAAAATATTGAAAATTTTGTGAAAAAATGCTTTTCTTTGTTTCTGTCATAAAATTTTGCAAACTAGTAATTTTTCTTTGTAAATTTTGGCCAAAATTGATACTGCTACCTATCTTTGGTAAAAATAACCCAAATACGTGTATATTATTTGGTCCTTGTGTAAGTTATAGAGTCTACAAGCTATGGTGCCAATCATTGAAAATTGATCACACCTGATCACACCTGATTTACTGACAGCCTATCTCATTTCTTGAGACACTAACATGCCAGGAAAGTACAAATACCCCCCAAATGACCCCTTTTTGGAAAGTAGACATTCTAAGGTATTTAGTAAGAGGCATGGTGAATTTTTTGAAGTTGTAATTTTTTCCCACAAGTCTTTGCAAAATGAAGATTTTTTTTTTTTTTCACAAAATTGTCATTTTAACAGGTTATTTCTCACACACAGCATATGCATACCACAAATTACACCCCAAAACACATTCTGCTACTCCTCCTGAGTATGGCGATATCACATGTGTGAGACTTTTTCACAGCCTGGCCACATACAGAGGCCCAACATGCAGGGAGCGCCGTCAGGTATTCTAGGGACATACTGTCAGGTCCATAAATATTGGGACATCAACACAATTCTAATCTTTTTGGCTCATATTGAGAGTTGACAGTAACAGATTCCAAATGCAAATAGCACACTTGAAATGAACTCTGGACCTTTTATCTGCTCCTTGTAAATGGTATAATGAGGGAATAACACACACCTGGCCATGGAACAGCTGAGCAGCCGATTGTCCCATTGCTTTTGGTCCCTTAAAAATGGGAGGCACATAAACAAACTGTTGTAATTCCTACACCGTTCGCCTGATTTGGATGTAAATACCCTCAAATTAAAGCTGAAAGTCTGCAGTTAAAGGACATCTTGTTTGTTTCATTTCAAATCCATTGTGGTGGTGTATAGAGCCAAAAAGATTAGAATTGTGTCGATGTCCCAATATTTATGGACCTGACTGTAAATTACACATCTAATGTCATGACGACCTATCACATTTTTGAAGGCCCTGGAGCACCAGGACATTGCAATTGCCCACAAAATGACCCCATTCTGGAAAGCAAACACCCAAACGAATAATCTATGAGGCATAATGAGTCTTTTGAACAGTTCATTTTTTTTCCAGTAGTTTTTGGAAAATGTGGGGAAAAAATGAAAACTCATTTTTTTTTAAACAAAGCTGTCCATTTATAAGATATTTCCAACACATAGAAAAAATGACACCCCATAATACATTCTACTATTCCTCCTGAGTATGGCGATACCACATGTGTGAGACTTTTCCATAGCCTGACCACATACAGAGGCCCAACATTGAACTAGCACCTTCAGGCGTTCTACAAGCATAAATTACACATCTCATTTCTCAACCCCCTATTACACTTTTGAAGGTCCTGGAGCACCAGGACAATGGAATTGCCCACAAAATGACCCCATTTTGGAAAGAAAACACCCCATAATCTATGAGGCATAATGAGTCTTTTGAACATGTCATGTTTCTCCAGTAGTTTTTTACACAAAGTTGTCCATTTATATGATATTTCCAACACATAGCATGTACCTAGCAAAAATGACACCCCAAAATACATTCTGCTACTCCCCCTGAGTATGGTGATACCACATGTGTGAGACTTTTACAAGTGATGTTTACTCATGGGTGTGACGGTCACTGACAGGTGACTGGCGGTGGTCACTGATGGGTGACTGGCGGTGGTCACTGATGGGTGCCGGGTGTCTGGTGGTGGTCACTGATGGGTGACGGGTGACTGGTGGAGATCACTGATAGGTTATGGATGACTGGCGGTGGTCACTGATGGGTGACGGGTGTCTGGTGGTGGTCACTGATGGGTGACTGGTGGTGGTCACTGATGGGTGACTGGTGGAGGTCACTGATGGGTGACTGGCGGTGGTGACTGATGGGTGCTGGGTGTCTGGTGGTGGTCACTGATGGGTGTCTGGTGGTGGTCACTGATGGGTGACTGGTGGAGGTCACTGATGGGTGATGGGTGACTGGCGGTGGTCACTGATAGGTGACGGGTGACTGGCGGTGGTCACTGATGGGTACCGGGTGTCTGGTGGTGGTCACTGATGGGTGATGGGTGTCTGGTGGTGGTCACTGATGGGTGACAGGTGACTGGCGGTGATCACTGATGGGTGATGGGTGTCTGGCGGTAGTCACTGATGGGTGACCAGTGTCTGGTGGTGATCACTAATGCATGACGGGTGACTGGCGGTGGTCACAGATGCGTGACGGGTGACAGGTGACTGGCGGTGGTCACTGATGGGTGACGGGTGACTGGCGGTGGTCACTGATGGGTGACGGGTTACTGGCAGTGGTCACTGATGGGTGATGGGAGTCTGGTGGTGGTCACTGATGGGTGACTGGTCACGGTCACTGATGGGTGATGGGTGACTGGCGGTGCTCACTGATGGGTGACGGGCCATGGTCAGTGATGGGTGACAGACAACAGGCCACGGTCAGTGTTGGGTGACAGGCCACTGATGTGTGGCGGCTGACACACCACGGTCAGTGATGGGTGACGGGTGACATGCCATGGTCGGTGATGGGTGACGGGTGACAGGCCACGGTCAGTGATGGGTGACACGCCACAGTCACTGATGGGTGACGGGTGACAAGCCACAGTTAGTGATGGGTGATGGGTGACAGGTCATGGTCACTGATGGGTGATGGGTGACATGCCACGGTCACTCTGGGTGATGGGTGACAGGTGCATTTTATGATGGCAGTATGATGACAGGTGCACTTTATGATGACAGGTACACTTTATGATGACAGGTACACTTTATGGGGGCAGATGGGGTGACTGTTGGGTGACTGGTGCATTGGGGGGGCAGGGGGGATGTGACAGTGTGTGTTGGTGCTATACAGATCGGTAACTCACTGATCCTAGCTCTTCTCTCCTCACACTGGAAACTTTGTGAGGAGAGAAGAGCTGGTAACAGTGAGTTACTGCTCTGTTTACATTACATGTGATCGGCTGTGAAGTAGCCGGCGGCTGATACCAGTGTCGGTGACAGGCAGTGTTCCCTGGGAACACGCCGCCACCGACGTGAACGCGCAGCGCGCTCCCGATCGCGCACATGCACTGTGCGAATGGGGGAAAGTGCCAATCAATTGTGATCAGCCGTGACTTTGTCAGGGCCAATCACATGGTAAACAGCCATGGCCATGGCCTATGGCTGTTCACCCCCGTCACGCGCAATCCCGGCTTAAAGGGGCGACGTCATATGACGTCCGCCCGCAACAATAACTGTTCCGTTCATTTGACGGTGGGCGGACAGCAAGTGGTTAAAGATAAGGTTTGCATTTGATTATGTTTTGTGGGTGCTGGGGACCAGCCCCACACTGTATAGTGAGGAAATCTATACTGTTTAGTTTATCGCCAGGTGGCAAGGTTTTCTGTTTATGTGCAACCCTTTAAATAAACCTGGCTGCAAGCCAGAATTTTATGAAGCCTGCTGTGCGAAACTGCTTTTATCTCAGGAAAAGCGATCCCCACTAGAGCTGATCCCTTACAGTAAGTTGATCTAGGGAATATCCGATTGCATCTTGGGGCGGTTAGGAAGAAATTCTTTCCCCCGCTGTAGCAAATTGGATCATGATTTGCTGGGGTTTTTTGCATTCCTCTGGATCAACTGAGGGTATAGGTTTATGTATATGGAATTGTGTGTGCAGTTGTATCTTATTGTTGTGCTTTATTCTTCATTTCCCGTCTGTCATTCATTACCCCTCACTTTTCCTTCCTCTCATCCTGCTTTTCTTTTCAATCTACATTTCCTGCCGCCCCCCCCCTCCCCCCCCCCACACACACACACACTTATATCTTTATTTCCTTGCCACTTTAGTGGTCGCCGCACGTTTCGCGAGTCCCTCAGCATCTCCTGGCCACTCTGCGCATGCATGGACGTCAGGAGCCAGCTCGGCGGGCTGGGCTGAATCTGAGAGGTCCTGGTGCCCGTTACCACGCATGCACGGTCTGACCTGAGGCCTTAGTGGCCATCTTCAATAGGGGCACGTTTTAAACTGTTGCCATCTTAGGAGGTTCCCTTTACTGGAAGCTCCTGGAGGGAGCCCTCTCCTATTCACGGTAAATGTAATTTCTTTCTTTGTACTTTAAGGAATACCACTTCCCTGCTCCCATTGAAATAACAGTCTCTAACTTCCTTATTTTCCCCATAGCTGCTTTTTTTTCTGTCCGCTGCCTATCAGGAGCTGTACGCCACCCGACCAAGACCCTCAACTTTAAAAAAAAAAAAAAAAAAAGAAAACACATGGTAGGGACCATCATCCAGGTAAGTAAAAAAAAAAAAGAGCGCTTAGGCTGGTACGTTTATGTATTTCAGCCACGTACGCCAAAAGAAGTCCAAGGCAATGTAAAACAACATATAAAAGCCCATACCAGCAGACCATCCAGATCAGGATATCATGCAAGAACGTGGAATGGTCAGTGCTGCATGTCCATCAATTCTCAAATCCCTGAAAATTCTGAGCATGCGGGCCATTCCATTGCCAACTGAATTGGTCTGAAAAAGCTGCTTTGGGCTACGTTTCCACTGGTGCAACTTGTCGTATGGGTCACATGACAGATCACAGCCCAATGTGTTTAGTGGCATCCGTTCCCATATACGCGACTTTGAAGGTCAGCAACATTGGGAAGACTCCTGCATGACTTTGTTTCATCCTTTGCTGCGACTTTGGTCCAGAGGGTGTAAAGTTGGATTGGGCTGCACTCAAAGTCACACTCCAGGTCACACTCCAGATCGTGTGACTGTGGGGGTCACAATAGTGGAAACCAAGGCTTCGACTCTATCCAGCAAACAGACAGTCAGACAAACGTTTAACAGGTAACCAACCTGCTCAAAAGTTGTGCAAAGGTTGCATATCAGAATGAGCAACACCAGTTCCAGTGCAGCAATTAGCTCAACCTCCTCCAGAGAAGTTAACTCGCCCTAGCCCATTCTTGAGAGAATCCTCTCACCACGCAGCCAGTATCCCTCCTAGACATCGGGATGATAATAGCCATTTAAGGATAGCTCCCTCGGACTTCAACTCTTCCTTCGTTCAACCCTATGTCTAGGCTGTAAGGCCAGATATTGGCTGGGAACACTACAGGGTGGGCCATTTATATGGATACACCTTAATAAAATGGGAATGGTTGGCGATATTAACTTCCTGTTTGTGGCACATTAGTATATGTGAGGGGGGAAACTTTTCAAGATGGGTGGTGACCATGGCGGCCATTTTGAAGTTGGCCATTTTGAATCCAACTTTTGTTTTTTCAATAGGAAGATGGTCATGTGACACATCAAACTTATTGGGAGTTTCATAAGAAAAACAATGGTGTGCTTGGTTTTAACATAACTTTTTTCTTTCATGAGTTATTTACAAGTTTCTGACCACTTATAAATAAATATTCTGCGTAAACTGAGGGTCCTGTTCCAATTTTTGTTTTGCCCATTCTGCAAATTCAGTGCGCTGATCTGGGTGTTGCTATCAGTGTGTGAAGAGTGGGAGAAGAGGGTTGCATTGACAATCCAACACAATGGGCAGCACATTGAACACATTTTATAAGTGGTCAGAAACTTGTAAATAACTCATGAAAGAATAAAGTTACGTTAAATTTTCTTGTGAAATTCCCAATAACTTTGATGTGTCACATGACCCTCTTCCTATTGAAAAAACAAAAGTTGGATTCAAAATGGCCGACTTCAAAATGGCCGCCATGGTCACCACCCATCTTGAAAGGTTTCCCCCCCCTAATGTGCCACAAACAGGAAGTTAATATCACCAACCATTCCCATTTTATTAAGGTGTATCCATATAAATGGCCCACCCTGTACATCTGAGAAGTCAAAGATGTACCTCCCATTTCTAAGGGAGCAGGTTTCTGTTTTTCCTCTGGGGGATATCAGAGATGACATTGAAAAAAAAAACATTATTTCTCTCGTTTGCATAGGAAAATGTATCCACTGTCAGAACAATATTCTGCAATACCAGACAGTTCACTGAAGCAGTGGCAGAGAATTTCATCTTACCAATCGATGATGCAGCCTCAATGGAGGATCCTCTAGGTAGACAAACAGACCCTGACTGAAAGGAACTTACCAAATGGTGGACAAACGCCTGAAAGCAATTGCCTTATCTGTATCCAAAGCCATGGGCCGAAGACAGGGAAACAATGATTCTGCAAATGTCCCTAGAGTAAATATAGGCAAGGCTATGGGCGAATTATAGCTCTCAGCAGACTTCATTGGTGAAATACGGCAATGGATACATTTCAATAATTCGCAGGATCAATGTCACTTCTTGTAATAGCAATACAGGCACTGTGGTTAGAACTATGTGCAGCTGACACTGTGTCAGAACAAAATTTGTGTAAGGCTCTGTTTACACTGCTGCGAGTTGCTGTGCGACATGACACATGTGAAGTCATATGACAAGTGAAAATCTATGTATTTCAATGGTCCCCATTCTAATTGGTGCGACTCAAGTCGCAGTGACTCCATAAAAAGGTTTTTGCACTACTTTGTTCCGACTTTTGATGCAACTTTGATTCAGAGACTGTAAAGTTGGGTCTGAGCTGCACTCAGGGTCACATCAGAGTCACTCTCTAAATCGCATGACTTTGGGGTCGCAATAGTGGAAACCTAGCCTAAATACTTTGATAGCAAAACACTCTTTGAAGAAAGGTTACAGAAAGCTGTTTCTGTCACAAGAAAAAGGTCAGACTTGATCTCCCAGAACAACAGAATTAGAAGTACCCGGGGTTTCAGGAATGCTTGCTCGTATGCACCCGTACTATAACTGTTACAGAAGTACCTGGGTTTTTCGATCAAATATGTCCTTCTACAATTCCAGAGCCCCCCTTTGGACTTCTTTCAGAGCCCTCACGGGAGCTCGAATCACTATTCAAGCTTCTGTACGAGAACTGGGTCGCAGTCCTTATCACTAACAAGGTGATATCCTCCTCTTATCAAAAGATCCAGCCCAGCTAGTGGAACACAGGTGGAGGCTGTATGTACAAAAGGGCGGCACTCCATAAATATTGCTGAAAATTTTATTTGGTTGCAGTGCAAAGTGTACAAAAAGGTAAACGCATTTCGGCAGATAACTGCCTTGATCACTGCTAAAATACATATGAAAACACATCAATATATATATAGGAAGGAAACAGCACCATCATGGACTGCCCTTCTCACTCATTCATTGCGTCTAATCAAAATTTATTATTCCACAAGTGTGGAAAGGGTGACGAAAGGGTGAGAAATAAGCGTTGGAATATACATGTATATATTTCATTGTGAAAAACATGCAGAGAAGTCCATAATCCTCAGAGGTAAAAATGTCACCATTTTGTCTGTGAAAAAAAAGAGGAGAGAAAAAGAGAAAAGGAAAGGAAACAAGGAAGCAAAAGAGAGAATATGCAGGCCAAATGGGTAAATATGTATAGGTACATAAACAATAACCAGACTCTAATGTTTGTTGAACACTAAAAAAGATATATCACGGATCCTAATGAAATAGTAGCAGAATAATGAATAAATAATTAGGTGGAGGCTGTGGCCTACACTTTCAAAATATGGCTGGATGGTAAATCATCAAAGGAGTCATCTTTTCTCCAGTTTAGATGCCTTATTCAATACCGAAAATGGGACAGTGTCCCTACCATCTCAGAAGGTGTGGGCGATCATTCAGAAAATAAGGAGAGTGAGGACATGGTCCTACATAACAGCCTTGAGCCAACTCAACTTAATAGGGTTTTTTGTCTACCTGTATCCAGATGGTCCCATGGACACATGGATACCTCAGGCAGCTTATATCTAGAATTCATGAATCAATCGAGCAAACCATCTATCGCAGTCCATATATCAAACAAGTTTGATGCACAGGGATCTGCACTAGTGGACAAACAGGGAGATGATTGTAAAGCCAGATCCATTAAGGCATGTCTTCTGGACCACAGTGACCACAGGCGCCAATGCAATAGGCGAGGAGGCACATTGCAACCAGACGTTGGTTCAAGAGAGATGGGCGTTTAATACAGCAGACACCATCGCAAATATCCTGGAAATCCAGGCACCTTATGTCGCATTGGCAGCATTGCTCTCCTAGATCAAGGACAAATCAGTTCTGATTTGGATAGACAATGGAGCCACAATATTATACATCCATCACTAAGGCAGAACCCACAACAGTTCCTGAAGGAAGTGGAACCCATCTTCATTTGGGCAGAGGTGAATCTGAAGGACTTAAGAGTAGTCGATCTTCCAGCCCACTTAGAACACAGAGGCCAATCACCTATCCCAAGGATTCTCGGATCCCAAAGGATAGTCCCTACAACTGATGTTATTCAGTTGGATTGTGGGCCAGTGGGTTTTTCCCAAACTGCATCCTTTTGCTGCAGCAAACAATACCAAGCTGCAGAGGTTTATTTCACATCTACCTTGCCCTTGGGCAGAAGCAATAAATACCCTGTCAAGTCCTTGGGCATGCAATCTAATGTAGGCCTCCTACCTCAAATTCTCTCAAGACTTGCAATACCAACAATAATGGTGATAACAGCCCTGCCATATTTGAAAGAACAACCCATGATTCCTTAGGGCCTCCGGTAAATATTCCTCTGATACCTTTTCTTCTGGCTCAAGGCATCACACCCATCAGAATCCTCACAGATTGAGGTTTCACATTAGGATCTTAAAACAAAAAAGTATTTAATCATTAGGAGGTTCCTTAAGAGTTTTTTCAACTCTGCTCAAACCACAGGAGCCTTCCACAAACAATACAAATGACAAGGTTTGGAATAAGTTTAGATTTTTTGCTAACAGCAAAACTTCCTCTCAACTCCTTGACTTCCTGCAAGCAGACCATGACTTAGGATCAGGATTAAGCATCTTAAGGGTACAGCTGGTGGCAATCTCGGTTATGACAACAAGACATGGGCCAAATATCCTTTAATAAATCAAATTCCTCAAGGCAGTTAAGAAGATAGGCCCACATGTTAAAACAAATCTTTCCCACTTGGGACTTCTCTATCGCTCTGGAACCCTTATCCAAACAGCCTTCTGCCCCATTTGATTTAGCATCCTTGTGGAAACTCACTTGGAAACTATTAGTCTTTGTGGCAATGGCATTGGGCTTGTGGAATATCAGAACTTCAGGCTCTGGGATTAGAAGACAATAATATTATTTTCTTTTTGCACTTGGATAAGATTGGACTTAGAGCGGTACATGGATTCATCCCCAAGTTCTCCTCTTCCTCTACTATCTCCGAGCCTTGGGCCCTGCCGATCTATTTAGATCCAATTTTGATCTTCACGAAGACAACATTACTTATGTACTAAGACACTGTTTTCAAGCCACAACTCCCTTAAGACTTTTCAGCTAACCTATTTGTAATACACCAAAAAAAAAAGAGAAGTGTCATTTGAAATGGAGGCCTCCAGAATGTGGCCCTCTGGCCATTCCAGAACTACAGTATCCATCATCATTAGTAATGTTTGTGAATATCATAGCTTTACAATACCTCATGGGATGTGGTTCTGCGGCAGCTGGGGATAGATTGCAGATCCTCGCTCCAGTACAATAGTTCCATGGATAATGGATAATCAAATTGTTTAAGAAGGTGTACAGGTCTAGGGGCCTAGAACCCCTCTTCAATTGGGCTGTATGCCACCCACTTGTTTTCTGCTTCTTGGACAGTCAGAGCAGACATATTCATCAAAACAATCTACAGGGTAGCATCATGATCATCTCAACATGCGCTTATGAGACATTACAGAGCAGACCCGGCAGCTTTCTCATCTGTAGAAACTGACACACAGACTTACCAGCCCAGCATTTGCATATGTTGAATCCTTTTCTCAAATAAATCTTTTAATATGTATCATCCCACCCAATTTAGCAAGTTATTTTGTTACAGGTATGCTGCCATGGAGGCACCAGGAAAACAGAAAATTGTATCATACTGACCGCAATTTTCTTTTCCTGGTGCCTATCTATGGCAGCATACAATCCCACCCTTGGTATGCTATATTATGTAGAATGCTGGGGGGACATTAGCCCTTTTCTTTTATAATATTCACTAGTCCTGGGGGAGGAGCCAAGGGAGAGCTAGTCACAGGTATGCTGCAATGTATAGGCACCAGGAAAATAAAATTACGGTAAATACGATACAATTTTCTTTTTTTATGGAATTAAGTTAATTTTCATGGCAAAGAGGGACTTTGCAATTGATTGCAATTCATCTGATTACTCTTCATAACATTCTGGAGTATATGGAAATTGCCAATGAGCCAATGGCACCACACTGCTGTCTCAGCCAATGTGGAGGGGAGTCCCGGACAGACAAGACATTCCTGCAACATCCCTGGAGCTAGAGGTTTTTAAGGAATTGAGTGCGTTGAGAAAAGGTGTTTTTAGTTGTGCAGCAAAGGATTTATAGTAGTGTACCGTAAACCCGTCCAGGCCTGGACTTTTACTTGGTTTTAGGGATTTAATGGCTAATAAGAGTTCCTCTTCTGTGATGGGAGCCTCAAGGGATTCTGTTTCAGTTGTGTTTTAGTGTGGGTATAAAACTCTTTTAAAGATAATCACGTAAGATTTTGTCCCTATCACCCTTATATTACATTGGCTTGTGAGATAATGGCAAGTTATAGAGAGTGGTGTAGAAGGTGTGGAATTATGCCGCAATCTGGTCTGATTTTTGCAAGGGTTTGCCATCATTGTACTTAATGGACGAGATTGTTTTAGTTAGGGTCAGTGATTTGAGGGACTTGGCAAGAAATTTGCCACTTTGACCCCATGTACATAGAAGAAACCTTTCCTTAAAAATAAGGTGCATTTCGCATTAAGGTTAAAGGATTGTTTTTTATTAAGGATTGTAGTTGCTCACGAGTTGCTAGCAGTTCAACAGAAACTTATCTTAAGCTGGGTTGGCGCTTCCCTTATTAAACAATATACTATGTCCAATCAGCTCTTTAGTGCATCATTAACATATAAAGTGCTTGGTGTGAGTTAGTGTACAGTAGACCTATGTCTTTGTGTATATATACATAGTAACGGCTTGTAAGGTGCTTAGGAAATGATAAAATAATATAACTATATGATAAAAGGTGCTTTAGGTGATATAAATCTAAAAGTAATGATGTGTCCAAGTGTTAATACCCCTTCATCATATAAACGCAATAATATAAAACCATAAAAACCCCTGCAATGGGATCTGTGCTCAGTTGCTGTGCCTTGCAACAATTTCTTATATGTTTGCAATACTATTGCGAAAAAAATTATACAAATCTCTAATATTCAAGTAGTCAACATATAATAAGTGTCCATATAGTGAAGTCCATAAAACTTTTCTTTGTGAGTCACACTTGCTCCCCAATTGCCACCCTGCTTACCGGACAGCGCCACCCCACACGGGTAAAGCGCAGAGGCGCCTGTCTTAGGCAGGTGAATCTGGGGTCCTGTGAAGTGACGTGATCTCCCAATATCTGTCTTGTGTGTATGGTGAATCCTCCGTGTGTTTCATCCAAGTTCACCGTGGTGGGTAATTCATCCAAGTTTTGAAAAGAAAGGGAATAGCTCCATAGTGTATTTCAATAAAACTCGATATTTATTGTATCAAACAATATAAAATGAGTAAATGTTCATCCAAATTCAACAAGTTTAAAGCAGAAACAGTCACTTTTCTCCCAAATCACTCCTGTGCCTGTGTTGGTATCAGTATCCTTTTTGAAAAAGACTAGTGTATACTTCCTCTGTGTATACTTCCTCTGTGTGTTCTTGCGTTCCAACAGGGCAAGTAGCGGAACCGGAAGTGACACTGTGCGTTGGTCTAGTGTCATCTGATGCGTTTCGTCCAATGACGTCTTCTGAAGTGCTGCCAGACCAACAATGACCCCTTACTTAAATAGCTAGCACGGGGGGCGTCATTGGATGAAACTCATCAGGTGACACTAGACCGCACAGCGTCACTTCCGGTCACTTCCGGTTCCGCTACTTGCCCTGTTGGAACGCAAGAACACACAGAGGAAGTATACACTAGTCTTTTTCAAAAAGGATACTGATAGACCAACACAGGCTCAGGAGTGATTTGGGAGAAAAGTGACTGTTTCTGCTTTAAACTTGTTGAATTTGGATGAACAGAAGACAGATATTGGGAGATCACATCACTTCACAGGACCCCAGATTCACCTGCCTAAGACAGGCGCCTCTGTGCTTTACCCCTGTGTGGGGTGGTGCTGTCCAGTAAGCAGGGTGGCAATTGGGGAGCACATGTGACTCACAAAGAAAAGTTTTATGGACTTCACTATATGGACACTTATTATATGTTGACTACTTGAATATTAGAGATTTTTATAATTTTTTTCGCAATAGTATTGCTAACATATAAGAAATTGTTGCAAGGCACAGCAACTGAGCACATATCCCATTGCAGGGGTTTTTATGGTTTTATGGTTTTATATTATTGCGTTTTTATGATGAAGGGGTATTAACACTTGGACACATCATTACTTTTAGATTTATATCACCTAAAGCACCATTTATCATATAGTTATATTATTTTATAATTTCCTAAGCACCTTACAAGCCGTTGCTATCTATATACACAAAGACATAGGTCTACTGTACACTAACTCACACCAAGCACTTTATATGTTAATGATGCACTAAGGAGCTGATTGGACATAGTATATTGTTTAATAAGGGAAGCGCCAACCCAGCTTAAGATAAGATACTGCACAACACTCCCTAGTAGGGAGCCACCACTGGAGGCAGCAAACCCTCTAATTAGACCCAAAGCTATCCTGAGCGCGGTATATTCAAAATCAGTTCAACAGAAACTGCCTCTGCTTGAGACTGCTTATGTTGAGCCTCCAGCCCCGCAATTTTATCCCCCAAAGTCATGAGAATTTTGTTTTGATTCTTCTTATTTTTTCTTTTGTGATCCATAGCGAATAAATCTGCCAGGTATGATGCATTTATGTGCCTCCCACACCATTGTGGGGGGCATCTCCTCTGTGGTGTTGAGTTGGAAATATGATACAATCGTATTCGCCATATGTTTAGAAATGTTAGGGTCAGTCAGTAAAGTTGGGTTCAGCCGCCAGCTACACAGCTTATGGGGAATCTCAGACAGTTTTAAAGATAGCGACACTGGGCAATGGTCAAATGTTTGTAACACTGAGGTGCATTTTCACAATTATAGACACTGATACTGAATTAGGTGGCTCCTTCCTCAGACTGAAAAATCTCATGACCACGGAGTTACATCTGGAAAGGGACATTGCTTTCCTGGAACAATACATCAAGGAAAAAATGGCCCCGCGTGGTCTAAGGTGGGAGGTGCACCCACAACAAGGAGATACTGACCATGATGTTTGGTTTACATTTTTAATGAGGCTGGATTGGGTTTTCTTTGCTTCCTTGTCGATCGTAAACATTTAGGTCTCATACACACGGACGTTTTTTGACGCTGGCGTTTTCTGCAGCTCTCCATGTTAGTCAATGGCCCCATAAAAACGCCGACGTTTTTGAGCTGTAGATGGCGTCGGCGTTAGTGAGCTGAAGCTAGAACCCACGGCCAGCGCGTTCTGACGCTGTAACGTTTTGGCATTTTTTGACGCCGACTCCGCAAAACACCAGCAAACAATAACTAACGCCAACTAATATTGTACCGGCGTTAACCAGCGTTTTTTGACGCCATCGTTTTTAGGTTGAAAAATAGCAGAGGGATGATTTTTTTTAAAAAACGCCTATTGACGCCGACGCTCACTAACGCTCACTAACGCTGATGCATAACGCCGAAAAACGCCGATTAATTTTTTTTCCTTGACGTCGGGCCCGACGTTTTGTTTATTTTTTAAGAAACGTCCGTGTGTATGAGGCCTTAAGGTTGGCAGCTATCGACAGGGAGATCAAGGAACTACAGGCCAGACTCCTACCATCTGCTGGAACAGTGGGGTATACCTCTCTTTCCAACAATCTAAGGAATCATTTAATTAAGGAGGAACAGGACCAATAGAATAAAAAACATAAAAAATATGCCATGATATAGGGGACTATAAATCAATAATATCTTCTCTTGGCAGAAGGAGGATGGAGCTTCCACTATGGAGGTGGTGGATTCAACAGGTGGGGATACTGCTCCAGTTGGGGTTGCCCCCCCCAGTGCCGCCTCATCGTAATAGGACGGTGGACCCTCATGATGGAGGGGGTGCACATGATAGAAGACATTTAAATAATCAATCCTTAATAAATAACCTACCACCCAACAACCGTGGTAGAGGACAATTTAGAGGTAGGGGAAGAGGCAGGGGTTATCAGACCCCCCAACGGAATTCGTATTACCCTTCCTATAATCACTCCAGGACTCCTTCTCGTCCCTATAGAAATAATGGTTACCAACAGGAATACCATCGATCTGAGAGGTCCCCTGTCCCTACTTATAACAGATTCTGCCCTTTGAGGGATATTCCCTATTATAATTCCAGGTCACATGGACAGGATAATTATGATTATTCTCCCTATAATTATAACCAGCATAGACCTATTCAACCCCTTGGATGGGGTTTTCCCAGGGAAATGCCCCATCCCACAAGAGAGGTAGATCCAAGAGAGGATCCAGAGGGGGGCGGAAGGTCCGGAGGAAAAAGGAAAAGGAGCAAATAGGTCAGGGCATCTTCAAGCCATGTGACTCTGACTGAAGAGGACAAGATGGTACTTGATAAGGACCTTAAATCCCCCCCCCCCAACCTATAAATAAATTGAACACATTTATTGATATTCAGAAATGTATCTGCAAAATTAATATACAAAGGTATCTGATTTCTAATCCGGTTAGGGCTAAAACACGATATCAAGTTGACGGAATGGTCCATTGAGAATTATCCGGCCGTTAAAGTATTTAAGGAATCTGTCCTTGGGGATTTAGATGGTTTGCTTGTCAAACCCATTCGCACTCATCCCGCCCTCCGCACTGGTTTAAAGACCTCATGTGAAAGGAAAGATTTGGTGATTTGTCAGGCTGACAAGGGTGGGGGGATTGTGCTACTTGATGGGTCTTCCTATCACTCTGAAATGATTAGGATTCTCAGTGATAGGGACACCTATCAACCACTCCCTAGTGACCCCACTAGCAAATTTAAGAAAGAATTGGTCAAGTTGTTGGATAAAGGGGTCCGGTTGAATATTCTAGACAAGAAAGAGTGGGCCCATCTAGTTCCTTTAGCCCCTCAGATCCCTGTCCTGTATTATTTACCAAAAATTCATAAGAGTACAGTTAACCCTCCTGGTCACCCAATCGTGAGTGGGATTGATTCAGTCACCTCGCGCATTGGGCGATATATTGATTTCCTTTTACAACCATTGGTAGTTAAGACACCGTCCTTTCTCAAGGACACGAAGGATACATTAAGGTTTTTGGATTCTGCCCAACTCAATGTGGACGCGTAGATGGCTACAGCCAATGTTGCTGCACTTTGTTCAAATATCCCACACTCTCATGGCTAACAGCAGTGAAATATTTTCTGGCCAAGAATAATAAGCTCCCCTCAATCCAACAAGATTATATTTTAGAGCTCCTCAATTTCGCCATGGAGCATAACTATATGTGGTATGATAGCGTTTTTTATTTACAGGTCAGGGGGGTCACCATGTGGGCTACATTTGCCCACAGCTTGGCCAATTTATTTATGGCCAAGTGGGAGGAGGATGTTGTCTATGCCCTTGAATCACCTGGGCTGTCCCTGTGGGCTAGATATATAGAAGACGTCCTCCTCCTGTGGGGCGGCCCACTCGACCAACTGTACGAAATTGTTACCCTGTTGAACAATAATCGGGGGATTACCCTGACGGTTGAGGCCACCAATGCTAACACACATTTTTTGGATATAGACATTACTAATAACAATGGGAGATTGGTGACTAAGACCTTTTTTAAGCCCACTGACCGGAATGGTTACATTCCGGTCGATAGTTGTCACCACAGGGCTTGGTTACATTCTATTCCCAGGAGCCAAATGGTTAGGTTCAGACGTAACTGTACTAATGAAGCCACTTCCCTAAAGCTGAGGTTCCTTGCAAAGGGATATACCTCGCTGATGGTTGAGAGGGAAATACAGAGGGCCCAATGCCAGGATAGAGATTCACTACTCACTGAGCGGTTTAAACCTGAGCAGACAATGATATATGGAAATGTTTTTTCTTTACCACATTTTTGTCCCAACATAGACAGATAAAGAATATAATTTCTAAGCATTGGGGCATTTTGAAGACAGACACTATATTGGGCCCATTGCTTCCAGAGAGAGCTAAGATAGTCTATCGGGGTGCCACACCATTGCGTAGCATGGTAGCTCCTAACATTTCCAATCCCCCCACTAGACCTAGTTTCTTTCAGGACCTTAAAGGGTATTATCCGTGCAAGAAATGTAGAGTCTGCCCATTCAATACTTGTAGTGGACGTAAGATTGATACTTTTTCTTCTACAGTAACGGGCAGGTCTTACACTTTTAAACAATTTGCTACATGCTCTACTAAAAATATAGTATATCTCATTACATGTCCATGTAAGAAGCAATATATAGGATATACTATTCGTCCCTTTTCAGTTAGAGTAAATGAGCACATCACAGGAATCCTTAAGGGATCTACCAATCACACAGTTCCAAAGCATTATCTCAAATATAGATTTTATAATTATCTGCGCAACAGATCAACCTTTTTTATATAAATATTATAGTGAAGCTGCTGGTATAAGTACACAATGTGGACAATATATAATAACCAGGATACCGCGCTCACACCATATATATGGTTAGTGGGCCAATTAAATGGTCAAAATTAGACCTATATCAGGCCGCTGATTAACTAGCATACAATTATATGTTCAACTTGGATGTTTACATGACATTGAGATTATGAGGTAAACAAAATATATCTGTGCCCATAACTGAAACAATGATCACATAAAAATATATAATTGTGCAATAAAAAACTAGTGCTATCACAAAGTGAAAAATGGGAAAGAATATTGAGCTCACAATTAAATGGGTGCTCTGCCTGCATCAAACCACTAGATGTCAGGCGTGCATAGAAAAATAACCTCCACACTATTAGTGTGAGGTTTTAAGTGCATAACAAATAAAGTCTTTTGAACACAAATAATTGAAACACATAGGTGTAAATTATCTAATTAGTAAAGAAGAGAACCAAAAGTCCAAGTAAGTCCATAAACAGCAATAGTGACTTTGCAAGTGACAATAGCAATTTAGCTGATTAAAGTGTAATAGCAGATCCTTCACCGTTTGCACCCAGTGAGATTTCCTACTCACCGAATGTCATGGATTCCTATTACGGGAATCAGATGAGCCAATACTGGATAATGATCTCCACCGGCCTCCCTGGGATCAGGAACAAAATCCTTCGGATACCCGATCACTGTAAATGGTTACTCACCTCCCACATAGGGGCGGGAGTAGGAAGAAAGTGGAGCCAGCAATGGTGAAGTACGTCTGTACGTTGTTTATTGTGTTAAAAGTTACATAAAAAGTATGCTTACAATGACGATAGTCAAAGCAGGGGACGCCTCCTGCAATCCACCTGCATAAACGAGCAGAGATGACGATCGGACCCCACACTGCCCTTACGCGGCATTTCGTCAGCAACGTGCTGACATCATCAGAGGGTCATGTATCTCAAATATCATGATAGGGATCCGAGGGGCACCAGTTTTACTATTATTGATAGATATGTGGCCCCATGGAGGGGTGGGACATCAACTAGGGGAGTGTCTCGGTTAGAGACATTTTGGATATTTGAAATGAAATCTTATTGGCCACATAGCATCAACGTGGACTGGAATATAAATTCCTTTATTAACAAGGTCTAGTCCTGTAAATTCCTTTATTAATAATAAGGCCAAGTCCTGTGCCACCTATTTGGTGCATTCAGGATTGTGATTTGCGGCCAACCATCCATTTAGTCACAGGTTAATATTTTTTAATGTTTTATTTATTTTTTCCAATCATGGGTTGCTACCCATGACTCTTTCCAATCATGGGTTTAGATTTGGATTGCGTTTTATATCATGATATATTTGCATCTTCCATATATTATCCATGTGTTTTTGATTAAGCTTTATTACTTAATATTGCATGGTCATTTTGGCTTGCTTTTATTAGTCAATGCATCAAATATTTACGTATGACATGTTGGTTCTAAGCTCTTTTTTAATATGCATTGTTTTGTTTTAATATATGACAGTATGGTTCATCTGTCTAAATGTGTGCTGCATATTTTAATGTGACCTCTTGATGGCAGAATGGCGGCTCTTTTATGTGGGCCTGGTTCCGACAATGGCATTGCCACATGCTGGCTTGGAACGCAGTCTTGGCCCCGTCCGGTTCCGGTTTTGGCGTCACTTCCGGATGTGGTAAGGGCGCTTCTCTGTACTGGCGTGACCATCCGCCATATGGAGGCTTAGAGCGCAATCCCGGCAGTGACCGGTTGCAAGTGTGACGTCACTTCCCGATCCAGTGTGACGCACTTGGACCAGAAAGCTCAGCTATGGGTAACCATCCTACTTCCTCTGTGGGCGTTGACGTTATGGAATGCACGCCGAACTTACCGAACTGGGGGGCCATGACGGGCTTCATGCAGTACAGGTGTGTGAATGTTAGAATTGTGTATATATAAGCGCAATGAAGGGTTGAGTGCTCATACCCCAGTGGAAGTCTGTTTAGATGAAACGTGTCGGGGGACTGTGAGCCCACACCTCTTCCATTGCGCCCTCTGTGATTGGAATTCCTTATCGTTTTAACTCTTCATGCTAAATGTAAGTGCAATCCTTTTTAATAAACTCCTTTACTATACAGTATTACGCTATGTCAAGGTCTCTGTTTTTCTATGAGGACAGATTTTTGCTGGCTATGTGGTATTGAGGATTGTCCTGGTATCCTGGTATTATCATCGCTGAGTGTTCTCCTTGATTGGCCTTACATGCTGCATTACCTCTTACCTGTGGATTTCCCTGATATGCTACTGATGTTACCAGTCTGAGCACCGTCCATGATTGGTCTTATATGCTGCATTATTTCTTGCCTCTAGTAAGAGTACTTATTATCTTGTGGTGGTGGATACACTCATTATGGTAAAACACGAAAGAGTACTTATCAACAGTCTCAGCACTTTATTGTATGTACTGGATTCGTTTTGTGGTGAATCTTCTATTCTGATTCACATTTCTTCTCCTACTGGATTATGAACTATTTCCAGACTTTTGTTTATTATTTCACTTTAAAATATTTTTTTGTGATTTTTTTTTTTCATTTTTAGCACTTTTAGCTTACGTTAGAATTGCACAATTTTTGTTGATATTGTGGTGCTGGCAGCTTATAAGGTTTATCTTGGATGCGCAGTATAATCCTCTATTTTTATTAGTTTTAAAGATATCGACACTGAGCAATGGTCATAGTTACATAATTACATAGTCACATAGTCAGCAAGGTTGAAAAAAGTCCATCAAGTCCAACCTTGTGTATGGTTTTTATATCAGTATTACATTGTATATCCATCAATGTTGTGGTCCCTTAGGTGCACATCTAATAGTTTTTTGAAATTGTCTATACTCCTAGCAGAAACCACTGCTTGTGGAAGAGCATTCCACATCCTCACTGCTCTTACCGTAAAGAACCTTCTATGCAGTTTAAGGTTAAACCGCCTTTCTTCTATTTTTAGTGAATGGTCGTGTGTCTTTGTGTAATCCCTTGCGCTGAATAGTTTTGTCTCTATTGTGGGGTCACCAGTACAGTATTTGAACATTGAAATCATATCCCCTCTCAAGCATCTCTTCTCTAGAGAGAATAAGTTTAGTGCTTGTAATCTTTCCTCATAACTAATCCCTTAATTAGCTTTGTTGCCCTTTTCTGAGCCCTTTCCAGTTCCAGGACATCCTTCCTGAGGACTGGTGCCCAGAACTGGACGGCATAGTCCAGGTGCGGCCTCACCAGAGACTTGTATAGTGGGAGAATTATTGATTTATCCCTGGAGTTGATCCCTTTCTTGATGCATGCTAACACTTTGTTAGCTTTGCTTGCGGCAGCTTGGCATTGCATGCCACTGCTGAGCCTGTTCTCTACTAGGACCCCTAGGTCCTTTTCCATTCTAGATTCCCCCAGAGGCTCTCCCCCTAGTGAGTAGTTTTGCATTCATGTTCTTGGTACCCAAATGCATTATTTTTACATTTGCCACTTGCCCACCCCATTAATTTGCTCAGATGTTGTTGCAAGTTTTTCACATCCTGGTCAGAGAAAGAGACTGTATGCCTATAGAAGCTGAATGTAAGGGCAGGTCACATTGGCTCATAAATACATCGTTTAAGCATAGCAGAGTAATAAGTAAAATCCCTACCCTTGGGGTGAACCAGGCGACAAGTATCCACCAAGGAAAGGAGTTCAGTGAGGTTCTGATTTTCTTTAGAATAGAGCAGGAAATACTAGACATACCGTTGGAGGAGTCCAGCAGTGGGGGCAAGGGAATGTTGAAGTAGCCCCCCCCCCCAGCAAGACCCAACCAAGAGCAAAGCCCTTGAGCTCATCGACAATTTGTTTTCAGAAAGTAAGGTGACCTGAATTGGGAAAATAGGCATTAGCCAAAGTCAGCGATCGGGTGTGCCATTTTCCTTTTAACAATAGAAATCTGCCTTTGGGATCTGCATATTGTTGGGTTAGTTCAAAATTGGCATGCTTAGGAATGAGAATAGACACTCCTTTGGATTTATGTGTGGGGTTTGGTGCATGGTACAGCTCAGGGAAGTATTTGTCAATCATTTTCGGTAGTGCCCGGGACTGAAAATGTGTCTCTTGCAGAAATACAAAACATGGTTTAACCTTTTTCAATTCCCTCAAAAGGCTCATCCTTTTCTCTGGTACGTTTAGGCCCCGTAGGTTGTACAAGAGCATCATGGGGTTCTTACCAAGTGAAAAGTAAGCCATTTTGATGGAGGTGAAAAGTAGACAGAGTGGTGGAACCTTAGCTCAACAAGAGAAAGATAAGAGAGAAATTAGATCAGGGGGTTAAGAGAGAGGGGAGGGGTAGAATAGGAGGGAAGAGAGAGAGAGAGAAAAAAAATCACTTTTATATAAGGGAGTAACTGTACAATTTTGAAAACTGGCACACCTCTATGGGTTCTTAAGTTGTGTGTGTATTAGCAGCAGGGCAACACACGCACCATGCCACCAAACAGGAACACAGTGGAGGGTACATGGGAGGTAAAGCAGAAGGCAGTAGAACTGAGTATACTAACTGGGTTCGAAAATAGCAGTTACTCAGCCCCATGGCCTAGTACAGCTTATAGAAATATATATGTTTAACACTGACAGTGATCAAACCTTAAGGAAGGGGGGGGGACCCACAGGGTGACCAAATATACAACCTAAGAGGTTCAAGTTCAAGTATGCATCAAGTGGCCCAACCAGGGCTGCTGTTAGAAACCACGGGGCCCCCTACAGCCTATCTGATGGGGTCCCTCAACCCCGCCCCCACCACTAACCACGCCCCCTGTCCCCACCGACTGCTTGGTATGCATTCAGAGACCCAGTCACACCCACATTACATATTGGGACACCGTGGCTGTGTCTCAATAGAAACAAATGGGAAACTGTCACGGGGATGCATGCAACACTGTGCCTTTCTGTGCTGGTAAAAGATGATCCTGCACAGGAAATGCATATCTGCAGTGCCGTGTGTGAATGGGGCCCTAAATGAGGCCAAAGAATGCATTTCATTGTCATGTTATTCTCATTATCATCATGATAATCACACAATACAGGTGTTGTGGTTCAATGCACCTATACTGATTTTTTAAGATGATAATGATCAAATTTAGCTATATCAATTATATCAATCATTAGCAACAGGGACATGGCTTAGGTGTGAAGGGGGGTGTTTTTCAACTCGCTGTACCTTTATGGAGACAAGATGACTGCAGACTTGCTTGTCCCCTCTGTGTTTGTCGCTGGTCCTTTGTGGCAGAGCCAAGGATCTTATGCATGCGGGATCAACATGAATGTCCGCAATTGAGCAAGAGCATGAGGGAAAGGGGGCTTTAAAAAGGTTTTAAATTTTATTATTTATATTATTACTTTTTTTTTTAACAGTGTATCTTTACATTATTTTAAATCTTTTATTGCTATCAGAAGGGATGCACAACATCCCTTATGATAGCATGGGTTATAACAGGTACTCTTTATGGAGAGGTGGGGGGTCTCTTATACTCCATGTCTCTCCTCTGGCCTCCAAAGTATCTGAACAAGCCAAAATTGGTTTGATCAAACTGGTAATGGCTTGGTCACAAAAGACAGAAACCAGAAATGATAAAATCATCACCGCTTCTGGTTTCTGAAGTCACACAGTAAGGGGGGGGGGCAACATCTGTACCCCCCTCTGTGTCCCAGGAACCGAATGCTGCTGGTTGCATTTTTACCAGGTTCCCCAATCGCTTGGGACTGGGAGAGCTTGGTAAAGGGGGTGGTGGAAGGGGAAGGGAACCCTTCCGCCACCTATAAAAGTAGGAAAACAAAGGCTGCACTAAAATAACAGATAACTACATAAAAACAACAAATAAAGAGTCCAAATAGTGTGGTATTCCTTGCACCACTAAATTTCTGTGTTGAACAAACTGATTGTAGTGCCACCATGAAAACACTGGTGAGTAAAAGAAAGTCCACCACCAATATATGTAGGGGGGCTTACCAGAACACTAAGTGTTCAGTTGCATGCGAATCCCCGACCTGGGATGTGGAACCACTTGAATCTTCACCTTAGATGAGTATCCTTTTCATTACAGTACACCCTCCAATGATTTGACCACAGGGGGCTAGGAATCCCTCTCAAAAGTCAGACACGCTTCCCAGTTCACACCATCAAGAGCCAGGGTCAGAATCACCCATCTGCAGGCATAACCCTATAAAAGCAATCCAGTGACTTCTTAAACACTAGGATTACTTATACTTTGTGAAAAATCCCTGGGGCTAAAACATATTGTGATCATTGCTGCAGTGATGACCAAGATATCCCCTTCCAGTCTAGCAATGTAATAGTACATTGCTGGGCATGAAGTGGTTACAGGGGAGGTAAAAATGCAGTTCAGCTGCACATGTTTACTCCCCCCCCCCCCCCCCCAAACACAAGTGTAAAGTAGCATCTCACTGTGTCCTATAGTTATGAGTATGAATATCACACAGGCAGCACGGTGCAGTAGGTGCTCTGTCAGGGTTACATGGCTGCTGGAGGTGCTGACTTTGTTATGGCTGTACTGTGATACATTCTGTAACACTCAGTACATCCATAGCTTAACAAAGTAAGCACCTCCAGCAGCCATGTCTCCCTAACAGAGCACCTATTGCACTGTGCTGCCTGTGTGATATTCATGCTCATAATCATAGGACACAGTGAGGACTCTATCCTCTATTCTTCACTCACTGTGTCCACTCCAGTGCAGCCACACTGTCCCTGTCAGCTGCTGAGCCGTCTGCAGCCTCACACAAGTCTCGGTCGACACCTGGATGTGAGGAGGGAGCTGAACATTATTGTATCCCTCCGCCAGGGAAGGCAGAGGGCAGCAGCAGCCGGGACTATATTATAGCAGATGACAGCAGGACTACAGCGTACACATGCGCCACCCAAAAATTAAGAAAAAGTCCCTCCATTGCACTCACCTCCTGGGCCCCTCTGTAGACATAATAGGGCCCAGGAAAATGTAATTACACCCCAAGCATGCATAAGTAAGAGGAATGATTAGAAAGTCCTATTTTCTTTAACATGTAGAATTTAACTGTAATGCTGCCGGGCCCCCTTGTGGAGCTGATGGGGGCGGGCCCGGTACAACGGGGCTGGTTGTACTGCCCTATCACCGGCCCTGGGCCCAACACTTAACAAAGTGTAGTGCGAACCTTTGTAATATGTCCAGGTGTTGTCGCCGTTTAGCCCATGTGCTCATGAAGATCACAATAGAAGGAACAGACAAAACAAAAGGAAACATATTTGTTACCTAAGGTTTCCACAAAAGCTGTGCAAACATACCTATGTCTTTGGATGTTATGTGACACCGTAGTCTGCAATGCTTGTAATAGCTGGTTATGAAAAGCTGCAATAGAGCAGACAACAAGAAAATGTTGCATAAAAACAGAGTGCAAAGTTCAAGTGCTTAAACAAGGTAGGAACAACTGGGTAACCAGAAAGTTGAGTAAGGACATATTTCTCAGTCCTGTAGAATGTGGAATATTGTGGATTACTGTGGAATGCATTCCTCATAGTCATATGTTTAGGTGTACTCTTTAGCCCTGGTGCTCCTGGTGACTTGGGTAGGTTGTGACGGTCCAGTTCCATGTTGCTTGTGGAACTTCCCTTTCTTAGGTATATGTTTAGTGGGAAGAGAAAAAACTCACCCAAGCTCTACCTCTTCTATGAATCAAATAAGTTGTGCAGAATGATCAGTGCTCTGGCCAGTGGTATTCATAGTAGGTGCATAGTAGAAAACTGTCAGCAACTCGATGGCTTCCTTATAAGAACTTTATTGTCGCATCATAGCAGTAAAACATCCATAAATGCTGACACGTTTCGGCCTTAGGTCTTCATCAGGCCTTTGATGAAGGCCTAAGGTCCAAACGTGTCAGAATTTATGGATGTTTTACTGCTATGATGTGACAATAAAGTTCTTATAAGGAAGCCATCGAGTTGCTGGCATTTTTCTACTGTATATATGTTTAGTGGGCATTGAATGTGGTGTAGTCAGAGGGCTATGGGATCTTTCTGGAAAGCGGAATTCTTGGTACCAATCTGGGAGATCGATAAGAGGTATTTGGAGGGCCTCAAAGAATGTTGGAAGATCATCCGGTGTTTTATGGATGTGCTGATTTCCATTGTGCGTGACCAAGAGAGCAAAAGGGAATTTCCATCTGTGGAAAAGGTAGTGTTCCCTCAGGGCCTCCAGCAGTGGGTGCAGTGCTCTGCGATTGCCCAGAGTGATTGGAGAGAGGTCTTCAAAAAGAGTGATGGTATGGTCATTAAAATAATGACCTCATGGGGCATGTCCTAGCTGCGGAGCCGCATGGAAGCTTGAGTAAGGAGCTCCTGTGCCCCATGGCCTCTTGCAGCAATATCGAGCCATGTCTTTGGCCCAGGCACCCGCCGGCATCGCAATGTGGTTGCAATGCTCTGCACAGTGGAGAAAATCCAACCTCAAAGTGATATCCAGGGTGCCTGCGCTGGGATGTGTTCCCACACACCATACAAATTAGTATTCAAGATATAAGAAGAAACAGCTGGCAACTCCGTGATCCTCTCTTGATTTATTTGTGTAGATCACACCAGTGAGTACAAGAATACGATGGGCAGACTAGTTTCGGCAAACAAGCCTTGATCACTGCACACAAGTGAATGTAAAATGAACATACATATAAAGAGAGTTAACATAATCATTAGTGCCTCCCTCCACTTCTGATTGGTTAAATGCTTAATTGAATAAGTTGACAATTCATTGGTATTCAGGCACAGAAGGGAAAACAAATCTAAATCTCTGGGAGACAAGTCAAAACAATACACAAATATAAAAATACAAATAGATACATTGGAACAAAAGTGCAAGAGAGAGAGAAAAAAAAAACGCATAGAGATGCAAAAATGCATAAAGATGCAAAAAAATGCAGAAAAAAAATGCATAGAGATGCAAAAAACGCATAAAGATGCAGGGAAAAAAAACGCATAGAGATGCAAAAACGCATAAAGATGAAAAAAAAATGCAGAAAAAAAAGGAAAAAAAAGCATAGAGATGCAAAAAATGCAGGGAAAAAAAAAAAAAAGGTAAATTGCAGCAAGTCACAAAGGTAGAAGAAACATGATAAATGAGAAGTGTAAAATATACATACAATAGAATAGTATGGAATGATGATGTCCATATGTATACATATGACACAAAAGTGTGAGGATATTATGTGGCTCTAGACAATAGGATAGGGATGTGGTTCACATACAGGGTGTATGAATTATTTCAAGAACAAATCCATGTCATAACGATGGTTCATTCCCTGTGGTGTTCTGGTTTGAAGATTATAGATCCACCACACCTCTCGCAATAGAAGTTGGCGGTGGGCATCCCCACCTCGAGAGGAAGGTTTAACCTTTTCTAAACCCATAAAGGAAAAAGATGACATGTTGCCGTCATGTTTGTATTTAAAATGTTTCGATACATTTGACAGATTTTTATCGTTAGTATATGAGGCCCCATTATAATGTTCAGCTATCCTAGTTCTTAAGGGTCTAGAGGTGCATCCTACATATTATATACATCACCTTACGTCATATACAGTATACGTTATACATCCTACGTGGAGATCTGGGAATTCTTGATCCTATCGACTTGTAATATTACCCCGGAGTATATGATTGCTATTT
>BLSH010033954.1:195559-223483 GCA_018402905.1 Glandirana rugosa | reverse complement strand
GGAAAAACTAGTACACCCAACTAGGTTTCTTCCTCATATAACCAAAGTCCTCTCACAAGTGAAATTCTACGTATCCTCTATCGTCCACCGCATAAACATTCTTAAATATTTTCAGACAGACGCCATACAACATCCAAGATACTTCCAGAACCTTGCTCTCGTCAACGACTAGAAATATGTCGACCAGATACTAAGGTTGGGGTGACCAAAAGGTAGATCACTCTAGATTCAGACCCTATTCGTCCCTATTTCTGCTCTAACCGCACAAGCCCAGATATATAAAGACATCCCTTCAAACACCAAAACACACACTAACTTGTCGCGAACGATTATACGAAACAAAACCATGGACAAGAATAAGTTTTGAACACAGTGATCAAAAAAAGCACATGGGCTACAGCAGCACTACATAAGAATAAGAACAGGTACCAAAACAAAGCATATTAGCAAGCGCTGTTCAATCACACACAAAACCACAAACTTCCCTACAGAAATATATAGACCCGAACACGCCAATCTCGTCTTTATCCCTGCTTATCCCAGACTTAGATCTCACTAGATGGAAAACCAGTGGGGTTGGAATCATAGACCAGCTGTATAAAGATCAGCAACTGCTCTCGTTCCAAGACCTTCATAGAACCTACAACATACCGCAGACAGACTTTTATAAATTCTTACAAATACGCCACCTGCTATCTCCTATGCATCTTAAAGTGAACACTCTCCTGAAACCAATATACTCCTTCTTTGGATCAACCCACATGATCAAAAAGGGGATCTCCACAATATATGGTGCTCTGCAGAACAATGGTACCCCAAACAAACCACTATCCATACTCTCCTGAGAAAAAGACCTCAGAATCTCATTTACGAAGCAGCAATGGTTTCAAGCCCTCCAATACTCCAGAAAAGCTTTTCACTGCATATCACATTGGGAAACCATCGTAAAAAATTTTCACAGGTGGTACCTCACCCCTCAAACCCATGCAAAATGTCACCCAGGCGCTCACTCACCATTATGCTGGAGGAATTGTGGACTCCTGGGCTCGATCAGTCACATTTGGTGGTACTGCCTGAAAATCATTCCTTTTTGGAAAGACATTGCAGAATTTATTTCCACTAATATAGGGCTAAAACAATCACTTCCTCCTGAAACAGCGCTATTTGGACTTGGCCTAGAAAAATGGCCACATGAATTCCACATATTTATCACTCATGTGCTGATGGCGGCAAGGAAAACAGTGGCCAATTCATGGAAATCAGCAGAACCCCCCTCCATCTTCAAAACCACAAATTTTAAAGGCTGACATGCATCTATGGAATGTTCGCCAAATTACATGGTAAAGACAGAATATTTCACCAAAACTAAAAACTATGGGCAATTAAACTTGTCTTATAATCGCCTGAACCTACATTAAAAGAACATTTAGGAAACTTACATCACCTAAGAACTACAGATACTGAACTTGATCTGCTCATTAACTCTTGAGCTATAGTCCGTTACCCTTGTATTCTAACTGATCCTGGTACCAAACCGAAGTTAATATACTTTACTAGTTGTCAAACATGTTATATTACATATGCTCAACCATTAATGCCTCCCTATGCTTGAACCAATCTCGTATTGGTGACCGCTGGCATTACTTCTTATTGTAAGAATGTTCTCTTCTCTATTATTTACTACGTACACCCACATAACCTCAATAAAGATCTAAATGAAAAAAAAAAAAAAATAATGGTCCCATTTTGTCTTGCTTGTGCCAGAACTTCCTCTTTAAGTTTATAATCCGGCAGACAGCAGATTATGTCTCCCGGGGGAGCAGGTTCATGTGAGCGAGCTCTAAGGGCCCTGTGTGCTATTTCAAACTCGATTGCCGTGTCAGCTGGCCTCTCAAGTATGTTGTTAAAGATGGAGGAAAGGGCCACAGTGGTTTGTTCAGGATTTATAGACTCTGGGACCCACCGAACCCTGATATTATGTCTCCTGCCCCTATTGTTCAAGTCTTCTAGGTGGTGATTAACTGAGATCAATTGAGCAGTGTGTGCATCGGAGACTGATGTTAGGTGGGCAATAGCCTTGTCTCTCTTATAGCCTGTACGCTCATTATGGATCATCTTCTCATTCAGTGCTAGTAAATCAGCCTTCAGCTTGGTTTTAGCGGAAGAGAAAGTGTTCTTGATGTCTGCCGCCAATACAGACATGTCTGCACAGGATAGGGGATGATCAGGGGGGATCAGTGTCTCACCATGTCCTCTGGAGGAGTTTGGGAGTCCTCACTGTAGTCTTCCTCTTGTTCCATCGCTGCCATCTTGAATGGGTTGGGTCCATCCCGCGGGGAGGCCGCTGTTGTGATCTCAAAAGATCTGGGATGCTGTGGGATCTCAGCACCGAGGACGATCTCTGTGTTGTTAGCCCGGTCTGGAGCTGATTAGGTTTGCCCATAGTCGCCTGTAGTGTGTCAGTGCTGGGCTGGGAGGTCACGGGGAGAAAGGAGCACCATTGCTATGCTGCCATCCATGCTGTGTGCCAAGCAACGCCCCCTATTATCTGTGATTTATAGAACATTATATCCCCTCTATTCATGTAGGGTTGGCCTTCTTACATGATGCGTGACGTGCAGAGGAACAGGAGTTTGGATAGTAAAAGACCTATGGGACTACCCTTTTCAACCATTCACTAAAAACATATATGCAGCGCCTATATTAAGGTAATGAAGTTGCTTCTGATGGTAGTCCTTTAATTTGTAATGATAATTTAAATCTGTTTAATCTTATGACAGCTATCTCAGAAACATCTGCGATGTAGAAAAAATGGATGCAGGCTTACCAGATAGTGGTAGTATATGCGCGGGTGCTTAATCCCAACCGGGCGGTTGCTCATCCGATCAACGGGAAGCGAGAGAACCTATCCTGGGGGAACATCTGGTGTCGCTGGGGAACGGTCCTTGGTCCTGGTACCCTGCTCCTCCTAGGGGGATACCCTCAGACCTGGGTGTGCGCTGATGGGGAGGGGTATGGCTCCAGCTCCTCTCGTCTCACATCCAGGGGGTAATCCAGTGTGCAATATACGTATAGGGGCAAGAGAGAAACATCCACAATCGTGTGATACCTTTTCAAAATGGTTTATTGCGAATTAAGGATTAAAATTACTCACATATCATGAATAAAACAAGAGCTCATAGAAATGGCAGGAGATGGAGGAAACCGACGCATTTCGGCTCTACAGGTCGTCATCTGGGGTATTCTCCCTCCTGCCAGACGTGCCATTTATAGTAAGTAATGATGATAACAATTGGCCCCCTGTAGGGGGCCGTGGGAACGGAAGTCACATTTTAGGCGTCAAAATGGCGCCGACGGTGTGCGTTCCACGCCTCAATTTGGTGTAAATGCTGTGCAGCGAGGTCTCTAAAAATAGAGAGAACAGCAGGCAACTGAATAGAAAACGGAGAGGAAATACTATAAAATGTGCGGACCGGGTCTTCTGTGCAGAACTCCCATAAAATTAGGTGGGAGTTCTAATAGTGCCCTTGAAGGAAGTACTAATGTCCAGTGAGGAACGTCATGTCCGAGCTAAACGCTCGGGATGAACCCGGAAGTGATGTAAGAGATGACCAATGAGTAAGTGTGTCCTCCGCCGGAAGTGACGCGTTATAACAACCGCGTCGCTACCCTCTCTGCTCAGAACTGTAAGCAGAGAGTGTATCCAGGTTAGAAGATCGTATAGGATCGTGAATGTGTGACCACTTACGGTCGTGATGGGAAAAAACGGCTGATATTTCAGAACGAGGAAAAAAAAAGGGGAATATTCTCCCTGTGTGATTCTATAATCGGACATAAGTGCCAAGAGTGCGGAGAAAAGTGCCATAGTGCTGTGAATCATGTGAATATGCAAATGAATTAATACCGGTTAATAAAAGGAGAGAAAAGAGTGAATTCAAGGCCAGTCTATCTGACGGCTAATATTAAGTGTATTTAAATATTAAAGTGTGCATAGAAGATGGGAAAAAAATATATAAAAAATGATGTTTATATGAATAAAAATGTACAGGTAGCCAGATCTACGAGCCAAAATGGGACATGCGTTGTACAATATATGTCATCTTTAAATACCAACTCTAAAAACGGACAATCATAAGATTTCGATAAGCGAATAAAAAGATTTTAAAAAATATTTTAAAATTATTTCAAAATAGAGAAAGGGTAGACATAGTCATTACCAACGGACATATAGGAAAAATGGTGTAGTACATCTAGAATAGAACATGTAACAAATGCAAAAAAAATATAATCAAGACGGTGAGACAATAAAAATGTTAAGAGAATAGGATGAAATGTAAAAGTATTCTGAAGAGCCGTGCATGATAAAACGTATAAATGAGGTGTATTATAAACAGCATAAAAGGGGACGCGGAGACCTTATAATTTTAAAAGATAACAATATTTTAGGCTTTGTTGATAAAAGAATTAATGTCCCACTCCACATTCATCCCGTGTGGGTGGAAACTTTTGAGCTGATAAATCCAAGATGTTTCTAGTTGGGAAACCCCTCTCTTACTCCACCCACCTCTCCAAGGGGGAACATACTTGTCGATCACTTGGTAGAGGGTACCATCAGGGTTACGGTCATGGTATTTGAGGTAATGCTTGGGGACACTATGATTGGTTTTTCCCTTAATTATATTAGTTATATGCTTATTTACACGTACATTAAAAGCCCTGGAGGTCCTGCCCACATACTGTTTGTTGCAAGGGCGCGTTAAAAGATAAACAACATTTCTCGTTTCACATGTGCTGAAACATTTTACATTGTAACTGCGTCCTGTAACTGTTGAGGAAAAGCTGGAAATCCTCTTATTTTTATGCTTGTTCAGTTTGCAAACTCTACACTTTTGACACTTGTAGAAGCCTTTCATATCCTGGAAAAAGGTAAGTTGCCTGGGGGGGTCCACCACATTTGGGGCCAACTTATGCCTCAAGGAGGGGACCCCTCTGTACACGACCTGTGGTTTATCAGGTAATAAGGGGCCTATAAGTCGGTCATTACGTAGAACCCCCCAATGTTTGTTAATAATTCTCTTCACCTGCTTATGTTGTATGGAATAGCCTGCAAAAAACGACCATTTAGCGTAGTGTTTCTGGATTTTTGGTTTATCTGTTAGGAGCGTATCCCGGTCGATCAGAGAGACCGCTTGGATCTCTTTGTTCAATTCTTCACTAGGGTACCCTTTCTCTAAAAATCTCTTTTTAATAACCTGGGCCTGTTCGGTAAATGTGTTAACATCAGAGCAATTTCTTTTCAGGCGTATAAACTGGCTCTTGGGTATAGATTTTAACCAGGACTGGTGATGACAGCTGTCTGTAGGGATGTAGCCGTTCTTATCAGTTGGTTTGAAATAGGTCATTGTGATTAATTTCCCCGTGCTGATGTCAATATTAAGGTCGAGGAAATGGATGTTCGTGCTGCTACTTTCCAAGGCCAGAACAATGTTTCTATCGTTATTGTTCAAAGTGGCGAAAAAGGCGTCAAGTGACTGTTGGTCACCACGCCATAGGAGGATGATGTCATCAATGTACTGGGCCCAGAAAACTAGTTCTGGTCGGTTGTGAGCAAAGACGACATCATCATCCCACTTGGCCATAAATAAATTGGCCAGGCTGGGGGCAAATTTAGCCCCCATGGCCACGCCTTTACATTGTGAAAAGAACTGATTATCGTACCAAAAATAGTTGTGTGTGGTAGCGAACACAACTAAATTCAGAATAAACTCTTTTTGTGGATTCGGTAAGTTTTCATCTTGCGCAAGATAATGTCTAACTGCCGCCAAACCATGGTCGTGGGAAATACACGTATACAGTGAAGACACATCAGCAGTGGCTATAATGTCACCTTCTTGGAGTTGAATATTGCCAAGTTTCCGAATGGCATCTTTCGTGTCCTTAAGATAAGATGGCATTCTGGTCACATGTGGTTGTAGATAGTGGTCAATATACTTTCCTATCCTAGAAGTGACTGAATCGATACCACTGATGATCGGGCGTCCAGGTGGTCGCTCCAAGTTTTTATGAACCTTGGGTAGGAAGTATATGGTAGGGATTCGGGGGCACATAGGAATTAAGAATTGCTTCTCTTTTTTGTTTAAAATACCGTTATCATAGCCATATTTGATTATTTTAATCAGCTCATTTTTGTATTTGTTGGTGGGATTGGACATTAGAGGTTTGTAAGTTGCAGCATCACTCAGAATGTTATTCATCTCTGCTTTGTAATCAGTTTTGTCCATAACAACGATGCCTCCCCCCTTATCAGCAGGTCTGATGATAAGATCCTTATTATGACATAGGCTTTCTACTTCTTGTTTAAGAGAGGTGGGGATATGGCATTTACGCACAGGCATGTCTTCTAAGTCCCGTAATACCAAGTCCCTAAAAACATTAATGGAAGGGGCTACAGGGCCTGAGGGATTAAAAGTGGAGGGGTTACTAAGTCCTGAGTGTACTGAGGAAGTGTTATTCAAAGTAGATCTGATGGGGTTTGAGATGAGGTACCGTTGGATGTTGATTTTTCTGATAAATTTCTGTACGTCAATGAAGGTTTCAAATTTATTCAGTTTTTTAGGCAAAGCAAATTTCAAACCTTTATTAAGAATATTTGTCTCCTCTTGGCTGAGGGTTTGTTTGCTTAAATTAAAAATGTCAGAAGAGGGGGCTATGTCCGTACCCTTTTCTCTTCTCTTGTGCTTCCTCCCCCCTCTGTTCCCTCTCTTGAGTCGGGACCCCTTTTTCTGGAAGGGTTGGCCAGGGGAAAAACCCGTGGTGGAGGGGGAGGGGGGGATGGGGGTAATCGGAATTGTACCGGTAGGGAGATTGATTAATATCACATCTAGCTTCATTGTAGGTGAAATATGGTTCCTCGTCATAAAGAGGTGAGTATCTATTGGAGGTATCCAGGCGATAGTGAAGAGTGGAAGGTGTTTGTCTATATGGTCTGTGTCCATGTGGAGGTCTAGAGGGTTGGGTTGATGGTATCCCTGGTTGTATTGTTGTGGGTAAGTATTGTAGGTACATGGATGTTGTGGGCCCTGTGTTCCCCTTGGTGGTCCACGCCCCCTTGTTGGAGGGTGTCTTGAGTTATGATGATAGGAGGGGGAGCGATAGTCCTGAGAGGTCCCCCTCCTCCATACTGGGGGAGGTCTCTGGTGGTTGTCTCCCCCTCTGTATGTCCCTGAGGGGTATGGGTTGTTCCGGTGGAAAATGCCCCTTGTTCGGGTCATGGGGGTGCTCAGTTCCCCCTAGAGGGGACTGATTTTTTTGCCATTTGAAAACATTGGATGTTTTATAGTCCTCTGTATCTCTGGCATATTTCTTTTGTTTTTTGAGTTTTTGTTCCTTGTCCTCTTTTTCTAGATGAGTTCGGAGATTAGAGGACAGGCTTTGGTACTCGGCAGAATTTTTAAATGGTATTAATTTATCTTTGATATCTTTGACTTCTTGATCTATAATGGCTAGCTTAGATTTTTTTTCCTGGAATTAATAAAGCCCAATGATTTTAAGCCCGCTTCGTTATAATACTTGAACCAGGCTTCTAGGTCAGCCTCTCCTTGTTGGGGATGTATCTCCCATCTGAGGCTTCTAGGTACCATGTTATCGTTAATGTATTGTTCCAGGAAGGCTATGTCCCATTGGAGGTGAACCTCTGAGACCATCAGATTTTTTAGTCTGAGAAACAGGCCAGCAATTTCAGTGTCTGTGTTAGAAGCTACGAACACCCCATCAATATTGAGGGTTCTGGAGGCTCTGTAGTCAAACACATCCATAATGAAATGTACAAAGGGTAGAAAAAAATTTATAAAAATTTAAATATGGTGTTCGCAGGGAATAAGATCAAAGACAAAAGCTATATAAAACAGAAACCCGCGCTCACTATTAAAAGAGTATAAATATTAGGCTATAACCAAAATGTTGAGATAAGTGCCAGAAATATGGTGATTAAAGATGGCAGCACGCATAAACAACAGATCTATATTGTCCAAAGATTCACTAAAAACATATATGCAGCGCCTATATTAAGGTAATGAAGTTGGTTCTGATGGTAGTCCTTCAATTCGTAATGATAATTTAAATCCGTTTAATCTCATGACAGCTATCTCAGAAACATCTGCAATGTAGAAAAAATGGATGCAGGCTTACCAGATAGTGGTAGTATATGCGCGGGTGCTTAATCCCAACCGGGCGGTTGCTCATCCGATCAACGGGAAGCGAGAGAACCTATCCTGGGGGAACATCTGGTGTCGCTGGGGAACGGTCCTTGGTCCTGGTACTCTGCTCCTCCTAGGGGGATACCCTCAGACCTGGGTGTGCGCTGATGGGGAGGGGTATGGCTCCAGCTCCTCTTGTCTCACATCCAGGGGGTAATCCAGTGTGCAATATAAGTATAGGGGCAAGAGAGAAACATCCACAATCCTGTGATACCGTTTCAAAAAGGTTTACTGCGAATTAAGGATTAAAATTACTCACATATCATGAATAAAGCAAGAGCTAATAGAAATGGCAGGAGATGGAGGAAACCGACGTGTTTCGGCTCTACAGGTCGTCATCTGGGGTATTCCCCCTCCTGCCAGACGTGCCATTTATAGTAAGTAATGATGATAACAATATAGATCTGTTGTTTATGCGTACTGCCATCTTTAATCACCATATTTCTGGCACTTATCTCAACATTTTGGTTATAGCCTAATATTTATACTCTTTTAATAGTGAGCGCGGGTTTCTGTTTTATATACCCTTTTCAACCACTGGTATCGACTAGGGATTGATTCAATTTAAAATATTACATAGACTCTATTATACGCCTCAAAGACTACATCACATTTATCCCAGCTCTCCCTCTTCTTGCTGGAGATGCTCTAGTTACCCTGCAGGCTTTACCCATATCTTTTGGGAATGACCAAAAATCCATGGTTACTGGCAGGAAGGGACCCAGTTTCTATCAGCCTTGACCACTATCCATGCCCCTGTAAAGCTCAAGGTTTATCTCTTGGGATTGGTGACTCTTTGACTTTGGCTAGGGCGATGCGCACTATACTGGATCTATTGCTGTTATATGCAAGGAAAGCGATTGTGCTTAAGTGAAAGTCAGATAAGACCCCCTACTATGTCATTTTGGAAAAATTTGATTAACTCAGCTATGCCCTTCTATAAAGCTACTTATATATCCTGGGGTTGCCCTAAAAAGTTTGAGAAGGTGAGGCATCTATGGACTGATTCAGAGTCTACGGTAGATGACCAGGAGCGTGCAAATTGACTCAGTACCCTGGTATTGTCTAGTTTAATTGTTCTGCTGACAGGGAATCAATATCCTAGGACAGTGATGGCGAACCTTGGCACCCCAGATGTTTTGGAACTACATTTCCCATGATGCTTAACTACACTGCAGAGTGCATTAGCATCATGGAAAATTTAGTTCCAAAACATTTGGGGTGCCAAGGTTCACCATCACTGTCTTAGGAGATGACTCATGGTGTGCTTCTTTTAACATGATTGTAACCAAAGACTAATGTGATAAACTGTCCAGCTGGGTGTGGGCAAGAGTGACATTGTCTGGAGATGTATTACCTCTTTGCATTCATCCTTAACAGTGTGAATCTGAGCTGAGTATATAGAGTGTTGTAAGGGTTAGTTGTACAATGTTAGATTGGTACATGACTCTAGCCAGGGTATACCCCAATGCTACATTTTGTATTTCACCTTAACTCTTTAAAAAAAAAATACATTTTCAAAAAAAAAATTGAGAGCAGATTATATATATATCCTTTCAATATAGTTGACAGGATTCACCAAACTGTAGTCTAGAGGAGGTGACACAGGGATTTGGACACACAGTCCTCTGATGCTCAAGGATTGTTCACACAGCTCAACCTCAGTCAACTCCCTCACAATGATGAATTAATTGATGCTTGGTGTGTAGACAAATATCTCCTGGTCTAAAGGAGGTAAATGAACTTGTATTAACATATCTGATCCAAATTTCCTTGCATAAAGGCACAGATTCTTCTCCCTCACAGGGTATCTGCTCTGCTCCCACATGTGTTATCAGAATGCAAGTAAGTAAACTTTCAAAGCATATGACATCCACTCATCAACAAGATATATCAAGGATTAATAAGGTCTCTATTCAGACAGCTAAATTTCCCATACAGCCAGTGCAAAAGGGTTTAGGCTGGTTTCACACTAGTGTAAATTGAATGCAGGTTTCCCCTCATCCAATTCGCACGTCAGGAGATTGTGACCGGCTCTCAATGGAGCTGGTTCACACATCTCCGGAGCGGCTTTGGTGCAAATTGCACAGGAGTTCTGCGCATCTTCTGATCCATTTCAGGTCCGAATTCAGACAAAAATTTGGGCTGAAATCAGACCTGTGAGCCGCTCCGTGCTGCGGTGAGAACCCCGTCTTAAACTTCAGTAGATAGAGTATAAGTCGCTTGTAAAAAGTGTGCAGTATAAATAATTCTCATAAGGGAAAGCTCAATACTTATCAAATAGTTATACAATCCATTTCATCCAGTATATCCTTTGTTCAATAGGTGGAGGAGTGCATCAGGATAGCCATGTCTGACTAGTTTCGCTAGCACACCCAGCTGCTTCAGAGACAAACAAATGTGGCATGGTGTTCCTTATATATGTGAAAAATCAATCAGGAAGCAAGTGGGTCGCTTGTGGGAGGATATTGGTAACGTGTTCTCAATGGACACCAATAGATATCTCACTGGTGTGTTTGGCTCAGTCTAAAATGTGTGTCCCCATTGTAAAAAGTAAGACTTAATTCTACACTCTGACAACCACTTCCCTTGATTTCCTTGTGTCACATTAAAAGAGAAGTAAAGGGTTCTTTTTTCCCCTATTATACTTACCTAGGGTCGGCTGCATCTGTCCCCTGGCATTTCTACACTAAGAACCGAGCGTTCGAATGTTGCCAATGACTCGGTTCTCACAGCACACCAAGCAGAGAGCTGCTGACTGTCAATCAGCAGCTCTCCGCTCTGCTCCCCCACTCTCACTGGAGCGCTGAGCTGTGGAGGGACAGGGAGCGGTCAGTCCAGGCACCTGGCGGATCCAGACTCCGTGGTCAGGATGACACGTGCCTGGACGGACATGCGTGGTGTCAGCAGAGAGCGGACTTCAGTGTCCACTCTCTGCTGAAAGCAGATCACAGAAGTGCAAAACGAATTGCATTTCTGTGATCCATAGGAGAAGCCCAGCCAAACGAGCTTTGTCTGGACTTCTCCTTTTAAGCATAAATAATATATACAACAATTGGGAGCTGTAAATTTTTTAACATAATACTTCCTAATATTCCATATTCTTAACATTATTAAATATATATATATACATATATATATATAAAAGTGTGGTTCTTTAAATAAGTGGGCACTTCTGCTCTTGCACTTCAGCGATTTGCACAAAGCGCACACTAACAAGAAACTACTTTAAATAACACTAGACTTCAGGTAACCTCATTTCCAAAAAATCACACTTTCCACTCCACTCTGAAACATGCATACCTTACCTCTCCTTTTCACAATAGCAGCCTCCCTCCTCAAATTATCTTTTCTTCACCCCTCTTCCCCACCCTACAATCTGTACATATCATCCTCACTTCTCCCCTCCCCCTGTTACTGCACTCATCACCTCTTTCTAACTCTATGCCCACATGGTAACAAAACCAGGATGCTCAAGCATGTCCCCTCATATAAATCATATTCCCATGTTCCCTCCCTCTCTCTTCTGCTTCTCCTAGCCTCTGGAGATATTTCCCCAAACCTTGGGCCTCTCTCATTTAACCACACACATCACCACCACCCCACACCCTCTGGCAGTAGTCGCAATCTACACAATTTAATCTCCATCCGCCTTCTTCCCAAAACCAGCCTCCCCTTCCGCTGTGCCCTCTGGAACGCCCGCTCTGTCTGCAACAAGCTCAGTGCTGTTCATGACCTATTTGTTACTAATTCCTTTCATCTACTTGCTATCATCGAAACCTTGCTCCACAAATGTGATTCTCCTTTTCCTGCTTCCCTCTCCCACGGTGGCTTTCTCTGGACTCACTCGCCTAGGCCTAATGGATGCAAGGGAGGTGGAGTGGGATTCCGCTTATCCCCACTGAGCACCTTTCAGGTTCTTCACTCTCCTCCCTCTCTTTCACTCTCATCATTTGAAGCCCACTGTATACGTCTATTCTCTCCAACCTCCCTAAGAATTGCTGTGATCTACCGGCCTTCTGGACCGCTGTCAGCTTTCCTTGATTAATTTTCTGCCTGGCTACCCTACTTTCTATCTTGTGAAATTCCCACAAGCCTTCATGGTGACTTCAACATCCCAGTTAACACTAACACTACTGCTACTTCTACATTTCTTAGTTTAACTTCCTCATTTGACCTGAAGCAATGGGTACAGGCTCCTACTCACACTGATGGGAACACCCTCAACCTTGTCTTCTCCTATCTATGCACTCCATGCAACTTCTCCAGCAATTCTTTTCCCCTCTCCGACCACCACCTTATTAGTTTCTCTCTCTCCCTGTCTTGCGCCACTTTCCCCTCCAATCGTCTAACCGTCACCCGTAGAAACCTTCGCCAACTCAACACTTCTCTTTATTCTGCTACTGACCACCTCTATGAAAAAATCTCACCCCTGTCCTGCCCCAACCAAGCCACTGCCAACTACAATAAATCCCTGTCCTCCACCCTGGACGAGCTAGATCCCCTCACCACACACAAAATCAGGCCTCGACCACTACAACCCTGGGAAACAGACGACACCAGAAACCCCAAAAAAGCGTAGCTGCGCCCTTGAGCATCTGTGGCACAAGACTAAGTCTCTCAAAGACTTCAACCAATACAAATCTGCCCTCCATAAATACAATTCTCACCTCCACACTGCCAAGCAGACCTATTTTACCACTCGTATTAACACCTTCTCATCCAGTCCCCGTCAACTCTTCTCTACCTTCAACTCCCTACTTCATCCTCCACCACTTCCGCCCACTAACACACTCACTGCACAGGAGATTGCTAATCACTTCAAAAGCAAGATTGACACAATTTGTGACAAAATCTCCACTATACAGGCATCTTCCCCAGTTAACACCCCATGTCAACAAGCACAATCAACACTATCCTTATTCAAACCTGCTACTATAAACGAGGTTGCTAAACTCCTTTCTAACGCCCACCTAACCACCTGTCCACTGGACCCAATTCCCTCTTAAATACTACGCTCACCCTCTGACTCTATCCTGCACTCTCTAACTCACATCTTCAATCTCTCCCTCTCTTCTGGCATCTTCCCTAATGCTCTAAAACATGCATCGGTCACCCCCATACTCAAAAAGCCATCCCTGGACCCTACCGATCTTAACAATCTGCTCCCTATCCCCTTGCTCCCCTTTTCCTCCAAACTCCTTGAACGCCTAGTCTACAACCAACTGAGTGGCCACCTTGTTAAGAATAACCTTCTGGACACCCTTCAATCTGGATTTCACACTCCACAGAAACTGCCCTTCTACAACTCACAAATGACCTACTAACTGCAAAAACCAATGGACACTACTCTGTACTCCTACTCCTGCACCTTTCGGCTGCCTTTGATACTGTCGACCACCCTCTCCTCCTCAAAAAACTCTACTCCCTCGGTCTCCGGGACTGTGCTCTTCAGTGGCTCTCGTCTTACCTATCCCATCGCACCTTCAGCGTAACGTACAATTCTACCTCCTCCTCTCCTCTTCCTTTCTCTGTTGGGGTCCCTCAAGGTTCTGTTCTTGGACCTTTCTTATTTTCAATATACAGCTCTTCCCTGGGTCAGCTGATAGCCTCCCATGGCTTTCAATATCATGTCTACGCTGACGATAACCAAATCGACCTCTCCACCCCCCCCCAACTCACTCCATCAGTCTCCTCACGTATCACTAACTTATTAACAGACATATCTGCCTGGATGTCACACCACTTTCTCAAACTCAACTTGTCCAAAACTGAACTCATAATATTTCCTCCCCCACGTGCCGTTTCCCCCGACTTCTCTGTCAAGAGTAATGGCACAACCATCCCCACATGTTAGGGTGCTTGGTGTTATCCTGGATTCTGAACTCTCCTTTTGGCCCCACATTCAATCACTTTCTAAGGCTTGCCGCCTCAATCTCCGCAACATCTCTAAAGTATGTCCCTTCCTAACCAATGAAACCACAAAGCTCCTGATTCACTCCCTGGTCATCTCTCACCTCGACTACTGCCACTCCCTCCTCACTGACCTACCTTTAAATAGACTACCCCCCCTCCAGTCCATCATGAATGCCGCTGCCAGACTCATCCACCTTACAAACCGTTCAGCGTCTGCCACCCCTCTCTGCCAATCCCTCCACTGGCTGCCACTCACCCAACTAATTAAATTCAAAATACTAACAATCAGCTACAAAGCCATCCACAACTCTGCTCCCAGCTACATCACCAGCCTAGTCTCAAAATACCAACCTAATCGTCCTCTTAGCTCCTCTTAAGCCCTTCCGCTCTCCAGCTCCCTCATAACCTCCTCTCATACTCGCCTCCAAGACTTCTCCCGAGACTCGCCCATCTTCTGGAACTCCCTACACCAATCTGTCAGACTGTCCCCAGATCTATACACCTTCAGTCGATCCCTGAAAACTTTTCTCTTCAGGGAAGCCAATCCTGCCACCACCTAACAACTACACTCCTCATTTTCTCAATCAGCTCATCGCCCGCAGTTATTGCCCTTTCGTATCATTTAACCCTCCCTCCTAGATTGTAAGCTCTAACGAGCAGGGCCCCCTGATTCCTCCTGTATTGAATTGTATTGTAATTGTACTGTCTGCCCTAATATCGTAAAGCACTGTGCAAACTTTCGGCGCTATATAAATCCTGTATAATAATAATATAATAATAATATATATATTTAAAAAAAAGAAAAGAGAAAGAAATGTGGGAGCTGAAAGAGAGATATTACGTACGGTAAAAAAGGAGTAATGCTTAAGCTATCATTGAGGCCAGGTGGTTTGGTTGCCTCCAGCTCCCAAATTCACCTTGCTTCATGTAGTAAAAGTATACAATCAATCCCCCCCCCCCTGTATTGGAGAGGACTATTATATATTTCTTGTAAGCTTACCTATAGGTACAAGTCACTAAGCGGTGATTTTAATGCGGTAGTAAACTGCTGTGTGTCTTTTTTTTTGCAACCTGCAAGGTAAAGCCATAATGTGCTAGCATGTATATGTGAAACTTGCCTGAGAACGAAGCCCTCTACTAACTGAGAGGACTTCCATCTTCACCCAGTCTTCCTTCCGGATTCGCAAACTCCAGCTGTGTGAGTAGCCAGAACTGCAATGACGTTACTCCCGTGGCAGGGAGTGGCAGCCACACCATACGGTGCAGGACTCTGAAGCAACGCCCTTCAGAGCGCATACACCAATGATGTCATCAGCCGCATGTACAGTAAATATCTCCTAAACGGTGCACGTTTAGGAGTTATTTAGAGTACCTATGGGTAAGCCTTATTATAGGCTTACTTATAGGTAAAAGTCAGAGACGGGAGTTTACTGCCACTTTAGTTGGACATCACAAACCTAATTCCATGTGCCATGAAACTTTAATAAACATACAGGATGAAGTGAATGCTAATTTTTGTTCAATGCCTAATTTAAGGTAGGAATTTTAGTTTCTTAACCTCTCTTCACTTCAGATGCTGGTGATAATACTGAACGGGAAAGAATTTGCCATCTTGTGAGGTCATGCATGTCTTATATTATTTATTTTTTCAAATTGCAAGTATAACTTACAATCAACAGGGATAGTTCTGCAGTAAACATATCCATTTGTTGTATTTGCAGATTCTGGATAGCTGAATACCCAGCTGAATTTGATCTGAATCCTGAGCTGGGAGATCAAATTAGAGACCTGAAGAGAGCACTGGAAAACAAAGGAAATCGCAGAGAGAGCAGCCTGATAGACATTGAGAGCGTGTGAGTTTTACAGGTTCTGAGCTCTGAAAACTAGCTGCTGGTATATGAAAGTGTAAAATCTCATTTCTGTAGGTTGTGCTATTATACTGGTGATTCACAAGCCATGTGAGAAGCCCTCTTCTCTGAGTTTTTAAGTAGATCCAAGAAAGTGTAAAGGTTATTTTTACTGCCTGGGGTAATAATGACAGACCTGAAGAATAAAGAAATGTGCTATTTGTTATTTAAGGTTCTCCTTAAGGCTGTGTTTACACTGGTGTGAATTGGATGCAAGTTTTCCCTCATCCAATTTGCAAGTCAGGAGACTGTGACCGGCTCTCAATGGAGCCGGCTCAAACAGATCCGGGATGGCCGTGGAGTGATTTGCAGAAGAGTCCTGTACGTCTTCTGGTCCATTTCAGGTCCGAAGTCAGCCAAATATTCGGCCTGATTCCCTGAAATGGAGAACAGGGATGCACCGGACCCCTTCTGTGAGCATCTCTGCACACCAGTGTGAACCCAGCCTATAAGCTGCATGGAAAGAGGGTCTGCTTGGGCTAAAAACACAGGTCTTAAACCATAATATGTCAAAGCAGTGATGTTTTCCCTCTAAATAATTGGCTGGGCTAAGAGTAGCACAGATATTATAATGGGCATGTTACACCACTTCAGATGCACTGTTCCAAACAAAACATTTTATTTAGTTTTGGATAAAGTGGGAAAGCATTGGAACTTTCATCAGGTTTTTATTGTTCTAAGGCTAAGTTCCCACTGGCATTGAAAGCAGGTGTTTGAGGGGCATTTTCAACGCTCCTTAAACACCTCTGCAAATAATACTATGGACAGCACACAGTGCTTTTCTCATTATCAAAACATGAACCATTAGCAAAGCATTGCACCAAAATTGTAGCCTTTCGGGGGCGTGGCCGGATGTAGAGCAGGACGGACGTCTGAGGAGAGAGCTCTGTGAATATCCTGACTAATCCTGCTCTCCCTTGCCTATTTCACTCCAAAAACAAACCACAAAGAAAGCCAATCACTTCTGCAGTCTCTAACACCTCCAGTGATGCCATCAAAGTGCCGTTCCGCTGCACAGACTCCACACAAACAGTCGGGAGCCCAGATGGCCACATACTCTGACGCCATGTTGGCACGCAGGCTGCAGTCCCTTCTGTCAGAGTGATCTCTCCGCTGAACATTCTAGAGTGGCGCTGCCTCTTCTGCTCCACTGCAATGCACTGACACTGTGCTGATCCTGCAGGCTATAGAACAGAGCAAGACCTCCGTGTTGGTGAGGATCGATCAACTCGCAGAGGAATGCAGCCTGATCTACAACAATTTAGATAAGATCAGGGGCAGACTCACTGAGGCCGAATCCCGTGTGGCGGCAACAGAAGACACTACTGCATAACATGACCAGATCCTGCAATCTCTAACAGATGAACCACACTCACGGCCAAATCAGATGATGCTGAAAATAAGCAGTGCAGAAACAACGTGCGGGTGCTGGGCCTACCAAAGGGAGTGGAGGGTGAGCAAACGGCAGAATTTGCTGAATCTTTTTTTTCAAACAACTACTTGGTCTCACTGACCTCCCTCCTTCCTATGTAGTAAAGTGTGCGCACAGACTGCCAACGGGCCGAAGACTCCCGGGAATTCCTAGTCCAGTTCCTCAACTTCAGGGACAGGAACAGAATTTTTTGTGAGGCCAGGAAACACCTGGGCCTCTCCTATCAAAATTCTGTGGTGCACCTGTTTCCAGATTTTTCTGCGGAACTGCAAAACAAATGGAAATCTTTCAATGACATCCGAGCAAGAGGAATCCCTTATAGCATGCTGTACCCCAGTCGCCTTAGAGTCCCCTACGAGGTGTCGATCGGTAAGATAATTTGATTCAACTCAGGATGCGGACGACTGGCTCCTTACACTCTATTAGGTAGTTTGCCCAGCCTGACCTTCTCATGATGCCTGATGAGCTGTTCCACTCCTCATCCCTCTTCTTCTCCTGATGATACTACTCCTATCCGGCTCAGTCTTCTCCCTGGTTTGTCAAGAATCCTGGTCCTGTATTGTCCCTCAACAGGGAAGCTGAGTGGGGTTCCCTTGCTATATCTCTTATCCCCGTTTCCCCCTGTTTTATTTTTATTCCTGTTCTGCTCTAACATCTGCTAATGGGTCTCCCTGTGCGTGCTACCACAAGTTAATTGCTGAAGATGCATGACAACTGCTGAGGCATGGGGGCCTGTTTCTGCTAAGGCTTCTTATCCACATTATGGGCAATGGAGAAACGACATAATTGCCATCGACAGATAATATACTTTCCCCTCAGGATTCTCCAACACCACATCCGCCTTCAAAGGTTCGCTTTCACAAGACACCTAGAAGCAGCCTTTTTGGCCCTCATGGTCAGAACTACAAATCTATTGTCCATCTGTGCAGCTGATCTTTTCTTTTTTCTTTTCAATATTTTTATTGAAATTTATCGTACATAACAAAGTAACTTATGTAGAAAGATTGTCATAATCATACCAACAATAGCCATATAACGAGTACATATTCACATCAGTAGTGTAAACAAAAAAAGGAATGTAGTACAATCATTTATAACCAAGTAAGAGGCGTGGTAGGGATCGAGATAAGCAATCTATGGAGTCTATCAGACTAACCGAGAGAGCATCAAGTCGTGAGATTCACAAAAGTCAATTATAATAGCTTATAAGAACAGAGTGTAGGTAGAGTTCGACCTTCGTCAGAGACCTTGTAACTAAATTGGTGCCCTCCAGTTCGGGTCCCATAGGTATGGCAACCCCTATCAAGACCACCTTTAGGCGTGTCTGAACTGGAGATACCCAGGGGAGGAGCCCCCAGTCTCCCGGCACCCCCGATGGGAACAAGCTGTGCCGAGAGATGAGGACCCCCCCCCCCACGCAGCTGATCTTTTCCATAACAGTTATGGGAAAAACTAAACGTACCTGAAATAAAATTGAATAAAAATAAAAAAATAAACTTCTAGTAGTAGGGAGTTGTATATTACATTTAGAAAGCAAGGAGAGTTGTGCCTTTTAAAGTGTAATATTAAAAACAGTATTTTTATTGCAAATGCCAATTAGTAACTCACAGGAAGGAGTAAGCAAACCGGCACATCAAGCGAGGGTGATATCCAGAAGTAATGATCTATGGTCTATGATCTACGGTCAATCCAATCCTGAGATGATAAACAGCCATCAATGTAAACTGCATGGAGTGCAACTGCTCTGGATGGTGGAAACGCCGGCCGGGCAGTGGAATACTTCAGAGCAAGGCTTGGTCAACAGGAGAGAGACAGCACAGGTGGATGACATCATCAGACTGTGATGCGTTTCTTGGGCGTGTCTGCTACGATGTCCTGATAGCCACGACCCTTCTTCAGGCAACAACAGATCTATTCATGTAGCTGGAGACTGTGTCTTATGAACTACTGGGGGAAGGGCCAGAACAACGGGGGCACAATACTGGACATTACTTCTGATAGCATATAATAAAAACAGCATTAAATTAAACAGCAATATTAGCATAAATAAATAGGAAAGTGAGCAGCTCATATATACTCCATGCATTGGTACATATCGCATAAGAAAATAAAAAATAGGGGAGGGGGCGGGGGGAAGAATGAGAAGGAGGTGGGGGGGGGGGGTTAAAAAAAAGGGGGGGAGTAAGAAAGGGGAAAAAAACAGTAAGAGGAATTTGTTATAAATCCAGGTCCAGGACTGGAGCACAATACCAAAAATAGTGTAAAAATTTATAAAAAATGATTACTTTTTTTTTTTTTTTTGTATAATTTTATATAGATGAAGGAAAAATACAGTTGTGCTCATAAGTTTACATACCCTGCCAGAATTTATAATTTCTTGGACATTTGTCAGGGAATATGAATAAGAACACAAAAACATTTTTCACTCATGGTTGGTGTTTGGCTGAAGCCATTTATTATCAATCAACTGTGTTTACTCTTTTTAAATCATAATGACAACAGAAACTACCCAAATGACCCTGATCAAAAGTTTACATACCCTGGTGATTTTGGCCTGATAACATGCACACAAGTTGACACAAAGGGGTTTGAATGGCTATTAAAGGTAACCATCCTCACCTTTGATCTGTTTGCTTGTAATTTAGTGTGTGTGTATAAAAAGTCAATGAGTTTCTGGACTCCTCACAGACCCTTGCATCTTTCATCCAGTGCTGCACTGACGTTTCTAGATTCTGAGTCATGGGGAAAGCAAAACAATTGTCAAAGGATCTGCGGGAAAAGGTAGTTGAACTGTATAAAACAGGAAAGGAATATAAAAAGGTATCCAAGGAATTGAAAATGCCAATCAGCAGTGTTCAAACTCTAATCAAGAAGTGGAAAATGAGGAGTTGTGTTGAAACCAAACCACGGTCAGGTAGACCAACTAAGATTTCAGCCACAACTGGCAGGAAAATAGTTTGGGATGTAAATAAAAACTCACAAATAACTTCAGGACTCTCTGAAAACATGTGGTGTGGCTGTTTCAAGATGCACAATAAGGAGACACTTGAAGAAAGATGGGCTGCATGATCGAGTCGCTAGAAGAAAGCCATTACTATGCAAATGCCATAAAGTATCCTGCTTACAATACGCCAAACAGCACAGAGAAAAGCCTCAAACCTTCTGGCACAAAGTCATCTGGAGCGATGGGACCAAAATTGAGCTTTTTTGCCACAACCACAAATACTACATTTAGAGAGGAGTCAACAAGGCCTGTGAAACATGGAGGTGGGTCGCTGATGTTTTGGGGATGTGTGAGCTACAAAGGCACAGGAAATTTGGTCAAAATTGATGGCAAGATGAATGCAGTATGTTATCAAAAAATACTGGAGGAACATTTGCATTCATCAGCCAGGAAGCTGCGCATGGGACGTACTTGGACATTCCAACATGACAATGATCCAAAACACAAGGCCAAGTCGACCTGTCATTGCAGTGAAGCTTCTGGAGTGGCCATCTCAGTCTCCTGACCTCAATATCATTGAGCCACTCTGGGGAGATCTCAAATGTGCAGTTCATGCAAGACAGCCCAAGAATTTCCAGGAACTAGAGGCTTTTTGTCAAGAGGAATGGTCAGCATTACCATCTGAGAAGATAAAGAGCTTCATCCACAAATACCACAAAAGACTTTAAGCTGTCATTGATGTTAAAGGGGGCCAGGGCCGATCCTGGGCGGGTGCGTGGGGTGCACCGCACCCAGGCGCCTCCTCCTATCCTTATGTGTGTCACACACACCACTGCTAGGAGGGGAGATTGTCTCCCCCCGTTTATTCCTTGCGCCCTCCCCACTGGGGGTCAGGGGGAGGTCACATGTGGCAGCAAGTAGTGGCTGGGAGCCTTCTCTCATCATCTCCTGTGTCCTCTGCCCCGCATGCTGCTGCAGCCCAGCACGCATAGCAAAGGAGACACAGCACAGGAGGGCAGAGAGAGAACAGAGCGGAGGAAGGATCCGCCCGTCTCCCCGCCCACCTAGGCACTGCTTAGAGCTGTGCTTCCTCAGAGGCTATGCTGGGCTCCAGGGTCCTGCTGCCACCCGTCCGGCCTTTACTCAGGGAGGGAGACTGTGGCATTCTCAGGTGCCCTGCCACTACTGTTAAAGCCAGGACCTGACAAGAGGAGAGGACTCGGGAGGCAGAAGAACAGGTCACCAGCCAACTACCAGGAGGAGAGGTAAGTGAGCCACTACACTAAAGCTAAGCAAAGTCCTTAGTGGGGTGACTGGGGTTAAAATTTGTGATATGTGTGTGTGGGGGGGGGGGTATTTGTGAGATGTGGGGGGATTTGTGAAGCATGGGGGGTACTAGTGGAGTGTAGGGGGGTACTTGTGAAGTGTAGGGGGGTATTTTTGGAGCGTGGGGGTACTTGTGCAGCGTAGGGGGGGTATTTGTGGAGTGTAGGGGGGGATATTTATGAAGTGTGGGGGTATTTGTGATGTGTGGGTGGGGGTACTTGTGGAGTGTGGGGGTAATGCTGGTGGTTAATAGTGTGTCTGCTGACAACAATGCTGGGTGTTTATGTGTCCACTGAGACCAGTACTGGGGGTTAATAATGCGTCCGCTGGCACCAGTGTTGGGGGTTAATAATGCGTCCACTGAGACCAGTACTGGGGGTTAATAATGCATCTGCTGAGACCAGTGCTGGGGGTTAATAATGCGTCCGCTGAGACCAGTGCTGGGGGTTAATAATGCGTCCGCTGACACCAGTGCTGGGGGTTAATAATGCGTCCGCTGACACCGGTGCTGGGGGTTAATAATGCGTCCGCTGACACCAGTGCTGGAGGTTAATAATGCATCTGCTGAGACCAGTGCTGGGGGTTAATAATGCGTCTGCTGACACCAGTGCTGGGGGTTAATAATGCGTCCACTGGCACCCGGGCTGGGGGTTAATAATGCGTCCGCTGAGACCAGTACTGGGGGTCAATAATGCATCTGCTGAGACCAGTGCTGGGGGTTAATAATGCGTCCGCTGACACCAGTGCTGGGAGTTAATAATGCGTCCGCTGACACCAGTGCTGGGGGTTAATAATGCGTCCGCTGACACCAGTGCTGGAGGTTAATAATGCATCTGCTGAGACCAGTGCTTGGGGTTAATAATGCGTCTGCTGAGACCAGTGCTGGGGGTTAATAATGCGTCCGCTGACACTAGTGCTGGGGGTTAATAATGCGTCCGCTGACACCAGTGCTGGGGGTTAATAATGCATCTGCTGAGACCAGTGCTGGGGGTTAATAATGCGTCCGCTGACACCAGTGCTGGGGGTTAATAATGCGTCCGCTGAGACCAGTGCTGGAGGTTAATAATGCATCCGCTGACACCAGTGCTGGGGGTTAATAATGCGTCTGCTGACACCAGTGCTGGGGGTTAATAATGCGTCCGCTGACACCAGTGCTGGGGGTTAATAATGCGTCCGCTGAGACCAGTACTGGGGGTCAATAATGCATCTGCTGAGACCAGTGCTGGGGGTTAATAATGCATCTGCTGAGACCAGTGCTGGTGGTTAATAATGCGTCTGCTGAGACCAGTACTGGGGGTTAATAATGCGTCCGCTGAGACCAGTGTTGGGGTTAATAATGCGTTCACTGAGACCAGTGCTGGAGGTAATAATGCGTCCGCTGACACCAGTGCTGGGTTTAATAGTGCATCTGTTGATGCCAGTGCTGGGCTTTAATAATGCGTCCACTGACACCAGTGCTTGGGATTAATAATGCGTCTACTTACACCAATGCTGGGGGTTAATAGTGCATTTGCTGACAACAAAGCTGGGTTTTCATGGTGTGTCTGCTAACACCAGTGCTGGGGGTTAATAATACATCCACTGAGACCAGTGCTGAAGGTTAATAATGCCTCTGCTGAGACCAGTGCTGGGGATTTAATAATGTGTTTGCTGAGACCAGTGCTGGGGGTTAATAAATCGTCTGCTGAGACCAGTGTTGGGGTTAATAATGCGTCTGCTGAATACAGTGCTGGGGGTTAATAGTGCGTCCTCTGACACCAGTGTGAAAATTATTAGTGCCCCCTAGTTTTGACTGTGGTATCTTATGTGCCCCCATATATTGTTCCTAGATTCTCCACTGCACACACCGCACATGCTTTAACCACCAGTGCTTGGGGTTAATAATGCGTCCAGTGCTGGGGGTTAATAATGCGTCTGCTGACACCAATGCTGGGGGTTAATAATGCATCCACTGAGACCAGTGCTGGGGGTTAATAGTGCATCCGCTGACACCAGTGCTGAGGGTTAATAATGCCTCTGCTGAGACCAGTTCTAGGGGTTTATAATGCGTCCACTGACACCAGTGCTGGGGGGTAATAATGCGTCTGCTGAGAACAGTGCTGTGGGGTTAATAGTGCGTCCATTGAGACCAGTGCCTGGGAGTTAATAGTGTCTCTGCTGACACCAGTGTGACAATTATTAGTGTCCCCCCTAGTTTTGACTGTGGTATCTTATGTGCCCCCATATATTTTTCCTAGAATCACCACTGCACACACCGCACAAGCTTTGGTCTGAAATGCCCGGCATCGCTGTAACAAAGTCCTGCCTCCTAGATAGGCTCCTGTGAGATAGACAGAACACTGATCTGATGCAGTGAAATTGAATCAGTGTGATGTGTATCATAAGAGCCGCGACCCGGTCTAGGAGGCGGGACTTTGTTACAGTGGCTGATTCAAATCCAAGCTCTGTGACAGTAGGAGATTGTCGCCACTCTGTGTGATCCAGTGGCACTGGTAAGCTGCAATTGTTGGCCACTGGCAGGCTGCAATTGGTGGGCACTGGTAGGCTTCAATTGGTGAACACTGACAGGCTGCAATTGATGGGCACTAATAGGCTGCATTTGGTGGGCACTGATAAGCTGCATTGGTGGGCACTGATAAGCTGCAGTTGATGGACACTGCACTGGTTGGCTGCATTTGGTGGGCACTGACAAGCTGCATTTGATGGGCACTGGTAGGCTGAAATTGGTCAATTGGTGGGCACTGGTAGGCTGCATTTGATGAACACTGCACTGGTAAGCTGCATTTAATGGGTACTGATAAGCTGCATTTGATGGGCACTGGTAGGGTGCAATTAGTGGACACTGATAAGCTGCATTTGATGGGCACCGATAAGGCTGCATTTGGTGGGAACTGATAAGCTGCATTTGTAGGGCACTGCACTTGGTGGGCACTGGTAGGCTGTACTTGGTCGGCACTGGTAGGCTGCAATTGGTGGACACTGGTAGGCTGCAATTGGCGGCACTGGTAGGCTGCATTTTATGGGCACTGGTAGGCTGCATTTTATGGGCACTGATAAGCTGAATTTATTGGGCACTGGAAGACTGCACTTAGTGGGCACTGGCAGGCTGCAAGTGATGGGCACTGGTAGGCTTCATTTTATCGGCACTGATAAGGCTGCATTTGGTGGGCACTGGTAGGCTGCAATTGGTGGGCACCGGTAGGTTGCAGTTGATGGACACTACACTGGTAAGCTGCATTTGGTGGGCACTGATAAGCTGCATTTGTAGGGCACTGATAAAGCTGCATTTGGTGGGTACTGATAAAGCTGCATTTGTTGGGCACTGGTAGACTGCACTTGGTGGGCTCTGGTAGGCTGCACTTGGTGGGCACTGGTAGGCTGCAATTGGCGGGCACTGGTAGGCTGCATTTTATGTGCACTGGTAGGCTTCATTTGATGGGCACTGATAAGCTGCATTTGCTGGGCACTGGTAGGCTGCTTTTGGTGGGCACTGGTAGACTGCACTTGGTGGGCACTGGCAGGCTGCAAGTGGTGGGCACTGGTAGGCTGCATTTGATAGGCACTGGTAGGCTGCATTTAATGGGCACTAATAAGCTGCATTTGGTGGGAACTGTTATGCTGCATTTGGTGGGCACTGATAGGCTGCATTTGATGGGCACTGATAAGGCTGCATTTGGTGGGTATTTGTAGGCTGCATTTGGTGGGTACTGGTAAGCTGCAATTGGTGGGCACCGGTAGGCTGCATTTGATAGACACTACACTGGTAAGCTTCATTTGGTGGGCACTGATAAGCTGCATTTGATGAGCACTGGTAGCCTGCAATTGGTGGACACTGGTAGGCTGCAATTGGTGGGCACTGATAAAGCTGCATTTGGTAGGCACTGGTAGGCTGCAATTGGTGGGCACTGGTAGGCTGCAATTGGTGGGCACTGATGAGGCTGCATTAAATAGGCATTAATGAGGCAGCATTTTATGGGCACTTGTGGGCTGCATTTGATACATTGATCTCTAGTATCATTTCTGCAGTTCCTGACCATCTTTTGTATCATGTCTGCAGTCTCTGTCCATCTCTTGTGTCATGTCTGAATTCTCTGACCATCCCATGTACTATGCCAGCAGTCTCTGACCATCTCCTGTACTATGCCTGCAGTCTGTGACCACCTCCTGTACTATGTCTGCAGTCTCTGACCACCTCCTGTACTATGTCTGCAGTCTCTGATCACCTCCTGTACTATGTCTGCAGTCTCTAACCACCTCCTGTACTATGTCTGCAGTCTCTGACCACCTCCTGTACTATGTCTGCAGTCTCTGAACATCTCCTGTACTATGTCTGCAGTCTCTGACCATCTCCTGTACTATGTCTGCAGTCTCTGACCATCTCCTGTACTATGTCTGCAGTCTCTGGCCATCTATTGTACTATGTCTGCAGTCTCGGACCATCTCTTGTATCATGTCTGCAGTCTTTGACCATGTCCTGTACTTTGTCTGCAGTCTTGGACTATCTCTTGTACTATGTCTGTAGTATGTCTGGGTGTTCTTTCTAACAGACTCTCTAACAGAAGCCCTCTCTGTGTCCATCAGAGACACCCCCCCCCCCAAGGTCTCATTAGTGCAGGGATCTTCAAACTACAGCCCTCCAGCTGTTGAGGAACCACAAGTCCCATGAGGCATTATAAAACTCTGACATTCACAGACATGACTAGGCATGATGGGAATTGTAGTTCCTGAACAACTGGAGGGCCATATTTTGAGGACCCCTGCATTAGAGTATTCTTTTCCTGGAAGATCCAATGGCAATGAAGACTCCTTAGGGGAGCATCTCTGTATTTGAGTCATTGCCATAGAAACATTTTGAAGGGGAGGAGTTAGTAAAATAACCACGCCCATGTGGGGGCGCCAGAAAAATTTCTGCACCCAGGCGTCTGTGACCCTAGGATCGGCCCTGAAGGGGGCACTACACGATATTAAGAACTGGGGTCTGTAAACTTTTGATCAGGGTAATTTGGGTAGTTTCTGTTGTCATTCTGATTTAAAAAGAGTAAACACAGTTGATTGATAATAAATGGCTTCAGCCAAACACTAACCATGAGTGAAAAATGTTTTATGTTCTCATTCATATTGTCTGAAAAATGGCCAAGAAATCATAAATTCTGACAAAAAACACACAAATACTGGGAGTCCAACCAATGTGTATATACATAGACAGTGCTAGCCCTCAATTTGAGCGGGGTGCAGTTATGAATTAACAATATATCAAAGGCAAGGGGGAGGTCTCCCATGAGGGCACTCTGATCCCTCTCCACAGAGGGGAGTGCCCCCAGTGGGATACATAGGTCATCAGCCCCCCACATACTCAGAGGGGGTTACCTGAGGGGCACAACAGCTCTTAAGGGAAAAGGGAGAGGGAGGGTGGGAGGATGCAGGTCTGGACACCACAAAGGGGTAAGAATCTATTGTCATGAAACAAATTTGTAATAAATATACAGTTGACTAGATACTGGAGGAGCAGTTTGTTTTCTTTTTTTGCCTTTGATATAAATCATAAATTCTGCCAGGGTGTGTAAACTTATGAGCACAACTGTATATGTATAAGAATAGGTGTAAGAATGAAAAGGAGGAACAACAGAAATCTACCAAATGCATATATAAATTACCTAAATTAACTAAAAAATACTACTACTATTATTATTGAAAAATTATTCATCAATAATGTAGTGGAACTCATCCAAATTAAAGTGTGGTATTGCTCTTATATATTAAAATCAAAAAATTATATCATTATACATGTAGAGCGATAACTACATGTACTAATTGTTCATAAACCTGGGTATGTCATAAGAACCATGGATATAACTCCATGAATATATACTATATGGGAGTGGGGGGGTTGTTTGCAGAAGCCTCACACAATGGGGGGTAAAGAGGGGAGCTATGCCACAAGGGGGGGGTCCTAAAATACAGGGATGCCCCAGGACAAGGGAAAGAAAAAGGGGTGATATAAATGGACTGCATAGAGATACTATTTATCTAGCATGCCGGCAATAGGGAGTATACGTATGCTAACAGTAAAAGGTGAAGGGGGTAGAAAAATGGGGAGGGAAAGGAAGGAGCTGAGGGAAAAAAAGGGGGGGGGGGGGGGGGGTT
>BLSH010033954.1:115441-139545 GCA_018402905.1 Glandirana rugosa | reverse complement strand
AGGGGGACGCTAATATATATCTGATCAGATCGCAGATATTGATCTGATCAGATATCACAATAATATATAGCACCTACCTAATGTGCGTGCGTGCGTGTCAGAGTACCTCGCTAACTGACCCTGCCTGGCGTTTACACTGACCCTAACGCACACTAAAAGCTAACTGGGGTCACCGCCGGGCGATCAGGGGTTAAAACCTATAAAAGGTAAATACGGCGGGTAATCTGATTGAAAAAAATATATATATCTAGCTAGCGTCACCTGTGACACTTATACGGTGATCACAGGTGACGGGGCAATCAAGGGGTTAAAACCTTTATTGGGGGGGCGGGGGGGGGCTTTTCACCTAACTAGGCCTAGTACTAGACTAACCTAACACTGATTAGCGTCACAAGGGTCACAAGTACAGCGATCGCTAAAAATCAGATCGCTGCACTATGTGATACTGTGACAGGGGGTGACAGGTAGTGAAAGGGTTAACTGGGGGGCGATCAGGGGGCGATCAAGGGGTTAAATGTGCCTATGTGGCCTGGTGTCAGTGTAGTGATTGTGTAACTCATGTTTTTAGATGCTTCTTCTTCCTCTCTGAAACCGAAAAGAGCTTCAGGGAGGAAGAGGAGTTAACTTCCCCTGCCTCTGTTTACATTTACAGAGGCAGAGGAACATTTCATTGGCAGGGGCGATCTACAGGGCCAGGCCAAAAATCATTGGCCTGGCCCTGTAGATTGAAAGGCCCTGTAACAAATGCCGTTGCAGCGCCCGCTCCTAGGGGGCGCGCGCGCACATGGCGCGAGTTCGCGGCCGCCGTCGTATGATGGCGATTCACGTTACAGCGCCACTTTGTCGCCGTCAAATGCCGATCAGCCGTCGGCAAGTGGTTAAGTTCACTAACAGCTAAACTTTCAAGGAAATTTCAATACCTATAATTCAATAGCTATTTATTATTATTTCAAACGTTCTTTCTTATTTCCGAATTTCAGAAATAAGGAAGAACATTTGAAATAATAAGTTATTGATTTATTATTTTAAATTATAAATTATTAGAAGCTATTATTATTTCAACTGTTCTTCCTTATTTCCGACTTTTGCAGTGTGTGACTGTATATATGCATACTGTATGTATGTGTGTGTGTGTGTGTGTGTATACTCGGTGTGTATATACTGTGTGTATATTGTATGTATACATACAATATACACACAGTATATACACACACCCAGTATACACACACACATACAGTATGCATATATACAGTCACACACTGAAAAACTCGGAAATAACGAAGAACATTTTAAATAATAATAGCTTATTATAATTTATAATTTAAAATAATAAATCAATAACTAATTATTTCAAATGTTCTTCCTTATTTCCGAAATTCAGAAATAAGAAAGAACATTTGAAATAATAATAGTTTATTATAATTTATAATAAGTTAAAATAATTAATAACTTATTATTGCAAATGTTCTTCCTTATTTACGAATTTCGGAAATTCGGAATTATAGGTATTGGAATTTTCTTGAAAGTATGACTATTAGTGATAAATTTCATATTTAAGTTCACTAACAGCCAAACTTTCAAGGAAATTCCAATACCTACAATTTAATAGTTATTAGGTATTATTTCAAATATTCTTAGCTTTTTTCGAATTTTCAGATTTCCGAATTTCGGAATTTTCGGCTGTTCCGATTGCCGAATTTCCGAATTACCGCAATTGCCGAATTACCGCGAATTTCCGAATTACCGCAAATTTCCGAATTGCTGAATTACCGCAAATTTCCGAATTACCGCAATTGCCGAATTACCGCAATTCAGAAAAACGAAAACTCAGAAGAATTTGGAATTCGTCCGAATTGCAGAATTTTGCAAAATTCGGTAAAAACGAAATTCAGAACGAAACAAATTGCACAAGCCTAATAATGGACCGCTCAATAAAATGTGGCATACGTCTCTATTACCTGTGTTGCATCTCCAACAGTGTTTGGAAGCATTGGTATTGAAGTGTGCCAGTCTGGATGGGGTAAGGTACCATCTAAGGATAATTTTTTGGGTTAGTTCCCAAAGTGAGGAACATTGTGTCAACTTATATAGGGACTGTAGTGCTTTGATCCATTGTTTTTCAGTATAATGTGAGCCCAGGGCTTGTTCCCATAATGAGTGGGCGTTAGTTTTGGTGAATTCGCTTTTTGACTGTAAAATGTTGTATATCAGAGATATCCCTTTTATTTTTGAGTTTGTGTTCATAAGGAAGTTCCCTATTGTTGTTTGAGGGATTGGATCTAAGATCGGTAATACTTTGCGTAGACAGTTCCGTATTCTGGTGTAGGTGAAGCATTCTGTGTCTGGCAGTGTGTACTACTTTTGGTTTTGGTTGAATGGTTTTATTTTGGAGTTGGATTGGGTGTCTTTGAGTAGAATGCCTTTGATTTTTCCATGATTTTAGACTTCGATCTAGAGACAATTGTTCCAGTATGCCTAGTGGGTAATTAAATGGTGGTGCAGCATTTATGTGTTTGATTTTTTTAATGAATTTGTTCCAACAGTGTGCGGTGGCTTTGATTGTCAGGTGTGCTGCCAAGGGGGTTTTTGTGCCCAAGGGTGTACTCAGTAGCCAGTCCCCCAGGTTTTTTTTTTTTTTTGGGACATAGGTTGCTTCTATTTCTGACCATGATTTAACGGGCCTGATAGTGAACCAATCTTGGATTTGCGCTATAATTGTTGCTATGTGATTCGAATCTATTTGTACCCACGCCACCTGCCAATTTGTGTTTAATCAGTTTAGAGTGTGCACACCTAGGTTTCTTTCCTTGCCAGATGAACTGATTAAATATAGATTGAAGATTTCTAATATATGATTTTGACAATATGATGGAGATTGTCCTGAAGAGGTAGAGAACCTGCGGTAGATGGATCGTTTTGAATGTAGCTAATCTACCACTCCAGGACAGTTTGTGTTTATTGTTTTTGTGAACTTCTGATCTTAGTTTGACCATAAGCGGTTGGAAGTTTGCTGAGAATAGTTTCCTAACCGTATTAGGAAGTTGAATCTCTAAATAAGTTATGTTTTTTTCAGCCCATATGAATGGGTGTTGTGATTGAAGAAGGTTACTTGTTGCATCAATTCCTAGTTTCAATACATATGATTTAGTTATGTTTGCTTTATAATATGACACTCTGCTGAAGTGATCTAGACATTTCCTCGCCTCTGCCAGGGAAGGAGCCGGGTTGGTCATCATCAGTATCCCGTCGCCTGTGAACAAACTGATTTTGTGGACTCTATTGCCTTTAGCTATTCCCGTAATTTTTGGATTGTTTCTAATGAGTTCTGCAAAGGGTTCCAGTGTCAAATTGAATGTTAGTGGTGAAAGGGGGCAGCCTTGTCTCGTTCCGTTCGTGATGAGGAAAGGCTGTGACAGCATTTCTGCTGAATAAACCTGTGCTGATGGATTTGAGTACAGTGCTGAGATTGCATTTAGAATGTGCCCTTTGAATCCAAATTTTTGGAGAACCCTTTTTAAATAGTTCCAGTGGACTCTGTCGAACGCCTTCTCTGCGTCTAAAGACAGAAGCAGAGAAGGCGTTCCACTGATTTTGGTGTGGTGAATTATGTTTATCATTCTCCTGGTGGCGTCGGCTGCTTGACGTCCCTTAGTAAAGCCTGTTTGGTCGCTATGAATGAGGGAGGGCATTATGTTTATTAATCTTGTAGCTATAGTTTTGGAGTATATTTTTAGGTCTAAATTTAGTAGGAAGATCGGACAATAGTTTTGAGGGCTATTTGGCTCCTTCCCTGTTTTTGGCAGTGTAATAATAATGGCGTTCAGGTTCTCAGGTGAGAATATAGAAGAGGAGGCCGCATCATTAAACATTTTTGTCATGTGAGGGCGTAGTTGTGTATAGAATGTCTTATAACATTCCCCTGTCAGGCCGTCGGGTCCTGGAGATTTATTGGGGGGGGGTTGATTGTACAGTGCGGAGTATTTGCTCTTCAGTGAATGGGCAGTTAAGGTATTCTAACTATTCTGGGCTTAGCTTTGGTAATTTAACCAAGTCAAGAAACTGGTTAATTTCATATAGGGAAGGTTGTGGGGTTGTTGGGTCATTCTTTAGGTTATGCAAGTCGCTATAGTAGGCGCTAAAAGCGTTCGCAATGTCTTGCGGGTTGGTCAGTTTCTGTTTGAGTGTAGGTGTAGTATGTAGTCTATTTTTGTCTTCGTTCTCTGTCCTTTAATTTTTCTGGCTAGTTCTTTACCAGCTTTATTGGAGGTGGCATAAGAGTTTGCCTTCAGTCTTCTTTGTAGTTTCTCAAAGGAGTGCAACAGTAGGGTTCTAAGTTTGTGTCTCATGGACATCAGTTTTGAACTGGTGTGGGGGTTTGGGTACATCGTGTTTTGTGTTTCTAGTATTTCAATTTGTGTAGTTAGTCGATGATGCACTGCGTCCTCTTTTTCTTATATTGTGCACTCAATTGTATCAGAACACCTCTTAAAACTGCTTTATGAGCGTTCCACACCATGTTCGAGTCCGCCACTGTTCCTGAGTTTTTTTTTCAAAGTATTAGTTTTGTTTTTAGGTTATTATAGGGGTAAATTCTTGGTTTTGGAGAATGAAGTTGTTGGCACTCCACATTGAGGGTTGACCGTGATGGGTGTTATCTTTGATCAAGATGGAGATGGGAGCATGGTCAGACCATGTCATGGTGTGGATCGCTGATATCAGTACACTTTGTAGTAACCATTTATCTACTAAGAATAAGTCAATTCATGAATATGACTTGTGCACTGGGGAGAAGTACGTAAAGTCTTTTTCTAGACCGTGTTTGCACCTCCAGACGTCATAAATGTCTTGTGACTTCATGAACTGCTATAATGGCGAATCTCTTCTTTTGGCAGAATTCGTGGAGTCAAGGTAAGTATCCACTGTCATGTTGAAGTCCCCACATATTATCAAGTTTCCTTTTTTAATTGGGTTGACTATTCGCATTATGGCGTGTAGTAGTCTTAATGGGCGGCAGTTTGGGGCATATAAGTTTATGAGAGTGTAATCTCTTTTGTTGATCATGCATATCAAAATGATGAATTTTCCGTTGGGATCAGTCATTACTTTGTGTTGGGAAAAAGTAATAGAGTCTTTTATAGCTATGAGCACTCCCCTCTTTTTGGCAGAATATGAAGCTGAAAAGACGTGTGCCTTTTGGCTGTGCGGTTTTCAAAAAATGTGTTTCTTGAACATAAAGTATGTCGCAGTATTCCTCTTGGGCTGCCAGAGGGATCATCTCTTGGCTAGAGCATTTAGTAATAGAATGTCTAGCGGCATTTTGACTTGAGGCCTGTGATGTGTTTGTGTATACACTTACTGTTGGGAGGTTCAGGTAGGCTCTTTGTTGCAGTTAGTGGACGATTTCTTCTTGGAGAGAGAGTAAGCTTCTGTGACTTGCTGTTGGAGTAGGTTGCGTTATACGTGCTTTGTCTAGTAGTACAAATCTGTGTTAATGAACAAGTTAACCGAGAAAACAAATAAACCAGAGAAAAAAAAAAAGAAAACAAGAGATAGATTTCGTATCTATCTAGTGAGGTTTTGGTGAAACGCGGTTATAATTATGTTAAATAACTACCGCTGTGGGGTGAAACAGTTTGTCGGTAGTTAAACCACTCAGACTCTGAACTGCTGTAGGGGGTAGTAGAGTCTGTGATTTCCGTCCATAATTGTTTCAGGTTGGCCCCTGATTAAGGGCTCCTTCTTCCTCTAGTACGTTGGTCTTTTGGTGGACCATTGCTCTGGGGGGTGCTGGTTGTGTTCCATTGGAAGGTCCGGGATAATTTCCCAGTTGTGTAGAAGAACGCAGACCTTCCTGTAGGGAATCAATTTTGTATGTATACCCCTGCCTCGTTACAATTACTGTAGCCAGGTATTTCCACTTGTATTGGATCTTATGGTTGTTTAATCGTTTAGTGATAGGGTTCAGGTCTCTCCTCAGCTGTAGTGTGTATTTGGAGAGGTCTGGGTATATTTGTAGGTCTTCGTAAGGGTGCGGCAATTTGGGTGTGTTTCTAACCCCTGTTAGGAGTTTCTCTTTGGTTTGAAAGAAGTGCACACGCACCAATATGTCTCTGGGTATGGAGGCCGCTAAATGGGACGGTTTCGCGATTCTGTGGATGCGGTCAATTATGATATCCCTTGGAGAAGCTTCTGGTATTAGCGTGCGCATGAGGGTTTTAGCATAGTTTTGTAGCTCATGTGGTGGGATTAATTCTGGGATGCCACGAAGTTTGACGTAGTTGCAACGGGATCTATCTTCTAAGTCCACTAATTTTGCTTTCATCCATTTTTGCTCATCTTTTACTTCGTCATCTACATCAGCGATGTCATTTACAGTGGAAATGCATTCACCCAGACCGTTTTCTAGGCATGACACTCTTTTTGTGACCTGATTGATATCAGTGGGGATTTTTATGAAAGGTAGTTCATCAGAGAGGTTTGAAGAGACATGTCTTTAAGGGTTGTGTCTAGAACCGGTTGGCCGGACATGGGGAATTCCGCCATGGAGGAATTTAATGCCTGGTTGTCTGTAAGTGGATTGAATTCTTGAGTTTCAGTGAGGGGCATCGAGCCCTCTGTGTCTATTCTCATCCTTGCTTTAGCAGGGCTCCCTGTTATGGGGTTTTCTCCTAAAAGTTGAGTAGGGGAGGAATTACCCCTTTTTGGAGTTGTATCTTCTGTAGTGTCGTCAGGTAGTTCCGTGTATGCTCCGCCATTCGATGCAGTGGGAGGTTCTGAGTTGTTCTGGTGGGATTGTGGAGCTAGTTTAAAGATGAAGGAGGTGAGTTTCTGGGGTACATATTCCCCAGTTCTTTAACTGGACATCGTGTTAGTATCAGATATGTAAATGTAGTGGGCCTTGAGAAAAGATGATAAAAGGGCACAAGTTGTTCCTTTGTTTCCCCTGTCGCAGTAAAGCTAATGTGCTGCCACCATCTTCTTCCTTTTCAGGATTTGTGCCCTGGTAGATTAGATATAGCTTGTATGGTGGTCTGGGCTTGTGTTAAGTCTTGAAGGAGGATTGGTGCAAAGTTTGTTACCGACTGGCCAGTTTATTAGAGAAGAGGTGTTTTGAGTGCTCTTGAACTCCCTTCAGTCTGTCTATGGGTGCTGGTAACTATATTGCATTGCCTGAGGGGATTGTTGATAATGTTATCAGGCCGCAGCCAGGTACTCAATTTGCCGACTGGGCAGCTGGTGTTGTGCAGGTCGGCTAGTTTTCCGCTGGAGGGGTTATTGAGTGTGCTGTTGGAGCCCCTGCTGTCTCCCCAGCCTCTGTAATCTTTATCTTGGTCCCCTCGGAGCCTGATTTGCAGGCCACAAGATAGCGGCGGCCACTCCGGGATCACTAGGCCTCATTTGAAGCTGCGGGCTAAATTTGCGACCAGGTGACCGAACAGGTGGTAAATTTTGCCACCGTTGGGCTTGCAATAGGGCTCCTAGTCCTTACAAAGGCCTCCGGAGGGCCTACCTGTAGTGGATGTGCCTGTGGCAGATTAAGGGACCCCTCTAGGTGAGGTAGATGGGGTCGCGTCTTCCCACGTTCTCCCTCAGGGAGTTGGGATTCCCAATATTCAGCCCAGGGGATAGCAGGATATGTTGGGGGACAAGATTGAGGTTTCCCTCTCGCTCACCGGTCCCCTGGTGGATGGATGGCTTAGTATGGTTCCGTTGATACCTGGAGCTCTTGTCAGGCACGTCTTCCCTATCCTCGCATCAGGCCACGCCCCCCCCTCATTATCTGTTTTAATGAATTATTAAATAAACTATTTTTTTTATAGAATTATTTTTAAATAATCTTGTGGTGTGTCCATAAAGTCTACATTTTGTAGAGGGATGTCACGACACCTGGGGTCAGGTGACAGGTGCACACCACTAGGGTGCAAATTGCACCGAGGGTTTTGAAGTGCACCACTAAGGTTGTGGACCTATAGCTGACTGGTGCTAATGAGTTCCAGCTGGTACGGGAAGTGGGGCACCTGGAGCACGGACACTGGAGCTAGTGCATTGGTTTCCCCAGGGCGCGGAGTCTAAGAGCCAGTAGGTATTCACCAGAGCCTCTGGTGGTGAGGATGGCTTTGGCTGCAACTGGATCCAGGTCGCTGCAGGTGGAAGAGAAGAAGCAGCAGAGCAGGAATAGCAAAGGATAGTCAGCGGCCTAGCAAAGGGTCAGGGCCACCAGCAGACAGGAGAAACCGAGAACAAGCCGAAGATCTGGGTATTAGGCAGGCAGGGATAGTCAGAACAAGCCAAAGATCGGTAACCGGAAGTAGACGCAGAGCACCCAACAGGAACAACCACGCACAAAGCCAAACACACACAATAATGATCGGCATTGCAGACTTGCACTGCCAGGTGTTATATAATGTTCCTAATTAGGGCCTGGGGTGGAGCTCAGCTTTATATTTCTGTGCGTTACTGCAAGTTTAATGCTGTATATTTCTGTGTGTTACTGCAAGTTTAATGCCATATATTTCTGTGCATTACTGCAAGTTTAATGCCTTATATTTCATAGCGTTACTTCAAGATTAACGCCATATTGTTCTGTGTGTTACTGCAAGTTTGGGGCTGCATATTTCAATGTCTTACTGCAAGTTTAACGCTGTATATTTCATTGCGTTACTGCAAGTTTAATGCCATATAGTTCTGTGCGTTACTGCAAGTTTAACGTCATGTAGTTGCGTGCATTACTGAAAGTTTAACGCTGTATATTTCATTACGTTACTGCAAGTTTAACACCATATATTTCTGTGTGTTACTGCAAGTTTAACACCGTATATTTCATTGCGTTACTGCAAGTATAACGCCATATATTTCTGTGCGTTACTGCAAGTTTAATGCCATATGTTTCATTGTGTTTCTGCAAGTTTAACGCCGTATATTTCATTGTGTTACTGTAAGTTTAATGCCATATAGTTCTATAAATGCAAGTTTAACATTATGTAGTTGTGTGCATTACTGCAAGTTTAACGCTGTATATTTCATTTCATTATGGCAAGTTTAATGCCATATAGTTCTGTGCGTTACTGCAAGTCATCTCTTTTTCGGATCATGCACCGGTCCAGCTGACACTCAGTCTGGGACCGGTGACTCAGTTGCCTCCGACCTGGAGACTAAACTAGGCTTTGCTTTAATCGGAGGAGACCCGTTCTGAGCTCCTCTTCACCCTGCGGGAGTATTTCTCCATCAATACAGCCTCTGTCTCTAATCCGTTGGTGGTATGGAAGGCTCATAAGACAGTGATCCGGGGAGTGTTGATTAAAATAGGGGCCCACCTTAAAAGGGAGAGGTCTTGCCGCACAGAAGAACGGTTTACTCAGATGCGCAGTTTGGAACATTCTCACAAACTCTGTCTCTCTCGCTCCACTTACCAAGACCTTCTTAGAGTTCGTGAGGAACTCTGCTCACTGTTATTCCATAGAACGAAGCAAAAACTGGCTTGGGCACACCGTGCAATGTATGAATTTTTGAACAAACCGGGCACCTTACTGGCGCGGGCACTGCGGTGCTCCCGCACAAAATCCTACATCTCCAGTATCATGGTCCCCTCTGGAAGGAGGTCCTCCGATATGGCAACAGAGTTTCGGTCCTTCTACACAAATCTTTACAACTTGCATGGTGGCTCCCCCTCACACCCTTCCCACGATGACAGAGCCACCCTACAGTCCTATCTTGCCTCCTTTGGCATGCAGTCGCTTCCCCTCGAGGTTAGGGAGGAACTGGAGGAGCCTATAACTACCGAGGAGCTAGGAGTGGCACTAGCTCACTCTAAACCGAAAAAGGCTCCCATCATCGCTATTAATTCCATCACTGAGGGAAAATCCTTTCCAGTAGATACTCTGAGAGTGTATATTTCTCTTATCCCAAAGGAAGGGAAGGACCCACTCTGGTGTGGGAACTATTGGCCGATAGCACTCCTGAACACAGACTTAAAACTGTTCACAAAAATTCTTGCCAACAGGCTACTCCCTTCTATTCTGAATCTTATTCAGACCAGGCAGGTTTTGTGCCTCTTTGAGAACCACGCGACAACACCATCCGGGTGCTGAATCTAATACACGCAGCCCGATCAACAAAACGGCCTCTTCTCTTGCTGTCCACGAATGCGGAGAAAGCCTTTGATCATGTAAACTGGACTTTCATGCGGGCCACCCTTGAACATATTGGTCTACGATCATCCATGTTAAGTTGGATACTGTCTCTCTATTCCCTTCCCACAGCCGTGGTCAAGGTTAACTAGACGAGATCCAACTTCTTCAACATCCATAACTGTACACGTTAGGGCTGTCCCTTGTCCCCTCTGATAATCATTCTCTCTCTAGAACCCTTTCTGTGCACAGTGTGAGCGGACCCCGCCATTGTCAGATATCAGAAGATGTCAGGGATGCACAAGGTGGCCACTTTCGCGGATGATCTGATTTTCTTTTTAACAGAACCCCATGCCTCTCTCCCGAATCTGCTCCAGGCCCTGCAAGAGTATGTCTCTCTCTCTCCTTTTTTCCAAATTAACCTATCCAAGTCCTCTGTCGTCAATATCACGGTGGACGAGGATACAGTTAAATCGCTGAGATCGATGTTCCCTCTCCACTGGGTAACTAACGCTATTCACTATCTGGGTGTCGACATCACCTCTGGCCTCTCTGATTTGTATTCCACAAATTATGCCCCACTTTTTCTTCGTCTCAAAGCGGACCTCTTCCACTGGCATCCACTCACCCTAACATGGGTCGGTCGTTGTAGTGCCCTCAAGATGACTTTGTTGCCTAGGGTGTTGTACCTGATGCAGGCGCTCCCCATCCATCTCCTCCCTATGATCTTTAAACAAGTTAATTCTATGTTCCAAAATTTTGTCAGGTCCTATCACAAGACAAGGGTCAGACTTCAGCTTCTCAACCTCCCGAAGCGCAGGAGGGGAGTTGGCTTACCAGATTTGAAGGCCTACTACAGAGCGACACACCTCACCAGACTGGTGGATTGACACTGCCATGTGGAGGCAAAGCACTGGGTGGCTATGGAAATGGAGGATTCTAATGGCATGGCCAAGAGCTGGCCATGGACCATCTCACCTCTGCCAAAAGCCCTTACGGCCCACCCCACCCTGGGAAGCACACTGTTAGTGGCTAGAGACACCTTTTGACACTCCTCAGTGTCACCATCACCCTCACCGATGGTGCCAATCTTGGGCAACCCGGACTTTGCACCTGGCCTTCGGAACCCCCACTTCCAGTGCCTGGTGACAAGTGGGAGACTTCATCTCTGTGACTTCGTAGACTCGGATCACCAACTCTCCTCATCGGCTGGGGTGTCTGCAACGGATCCCCCCCGTTGGACTTTTGAAGTGACCTTCAGTTGCGTACCTATCTTCATAGGAGTTTGCGGGCACCGGGCATATCCAGACAGCTTACGGAATTGGAAAACATCTGTCATCGAGGAGAGCCGGTCCGACACAGTGTCTCCACAATTTACACTTCATTGATTCCACCGGCGGAGGGCTTCAACCCCCCCTTTTCTCTCTAAGTGGGAATCAGACCTGGATACCCAGTTCACCGACTCTCAGAAGAAGATCTTGCATTTTGCTCAGAAGTCCTCCATAGCTACCAGAGTCCAAGAGACCTGTTACAAAATTTTAACCCAATGGTACAGGGTACCCACCACCTTGCACCGCTTCTTCCCCCAGGTCCTGAGTCTGTGTTGGCGGTGAAGTACTGCTGAGGGAACAATGCTACACATCTTCTGGACTGCCCTAAACTTGGACCTTTCTGGTGACCAGCACGATCAAGCACCTGACAAATGTTGATTTGGAGAGGAACCCTGCGGTCTGTCTGCTCCACCCCTCAAAGAGACCGATTAAGAAATACAAGGCCTCTCTTAAGATTGAGTTGCTTACGGAATTGGAAAACATCTGTCATCGAGGAGAGCTGGTCTGACACAGTGTCTCCACAATTTACACTTCATTGATTCCACCGGCGGAGGGCTTCAACCCCCCCCTTTCTCTCTAAGTGGGAATCAGACCTGGATACCCAGTTCACCAACTCTCAGAAGGAGAAAATCTTGCATTTTGCTCAGAATTCCTCCATAGCTACCAGAGTCCAAGAGACCTGTTACAAAATTTTAACCCAATGGTACAGGGTACCCACCACCTTGCACCGCTTCTTCCCCCAGGTCCTGAGTCTGTGTTGGCGGTGCGGTACTGCTGAGGGAACAATGCTACACATCTTCTGGACTGCCCTAAACTTGGACCTTTCTGGTGACCAGCACGATCAAGCACCTGACAAATGTTGATTTGGAGAGGAACCCTGCGGTCTGTCTGCTCCACCCCTCAAAGGGACCGATTAAGAAATATGAGCCCTCTCTTAAAATTGAGTTGTTGAATGCAGCTAAGGCATTCATCTCCCTCTGCTGGAGATCAGACAATCCACCCTCCAAGGCCCTTTGATTTTCAAAAGTAAATGAACTGAGAGACATGGAAGACCTTACCGCCAGCTTGCACAGCCGGGAGGAGACCTTTCGTGAGACCTGGAGGCCTTGGCAATACTTTGTGTATACTGATGCATATCTCTGAGAGGTCTCGTAAAACTGTCCGGCCCTCGGACTGGGTCCACTTACCCGGGAGAGAGGTATCGCCCATCTATCATCTGCATACCCATCTGTGTATCTACTTTGTCACCTTGCTATCTACAATCTGCTTATACCCCTTCTTTCTCTGCCTCGCTTCTCTCCCTCACAGGGGGAATCCATCCCCTATCCTCCTCCCCCCCAACCTGTCTCCCCACCCTCCTTACTTGGATGCCTGGTTCAGTTGTTAGTAATATTTTCTGGAAGCTAGCTGTATCCGTATCATTATTATTCCCCTGCATTTGATGCTCCTGGTTCTAATTCATCTGGCCATACGGTCACCCTGTGCCCCGATACTCTATGTCTTTTAATATGTAGCATAATCAGACATAGACGTATATGTTTCTATGCTTGGGTCCCACTCATAACTATTAGTTCATTCCCCCAGCTCTGCCTACTGTATACGAGTCTAAAAACTGCTATATTTCACATGACCATTTCTAATGGGTATAGCTGTAAAATCTGTTTATGTGACCCTTTTTTTGTAACTTGGTTCTATCTTATATCTACGTTACTTACTATGATTGTAAACCGTAACCATCTTGGAAAATAAAGGAGATATAAACCAGCAAATGAGCCCAATCTCTCCCAGCGATCATCCAATGTATTCATCAATCAGAATCCCATCTCATTGGATGATTGCTGAGAGAAATTGGGCTCATTTGCTGGTTTATAATCTTACCAGCTGATAGATCTGGTGAGTTTGATCTAGCGGGAGTGGTGAAGGATTCACGCCGTGTTGGAGCACTTTGGTGATTTTTTTATTAAGAATTTTTGGGAATTTATATTTTTTAATGGACGTTTTTTCAACACTAATATATTTTTTGAAACACCATATTGTCTCTATAAACGCTATTCGTTTTTTAATTTTTTGTTGCAATATTTTATATACACTCTATTTTGATGGTTATGGAGTCCATGGATTATTGTGTAAACATTTAAGCAGTTTTTTGCACAAATATTTTTGTATGCACAATTGCACTTTCTTTGCATTTTTGCACAAAATGTGTATGCACTATTGTATTTTTTGCACTATATGTGCATATTTGCACAGAAATAGGATCAGGTATTATGTTATTAGTACAATTATTTATTAGATATATTGATTTAATAGCACTTTTTAGAGTGATCGGTGTGAGGACTTGCGCTAATCTTCTTAGAGCTCAGTTTGTTAATTGATATTATCATTAATAGGAACAGCAGCAGTCCATCAGATTATTGTAGAGACACACCCACCTGTGGCACTGTTATCTGGTTAAATTGTTACTTATATGCTCCTACAGGCAGAAAAAAAACCTGTCTAAGATGCCTGAGTGTCCAAAATCACGTGAAAATGCACGAAAAAGCTCAAAAAAGCTTGAAAATGAACAAAATTAAATGAACCGAGGGAAGGGTTTGTGAAAAAAATGCTTATGCTCAAAAAAGCTCAAAGGAGCTCGAATGAGCTTGCAGGAGCTTGAAGGAGCTCAATAAAAATGTGCAGAAGAGTATAAAAAAGTACCAGCTTCTTCAAGCAGAAATGAAAGCTCAAATGCCTGTAAAAACAGCTTTTTTTTTAGCTGCAATGTGCATGAGCCCTAACACACTTCAGCATTTTGAATTGTGGGCAGATTTGCCGCAATTCTGCCCACGATATGAAAGCGCTGATGTGTGAATGACAAATCCCGGTACTCCCATTTGAGATGCCATTCATTTGAATGACACCTCAAATCCTGGTGTGGGTCTGCCACGATTGTCACGCGATAAATCGTGCTGCAATCGCAGCAACCCACATCGCGGTAAGCACGTCTCCCAAAAAAGTTGCTACTTTTGGGTGACATGCTTTCAATGATGTGGGTTGCGGCGATAGCATTGTGATTTATCCCGTGACAATTGCGGCAGACCCGCACCATGACTTTAGGTGTCATTAAAATGAATGATGCCTCAAATACGAGTGCCACGATTTGTCATTCACACATTGGCGCTATAAAATCGTGGGCAGAATCAAATGTATTTAATTTCTAAATGGTATTACTAGGGCTACTGTCTGCAAGAAATAACGTTTCATTACATAAAACCTTTAGATGATATTTTGGTTACTTGTGGTTGCTTTTTCAGTGATATGTGTTGTTTATAGGCATTATTAGCAGGTTATTTGATTAATGTGTACGCTCTGCTTTGATTTATAGCCCATCTTTTGGCTGGAAGAGACAAGTGACACAACGAGGGCAAACTGGGGGCAGAATAAGAAAGACATCTCTTCTGTTTGATCACCTGGACCCAGCTGAACTTGCAGAACATCTAACACATTTGGAATTTCACTCATTCTCAAAGATTTTGGTGAGCTGATGATTAATTTTAGCTATATTTACAAGCTGGCATTATTTTTTTTTATCAAAATCCAATTAAAGTGGAAAAGTAAAATCTGTAACAATGGCTTATACAGTATCTCACAAAACTGAGTACACCCTCACATTTTTGTAAATATTTTATTATATCTTTTCACGTGACAACACAGAAGAAATGACAACTTGCTACGGTGTAAAGTAGTGAGTGTACAGCTTGTATAACAGTGTAAATTTGCTGTCCCCTCAAAATAACTCAACATACAGCCATTAATGTCTAAAGCACTGGCAACAAAAGTGGGCCCAATTAGCCATTTTCCTTCCCCAATGTCATGTGATTCTTTAGTGTTACAAAGTCTCAGGTGTGAATGGGGAGCAGGTGTGTTAAATTAGCTGTTATTGCTCTCTCTCTCATACTGGTCTCTGGAAGTTCAACATGGCACCTCATGGAAAAGAACTCTCCTAGGATCTGAAAAAAAGAATTGTTGCTCTACATAAAGATGGCCTAGGCTATAAGAAAATTGCCAAGGCCCTGAAACTGAGCTGCAGCACGGTGGCCAAGACTAGGGATGGGATAACGGTTCAGCCCGAACATAGGCTGTTCACCGAAATAAATAAATTGAGTTCAACCGCTTGTTCGGCCCGCCGAAAGACCACAATGCACAGCAATGCCGCACAGTGAATTGAAAGCCCTGATTGGCTGAAGAAATGAAAGCTTCGTCCAGTCAGGGCACAGAGCACTGTGAGAGCCTTGATAGGACACTGTCATGATGACTCGATCCAATCATGGCTCATCGCTATTAGTCCCGCTCCACACTATAAAAGTATTCTTTCAATAGCGGCCATTTTTAGTGTGATATCAGTGTGGAGAGAGATAGAACAGGGCTCTGTTCAGTGCTGCTAGACAGTTAGTTTGCTATTGTGATTCTATTGTCAGTGTAGAATATTAGTTTAGTGTGACTCTAGAAATAGTTCAGTCAGGGGGGCGTGGCCTGACGGGACATGGAGTAGGACGTGCGGGAGGAGAGCTCCGTTCATTACTCCTGATTTTAATGATCCTTTGACCCATTGCAAGTTATTTATCAACTGATAAACTTAACTGGAAACTGCCTGAAACAGACACGCTATGGCGCCGACGAAAACTAAGCCGGAGACAGCGGCTAAGCTTGATAAGTTCCGCAGGCAGGAGAAGGAGAGTGCTGGGGAAGATGGCGCCGAGGCCCCCGTGGGGAAGGAATCGGCGGGAACAGACACTGACCGGGTACTGGAGGCCATAAACGCCCTGCAGACCTCTCTTACAGCCAGGCTGGAGGAAGTGAAGGTAGATATCTCCCTCATCAGGCAAGACTTTCACAACCTGAAGGAACGAGTCGCCACTTACTAGGTGAGGCTGAGCGGCGTGGAGGACGCCATACCCCCTCTCCAGTCTAGCTCAACCAGGATGCAGCAGCAAATTAACCTTCTGATGGCTAAACAAGATGACATGGAGAACAGGCTGCGCAGATGTAACCTGCGCTTTATTGGTATGCCGGAGGGAGCAGAGGGTAAGGAGCCCACTACTTTTCTGGAACAGCTTCTGATCTCCACTTATGGCAGGGAAGCATTCTCGCCTACATTCGCAGTGGAAAGAGCCCACCGCATGCCAGCCAGACCACCATCTCTGGGAGCCCCTCCGCGCACGTTCATTGCCAAGATGCTGAACTATAAGGACAGGGATTCTGCACTTCGTATGGCTTGAATCAAAGGTAATATAACACTTGCCAATGCAAAAGTGGCAGTCTTTCCCGACTTCTCCACAGAGGTACAGAAACGAAGGCAACAGTTCTCTGAAGCCAAACGTCTCCTGTGAACCAAAAATATCAAGTACTCCATGCTATTCCCAGCAAGGCTCCGAATCGAGGATGGAGATCGTGTTATTTTTTTTTAAAAACCAGAAGACGCCATATCCTGGATGGAGAACAGAGCTTCCCCCAGAGGGGCGCATGAATAGGTGAGGCTTTATCTCTGAGCAAGTTTTCCCCTGAGATACTATCTGACTCTTCTCCATTACTATCAGATAAGATAGCCTAATATTATGCTGTGACTTTATTAATTGAAACCGCAGAGATCCCCCTGTTCCCACTCACGGGATATCCTCCTCTCCATAGGAAATAGGTACAATCGCTTGCTTAGTTATGCTGCGGCCATAACCTAGACACTTACTTTTATGGAGAAATGAGGGGCCCTTACAGGACTCTACTCTCCTGATGCTCCTGTAGTCCTACCTGCTAGGGGCCCCTCTTCAGAGGCTCTTGATCGGGTCTCCAGTAACAGTAACTTACACATACTTACTCTTCTGTTTCAAAGGGATCAATAAATCTTTTATATGATAATCCACCCGATCTGGATAACCTCAACGGAGTGACAGCAGTCCTATCGAATGTCATACATGTACAGTGAAGATTCGCCCTCACTGTATCCCCGGAGAGAACCTAAACAGTGAGCATCCCTATTTGCTTAGGTCACTTCCTAGCTGGAACACTCTCATATTATCCCTCCTCTGGCGTATATACACTGACATTTCCAGCTCAAATCAATGTTGCTCGCCAGAGAAACGGGATGCACACTGTAACATCTCTCTGGGTCGGTTATGCCTAGCTTGGATAGAAGTTTCACCAAGCGGGCACTTTGACTTATTGTTTTGGGTTTATACCCGCACAAGTTGGGGGTTGTGCCGGGTTGGGAGGGGGGTGGGGAATGTTCTTGTTCATGCACTGTATTTTATTGAGCTTCATCTATTCAATATATGGTTATTTTGCACGTATAGTAACACTTTAAATGTCTTGTATAATCACAAAACTACTGGTCTCTGGTATCTGATATGTAATATGAGATGTGGACTCCCCCCTGGTGACAAGTTGGTCTCTCAATGGTTATCCCTCCTTAATATCTTGGATTGCAGGGAGATATGACCACCATTAAATTTATGACATGGAATGTCAGGGGATTGCGGGATAAGGTCAAAAGGGCGGCAATCCTCTCCTTCCTCAAAAAACAGGGAGCGGGAGTGATTGTCTTAACTGAAACGCATCTAGCTGGTCATCTGCACCTAGCCTTGAGGCGCCCGTGGATTGGATGGGCTTATCACTCCTCTTACACATCCCATGCCAGGGGGGTGTCCGTACTCATTGCTAAACATGTGCACTTTGAATTGTATGATATTGTCACAGACCCACAGGGAAGGTATGTGTTCTTGCGGGCCAAAATTCAAGGGGAAATGTTACTACTTATGGCCTATTATATTCCACTCCCATTCTCTAGTGGACTGGTGGCGGAGGGCCTGCAATACTTGGCTAGACACCCAATGATTTGAGCTGTGTGGTTGGGAGATTTTAATTCGGTTTTAGACACAGAGCTGGACAAATTGCAACAACCGGGCCGGCCTAGCCTATTAAACAGTCAAACCAGATTCGCAAGGTTACTATCTCAGTTTCACCTAGCTGATACGTGGCGTGCCCTCTATCCCAAGGTCAGGGCCTATTCATGTTTCTCCTCTTCCCATAACATGATGTCACGTATTGACTTTATCTTCTTGTCCCAGGCAATGCTACCCAAATTAAAGGAAGCAGCCTTCTCCCCGAGATTACTCTCTGATCACTGTCCCTACTGGGTCAAGATAGAATTCCAAGCATTACAACCCCTTACGAGATGGCGCTTAAACCCATTCTGGTTATCTCTTTTCTCAGAGACAGACGAGATTGAAGTCATCTGGGCCCAATTTTTTGAAACCAATGAACAGACCTCATCTATTCTCAATGTCTGGGAAGCTTTTAAACTCCATGTTAAAACTACCCTTACATCCCACATTAATAAGATCAAAAAACACTCCTCGATCCATCTTGAAACAGAACTGACTAAATTGGCGGAAGTGGAACGTCAATTTGAGACAGACCCCTCTCCTGCTAGTGCCTCCCGCCTCAAACTCCAGAATAGAATAGTGGATCAGCTACACTATGAGAAAGCGAATAGGAGGATCTTCTTCTCTAAACAGAGGACCTTTGAACACGGGGAGCGGGCAGGTAAACTGTTAGCATACATGGCCCATAATGAAGACAGACCCCCAGTGGTGATATCCCTCTGAACTATATCGGGCATTTACATTACTGACCCAGCCGAAGTGACGGCTAAATTCCATGACCACTTTTTCTCACTATATACCACTACCCTTTCGGGATAACTCAGAGCAGGGAGAGGAGTTTCTGACCAGCCTAAGCATCCCACAACTGTCCCAATCCCAGGTAGAACTACTTGAGGCTCCTCTCACTGCTGACGAGATAATGAAAGCAATTTCTAGCTTTGCTAGATCGAAAGCACCAGGGTCAGACGGGTTACCTATAGAATTCTACTCTCAATATAGTGAGATACTTATACCCAAACTACTGGCCCTATATAACTACATGTTTGACAATTGTATACTGCCCCCAACGGTGCGTGAGGCTACTATTATTCTGATTCCAAAGCCCGGTAAGGACCCACATGTTACTGACTCATACCGCCCGATCTCATTGTTACAAGTAGGCATAAAGATTCTTGCTAAACTCCTGACTCTTCAGCTCAACCGGGTCATTACAGACCTGGTGCATGAAGACCAGGCTGGTTTTATGCCCGGAAGGAACACCTCATTTAACCTTAGGCGGTTATTCATGAACGTACAGGCCCAACATGATGATGTGGGGGAGAGGGTAGTGGTGACCCTGGACACAGCCAAGGCGTTTGACTGGCGTGGAATGGCCCTACCTATGGAAATGCTTGACTAGCTTTGGCTTCGGCCCCAGGTTCCTCAAGTGGATTCAGATCTTATATCAAGCTCCAACAGCTAGAGTTGTGGCTAATGGGTGGTCTTCGGATGCCTTTCAACTGTCCAGGGGCACCAGACAGGGATGCCCTCTCTCCCCGCTACTATATGCTCTTGCCACAGAACCACTTGCTATTTCCATTAGAAGTAACCCATGTATAACGGGACTCCGGGTTGGAACACTTGAGGAAAAGATTAGTTTGTATGCTGACGACACCCTCCTGTATTTGGCAGACCCAGGAACCTCACTGACAGAGGCGCTACGAACGTTTGAGGAATTTGGAGCCTTCTCGGGGCTCAGGATTAATTGGGAGAAATCCCAAATCCTCCCACTAGATTCGGCCCCACAAACGCAGGCTCAGTCACTTTTGCCCTTGCAACGGGTCAGTGTCATTAAATACCTGGGTGTGTACATCACGAACTCCCCGACAGACTACATAAATAACAATGTAGAACCAATTTTCCCACTAATAAAAAATAAACTACAAACATGGTCCCGGCTGCCTCTAGGGGTGATGGGGCGTATTAATTTAATAAAGATGATTCTGCTCCCCAAGATACTGTATGTGCTGTGGCACTCGCCAATCTACATACAATTAAAATACTTTCGAATTATTGACGCCCTTATAAAACCGTTTGTATGGGGAAAGGGAAGACACAAGCTCCCCTGGCACTCCCTTTTACGCCCAACGGACCTAGCAGGCACGGCCTTGCCGGACTTCAGTTCATATTATATAGCATCACAAGTATCAAATATATTCCACCTAGACAAGACAGACAGACATAGATTTCTCGCCCTCATGTGCCCGCATTGGGCTCGGTGCATTACCGACCCCATATATGCGATAGCAGCTACTCCTAGTGGAGTGGATGGTGGAAGACATCAAGCTTTATCTCTACAACACTATAGGAAGATAGGGGATTTGGCCTTACATAAATTGGGAATACCCCCGCACAATGAATACACCCCTCTTTGGCACAGCAAGTTTCTCCCAGAATTGAGATTGTTAGCTGGAAAAACAGAATGGTGCAGATTAGGGGTATTTTACCTTGCCCATGTAATAGCAGCTGGTACCCTGAAGACATATGATCGGTTGAAGGAGGAATTCTCACTTCCCAATCGCATGTTTTTTAGATTTCTCCAGGTGCGACATACTATACAAACCCAGTTCCCCCAACAGCTTCCGGAACTGGCCCCTAACTCTCTCATGGAAATTATTAAAAGCTCAGACCCTCAGAAATTAATATCCATAGTGTACAATATGATTATCACTACACGCTCGGCACAGGGAGCGTACAACATCAAAATGAGGTGGGAGAGACAGTGGGGCCCCATAGAAGATGAAGATTGGGGGGAGGCACTAGACACATGTAAAGTGGTATCCCCGAGGTTGTCAGACAGACTCACACAATTATATATTCTCCAACAATCATATCTGACGCCACTCAGAATATCTAAATTCAGTCGTGGAGGGTCTGCTACATGCCCCCTTTGCATGCGGGAGACAGGGTCCTTCTACCATCTCATATGGACATGTCAGTATATACAGGGGTACTGGAGACAGGTGATACAGTTTCTCCATGATAATATGGGATCACCCCTTGCTCTTGACCCAAAACCATGCATTTTAGGCATTTTCCCTGAGGTAGACCTGGATAAGTACACCAGGATCTTCTTACAAGAAACACTATTTTCGGCCAGAAAAATCATTGCAAGGAACTGGATGAGAACGTCACCACCAAACGTGTCCGAGTGGATAAGGGAAGTTAATAATACACTCCCGTATAAAAAATGTATGTATATACACAGGGGCTGCCCTAATAAGTACAACAAAATCTGGGACAGGTGGCTAGAGGTCTCAGATACTTGTACATGACCTGAAGACTTTCTTCAAAGTTATACACGGAAAGAGCTCATCGTGAAATGTGAGAATTAACATACATAGCCAAGATACTACAAATGGTATACAGACACTTTACTGTATTATTTCAAAATGTGAAAATCAGATCATACCTGAGTTTTCTATATGATGTAAATGCATAACCACTGAATAATGTGCATTGGATGTAATTACTCTGATTCTGACAATAAAAGTTGTTGAATAAAAAAAAAAGAAATAGTTCAGTCAGTGTGAGTGTAGTGTGACCACTATTAATCTTTATATTAGTGTGAATCTAGGGATAGTTCTTTAGCACCCTCTAGTAGTGTGCTAGAGAGTATAGGCAAATTTAAGCAGGCCTGGTTGTTTGCTAGGCCTGTTTGTTTTGATTCTGGGCTGGGAGTGGCTCAGGGTAGTGCTGGGTGACTCACAGGTGGTGTCATCAGGACCTCCCACTTCTATCCAGAAGCTTCTGGCACTTTCTGGAAAGAAAGGTGGAGGGGGGGGTGGAGTCACCAATCCCCAATCTGGATACCCAGAGTCAGCCCAGCTGGGGAGGAGTTGTAGGGTTGAAGGACTGCAGTGAGAGAGTGTGGAGGCTGTTGGGGCATTGAGGGAGCTCCCCAGTCTGGGGGGATGACCTTGGGCCTGGCCTTGGGTGCAGTCGGGATCTTCTTCAAGAACACATGAGGAAATCCTGGACCGAAGGCACAAGAGAGAGCAAGGAGAGGACAGCGGGAGAAAGCATTGCTAAGAGTCTCCAGGGAGGACAACTGGTCGCAGCCAGGAGGTCTGGTGAGTGAGGCACAGTCAGGAGGACTGGAGAGGCACACATGAGAGGACTAAGAGCTTGTAGTCTGAGATGGGTGCAGAACCAGAGGGGTGGACTGTGTTGGAAGGGGCAGTGGAAAGGGGCAGCTGCAGCCAGGAGGGCTGGCAGGGCCTGAAGAGGGCTAACTGAGATCTGTAGCCACAGATAGGATAGCTAGCACAAGGACGTTTGCTCTTTTCTCTGCTACACCATAGGGGCCCACTGTCCCTGCCTATAAAAGGCATTTTCTGAGGCCTGGCTGAGCCAGTGTCAGGCCTACCCATACAAATGTGCTAGCTGGTCCTGGGAACTAAGTGATGTGCTGGTGGTGACAAAGAGTAGCAGTCTGCAGCAAGTGATGTGCTGGAGGAGTAAGGAGAGGTATCTTCAAGCAAGAGTGTGCAGGAGGAAGTTGAAGAAATATGTACAGGGAGTGTACATAGTTTGCCCTAAGCCAATTGCCATTGAACCAATTGCTATTGATTCATTACTGAGCATCCCATATACTATATCCCCATCCAAGTTATATCCCTCAATAAAAATAAAAAAAACAAAGTTCAGTGACTGTTTCATGACTCAGAGTGCCTGAAGTGAATGCAGGGCTGGTAGTGTAACCTGCCAGCCGTTGCCCCTAGAAACTGAAGTTGATCGAGCTGGGGAACTGTGGTTTGTTCTGCCACTGTTGAGGAATTACACCTGACAGCCAAGTAGTGAGCCTATTGGTCAGCCATTAAAGACTATGGATGTGCGTTGAACAGGTGCACATTCATAGTCTGATTGGCTGCCCTGAGCCTGTGGCTCAATGTGATTGGATGCGGTGGGCGGGTTGCTGTGGCGGCGGACATGACTCCCGCTCCCACGTAGATCCTGACTGTGTGACAAGTGACGGACTAATGGGGACAGGCCCGCTCTCCACAAGCCGATCTCTGCGCACTGACAGCCCGCTGTCCTGCCTGCCTATTAGATGGGGTAAGTGCGGGATATGTTCCGACTTCGGGGGGGGTGTCCTCTGCAATGTACCCCACCTGTGTTACTGGCTGCAAAGTACCCCCACCAGTGATATTGGCTGCAAAGTACCCCCACCTGTGATATTGGCTGCAAAGTACCCCACCTGTGATATTGGCTGCAAAGTACCCCCACCTGTGATATTGGCTGCAAAGTACCCCCTCCTGTGATATTGGCTGCAAAGTACCCCACCTGTGATATTGGCTGCAAAGTACACCACCTGTGATATTGGCTGCAAAGTACACCACCTGTGATATTGGCTGCAATTTACCCCACCTGTGATACTGGCTGCAAAGTACCCCACCTGTGATACTGGCTGCAAAGTACCCCCACCTGTGATATTGGCTGCAAAGTATCCCCACCTGTGATATTGGCTGCAAAGTACCCCCACCTGTGATATTGGCTGCAAAATAACCCCACCTGTGATATTGGCTGCAATGTTATAGTGTCCACCACATGAAACGTCGGTTATAGTGTCCACCACATGAAACGTCGGTTATAGTGTCCACCCCATGAAACGTCGGTTATAGTGTCCTCCCCCATGAAACGTCGGTTATAGTGTCCACCCCCATGAAACGTCGGTTATAGTGTCCACC
>BLSH010033954.1:79728-113152 GCA_018402905.1 Glandirana rugosa | reverse complement strand
TAATGTCTAGTCCCATATATCGAGTCGTAATGTCTAGTCCCATATATCGAGTCGTAGTGTCTAGTCGCTCCCCCTCCCCCCTCTCTCTCTTTTATTATGCAAATATTTTTAACTAACAAGCAAATGTGTCAATATGTCCAGCACTAACGTGCTGTCAGTGCCACAAGCCCCCGACCACCCCTGCTGAGCTGTATACCCAGATCTGTAAGGCTGAGCTGTATACCCTGATCTGTGAGGCTGAGCTGTATACCCTGATCTGTGATGCTGAGCTATATACCCTGATCTGTGATGCTGAGCTATATACCCTGATCTATAATGCTGAGCTGTATACCCTGATCTGTAATGCTGACCTATATATCTTGATCTGTGATGCTGAGCTATATATCCTGATCTGTGATGCTGAGCTATATACCCTGATCTGTAATGCTGAGCTATATACCCTGATCTGTAATGCTGAGCTATATACCCTGATCTGTAATGCTGAGCTATATACCCTGATCTGTAATGCTGAGCTGTATACCCTGTTCTGTGAGGCTGCGCTGTATACCCTGATCTGTGAGGCTGAGCTTTATACCCTGATCTGTGAGGCTGCGCTGTATACCCTGATCTGTAAGGCTGCGGTGTATATCCTGATCTGTGAGGTTGCACTGTATACCCTGTTCTGAGATGCTGAGCTATATACCCTGATCTGTAATGCTGAGCTGTATACTCTGTTCTGTGAGGCTGCGCTGTATACCCTGATCTGTGAGGCTGGGCTATATACCCTGTTCTTTGAGGCTGCGCTGTATACCCTGATCTGTGATGCTGAGCTACATACCCTGATCTGTGAGGCTGTGCTGTATACCCTGATCTGTGAGGCTGAGCTATATACCCTGATCTATAATGCTGAGCTGTATACCCTGATCTGTAATGCTGACCTATATATCTTGATCTGTGATGCTGAGCTATATACCCTGATCTGTAATGCTGAGCTATATACCCTGATCTGTAATGCGGAGCTATATACCCTGATCTGTAATGCTGAGCTGTATACCCTGTTCTGTGAGGCTGCACTGTATACCCTGATCTGTGAGGCTGAGCTATATACCCTGATCTGTGATGCTGAGCTACATACCCTGATCTGTGAGGCTGTGCTGTATACCCTGATCTGTGAGGCTGAGCTACATACCCTGATCTGTGAGGCTGAGCTATATACTCTGTCCTGTGATGCTGAGCTGTATACTCTGTCCTGTGATGCTGAGCTGTATACTCTGTCCTGTGATCCTGATCTGTGAGGTTGCACTGTATACCCTGTTCTGAGATGCTGAGCTATATACCCTGATCTGTAATGCTGAGCTGTATACTCTGTTCTGTGAGGCTGCGCTGTATACCCTGATCTGTGAGGCTGGGCTATATACCCTGTTCTTTGAGGCTGCGCTGTATACCCTGATCTGTGATGCTGAGCTACATACCCTGATCTGTGAGGCTGTGCTGTATACCCTGATCTGTGAGGCTGAGCTATATACCCTGATCTATAATGCTGAGCTGTATACCCTGATCTGTAATGCTGACCTATATATCTTGATCTGTGATGCTGAGCTATATACCCTGATCTGTAATGCTGAGCTATATACCCTGATCTGTAATGCGGAGCTATATACCCTGATCTGTAATGCTGAGCTGTATACCCTGTTCTGTGAGGCTGCACTGTATACCCTGATCTGTGAGGCTGAGCTATATACCCTGATCTGTGATGCTGAGCTACATACCCTGATCTGTGAGGCTGTGCTGTATACCCTGATCTGTGAGGCTGAGCTACATACCCTGATCTGTGAGGCTGAGCTATATACTCTGTCCTGTGATGCTGAGCTGTATACTCTGTCCTGTGATGCTGAGCTGTATACTCTGTCCTGTGATCCTGATCTGTGAGGTTGCACTGTATACCCTGTTCTGAGATGCTGAGCTATATACCCTGATCTGTAATGCTGAGCTGTATACTCTGTTCTGTGAGGCTGCGCTGTATACCCTGATCTGTGAGGCTGGGCTATATACCCTGATCTGTAATGCTGAGCTGTATACTCTGTTCTGTGAGGCTGCGCTGTATACCCTGATCTGTGATGCTGAGCTACATACCCTGATCTGTGAGGCTTTTTTTTTAACTTTTTTTGTACAAAGTATAGAAGAGTTTAGGAGAACACAAGGGTTTTTTTTCCTGTCTCTTAAACGTTGAGCTTAAAATATGCCTGTAATCATCCTAATGTGTATAGACACATAGGATAACATTGAACTGCTTCTGCAGGCAAAACATTAAACTCCTGTAGAAGCAATGTTTTTTTAAGCCAGTGTGCATGGAGCTAGAGAGATAACAAACTCCAGTGCTGAGAGGAGGGGGGCCCACACAGGGAGGGGGATTTGTGAGGGACGACTGTCTCTTTCTTATCAGATAAAAGCTTGTAGCAAGGGAGAGGGAAGGAGAGCAACTTATCTGCAGGAGAAAAAGAGACACAATTGTCATCTGTCACTAATCCCCCCTGTTGCTCGAGGCTCCCCACACCAGGGCTGGCTGTACCCCCCTATCAGCGGCCCTGATCCTGCCACCTTGTGTGCCCAATGGATGGACCTTTCCTGTTACAAGGACATTTAGGGTGATGTCTGTTTCCTAAACCAACTCTTTAAGGAGCCTGTGTGCTCGGGGAGGGGCCCCTCCCATCAGGATGGACCTTTCCTCTTACAAGGACATTTAGGGTGAGGTCTGTTTCCTAAACCAACTCTTTAAGGAGCCTGTGTGCTCGGGGAGGGGCCCTTCCCATCAGGAACTCCAAAAATAACTTTTGCTTTACTGAATAATGTGTTTGTGTTAATGTAATGTGCATAATGATTTGTTTGGCAAGAGAACCTAAAAGTCACACAAAAGGCCACAAATCTGTCCTTCCATCAGATTACCTGAGTACCTATCACAATCTCATCAGAGTACCCAAGTTCCTGTCATCAGTCCATCTGATACCTGCCACTAGCCTACCCGAGAACCCTAGTAAATGTCCCCAGCCCATCAGAGTACCCGAGTACCTGTCACCAACCCATCAGAGTACCCGAGTACCTGTCACCAGCCCATCAGAGTACCTGAGTACTTGTCACCAGCCCATCAGAGTACCCAAGTACCTGTCAAAAGCCCATTAGAGTACCTGAGTAGTTGTCACCAGTCCATCTGAGTACCTGTCACCAGTCCATCTGAGTACCTGTCACTAGCCCTTCTGAGTACCCTAGTACCTGTCACTAGCCCACCTGAGTACCCTAGTACCTGTCGTACCTGTCATCAACCCATCTAAGTACAGAGTACCTGTCATCTGCCTATTAAAGTACCCGAGTACCTGTCACCAACCCATCTGAGTACCCGAGTACCTGTCACCAACCATTCACAGTACCCGGGTGCAAACCCTACATGAGTAATGGTCACCAGCCCATCAAAGAACCTGAGTACCTGTCACCAGCCCATCAGAGTACCCAAGTACCTGTCAAAAGCCCGTCAGAGTACCCGAGTACTTGTCGCCAGTCCATCTGAGTACCTGTCACCAGTCCATCTAACTACCTGTCACTAGCCCATCTGAGTACCCTAGTACCTGTCACTAGCCCATCTGAGTACCCGAGTACCTGTCACCAACCCATCAGAGTACAAGAGCACCAGTCGCCAACCCATTAGAGTACATGAAGACATGTCACCAACCCAACTAAGTACCCGAGTACCTGTCACCAGCCCAGCAGATTACCCGAGTACCTGTCACCTGCCCATCAGGGTACCCGAGTACCTGTCACCAACACATCTGAGGACCTGTCATCAACCCATCTGAGTACTGAGTACCTGTGATCTGCCTATTAAAGTACACAAGTACCTGTCACCTGCCTCTCAGAGTACCCGAGTACCTATCACAGTCTCATCAGAGTACCCGAGTTCCTGTCACCAGTCAATCTGATACCTGCCACTAGCCTACCCGAGTACCCTAGTCAATGTCCCCAGCCCATCTGAGTAATCGAGTGCCTGTCACCAGCCCATCAGAGTACCCGAGTACCTGTCACCAGCCCATCAGAGTACCCGAGTACCTGTCACCAGCCCATGAAAGTACTCGAGTATTTTCACCAGCCCACAAGAGTATGCGAGTACCTGTCACCAGCCCATCTGAGTACCCGAGTACTTGTCACCAGCTCATCAGAGTACCTGAGTACCTGTCACCAGTCCATCAGAGTACTTGAGTATCTGTCACCAGCCCATAAGTGTACCCGAGTACCTGTCACCATCTTGAGTACCTGTCACCTGCCCTTCTAAATGCCAAAATACCTGTCACCAGCCCATAAGAGTGCTTGAGTAGCTGTCACCAGCCCATCAGTGTACCCGAGTACCTGTCACCAGCCAACCAGAGTACCCGAGTACTCGAGTACATGTCACCAGTCCATCATAGTACCAGAGTATCTGTCACCAGCCCATCAGAGTACCTAAGAATCTGTCACCAGCCCATCTGAGTACCCGAGTACGGGTCACCTGCCCATCTGAGTTCTCGCATACCTGTCACCAACACATCAGAGTACCCGAGTACCTATCACATGCCCATGTGAGTACCCGAGTACCTGTCCCCAGCCCATCAGCGTACCCAAGTACATGTCACCTGCCCATCAGAGTACCCGAGTACCTATCAACAACACATCTGAGTACCTGTCATCAACCCATCTGAGTACTGAGTACCTGTCACCTGCCCCTCAGAGTACCTAACACAAGCTCATTAGAGTAACTGAGTACCTGTCACTAGCCCATCTAAGTACATGAGTACTTGTCACAAGCCCATCTGAGTACCCGAGTACCTGTCACCATATCATCAGAGTGTCCGAGTACCTGTCACCAACCCCTCAGAGTACCCGGGTACCAACCCTTGTGAGTAGATGGGTAACTGTCAACAACCCATCAAAGAACCTGGGTAGCTGTCACCAGTCCATCTGATACCAGCCAATTGCCTATCTGAGTGCCCTAGTACCTGTCACTAGCCCATCTGAGTACCCGAGTATATGTCACCAACCCATCTCAGTACCTGACTACCTGTCACCAGGCCATCAGAGTACATGAGTACCTGTCCCCAGCCCATTAGAGTACCCAAGTACCTGTCACCAACCCATCAGATTACCCCGGTACCAACCCTTCTGAGTACATGAGTAACTGTCACCAGCCCATCAAAGAACCTGAGTACCTGTCACCAGCCCATCAGAGTAACTGAGTACCTGTCACCAGTTCATCTGAGTACCTGCCACTAGCCCATCTGAGTACCTTAGTACCTGTCACTAGCCCATTTGAGTACCTGTCACTAGCCCATCTAAGTAAGCAAGTACCTGCCACCTGCCCATCAGAGTAGGTGAGTAGCTGTCACCTGCCCATCTGAGTACCCGAGTACCTGTCACTAGCCCATCTGAGTACCTGAGTACCTGTCACCAACCCACCAGAGTACCCGGGTACCAACCCTTCTGAGTACATGAGTAACTGTCACCAGCCCATCTAAGAACATGAATACCGGTCACCAGTCCATCTGATACCTGTCACTAGCCGATCTGAGTATCCGAGTATATGTCACCAACCCATCTGAGTACCCAAGTACCTGTCACCAGCCCATCAGAGTAACAGAGTAACTGTCACCAGTCCATATGAGTACCTGTCACTAGTAGAGTTGAGTGAACCCAGACTGTAAAGTTCGGGTTCGTACCGGACTTTGGGGTGTCCGTGCCCCGAACCCGGGCATTTAAAAAAAGTCCGGGTTTGGGTTCTGTATTTATTCGGGTATTTTTTGGGCCTTTTCTATAGCTGCAGGGAAGCCAATCAACAAGCGTTTTACTCGTTTGCCCTTAGAAGCCATCACAGCCATGCCTACTAATGGCATGGCTGTGACTGGCCAGTGCATCATGTGACCCAGACTATTTTTGGCGCCTGTTGAATAGCTGCAGGGCAGCCAATCAACAAGCGTTTCACTTGTTTGCCCTTAGAAGCCATCACAGCCATGCCTACTGTTGGCATTGCTGTGATTGGCCAGTGCATCATGTGACCCAGCCTCTATATGAGCTGGAGTCATGTATGCCGCGTGTCACATCGTCTCAGGCTAGTGTAGGGAGAGCATGCTGCCAGCGCTGTGAGGGATAGATTACCGATCTAATATGATCTCATCCTGCATTACAGACAGATTCCTGGCGGTGCTGTGAGGGGAAAGCTTAGCATTCTAAAACCATCTGATACTGCACTAGGTAGAGTTTACTATTGCTGTGAAGGATAGATTACCGATCTAATATCATCTCATCCTGCATTACAGACAGGTTCCTGGCCATGCTGTGAGGGGAAAGCTTAGCGTTCTAAAACCATCTGATACTGGACTAGGTAGAGTTTACTAGTGTTGTGAGGGATAGATTACCAATCTAATATCATCTCATCCTGCATTACAGACAGGTTCCCTGGCCGTGCTGTGAGGGGAAAGCTTAGCGTTCTAAAACCATCTGATACTGGACTAGCTACAGTTTACTAATACTGTGAGGGATAGATTACCGATCTAATATCATCCCATCCTGCATTACAGACAGGATCCTGGCCGTGCTGTGAGGCTAAATATTAGTGTTCTAAAACCATCTGATACTGGACTAGGTACAGTTTACTGGTGCTGTGAGGGACAGGTTATTGTTCTAAAATCATATAGGGAGAGGGTCCTGCTGCTCCAGTGAGGGACAGACTATTGTTCTAAAATCATCTCATCATAGTGCTACAGGGAGAGGTTCCCTAGTACCTGTCACTAGCCCATCTGAGTACCTGAGCACCTGTCACCAGACCATCACAGTACTTGAGTACCTGTCACCAACCCATCAGAGTACCCGAGTACTTATCACCAACCCTTCTGAGTACCCGAGTACCTGTCACCAACCCATCACATTACCCGTGTATCTGTCACCAACCCATCAGAGTACCCGAGTAGCCGTCACCAACCCTTCAGAGTACATGAGTACCTGTCACCAACCCATCACAGTACCTGAGTAGCTGTCACCAGCCCATCAGAGTACCCAAGTACGTGTCAGCAACCCATCAGAGTACCTCAGTACCTGTCACATCTCATCAGAGTACCCGAGTACCTGTCACCAGTCCATCTGATATCTGCCAATAGCCTATCTGAGTACCTGTCACCAGCCCATCTTAATACCCGAATACCTCTCACCAACCCTTCAGAGTACATGAATACCTGTCACCTGCCCATCTGAGTACCCGAGTACCTGCCCATCTAAGTACCCGAGTACCTGTCACTAGCACATCTGAGTACCCGAGTACCTGTCACCAACCCACCAGTACCTGGGTACCAACCCTTCTGAGTACATGAGTAACTGTCACCAGCCCATCAAAAAACATGAATACCGGTCACCAGTCCATCTGATACCTGTCATCACTAGCCGATCTGAGTACCTGAGTACCTTTCACCAACCAATCAGAGTACCCGGGTACCAACCCTTCTGAGTACATGAGTACCTGTCTCCAGCCCATCAGAATACCCAAGTACCTGTCACCAGCCCATCAGAGTAACAGGGTAACTGTCACCAGTCCATCTGAGTACCTGTCAGTAGTAGAGCTGAGCGAATCCGGACTGTAAAGTTCGGGTTCGTACCGGACTTTGGGGTGTCCATGCCCCGAACCCGGACATTTAAAAAAAAGTCCGGGTTTGGGTTCGGTATTTATTCGGGTATTTTTCGCACCTTTTCTATAGCTGCAGGGCAGCCAATCAACAAGCGGTTTACTTGTTTGCCCTTAGAAGCCATCACAGCCATGCCTACTAATGGCATGGCTGTGATTGGCCAGTGCATCATGTGATCCAGACTATTTTTGGCGCCTGTTGAATAGCTGCAGGGCATCTCCTAGGGCTATAGGGAGAGGTTCCTGCTGGTGTTGTGAGGGACAGATTATTGTTCTAAAATCATCTCATAGTGCTATAGAGAAAGGTTCCTGCTGGTGCTGTGAGGGACAGATTATTGTTCTAAAATCATCTCATAGTGCTATTGGGAGAGGTTCCTGCTGGTGCTGTGAGGGACAGATTATTGTTCTAAAATCATCTCCTACTGTTAGAGGGAGAGGTTCCTGCTGCTCCTGTGAGGGACAGATTATTGTTCTAAAATCATCTCATCATTGTGCTACAGGGAGAGGCTCCTGCTGCTCTTGTGAGGGAAAGATTATTGTTCTAAAACCATCTCATCATAGTGCTAGAGGGGGAGGTTCCTGCTGCTCTTGGGAGTGACAGATTATTGTTCTAAAATAATCTCCTAGTGCTATAGGGAGAGGTTCCTGCTGGTTCTGTGAGGGACAGATTATTGTTATAAAATCATCTCCTAGTGCTATAGGGAGAGGTTCCTGCTGGTTCTGCGAGGGACAGATTATTGTTCTAAAATCATCTCATAGTGCCATAAGGAGAGGTTCCTGCTGGTGCTGTGATGGACAGATTATTGTTCTAAAATCATCTCATACTGCTAGAGGGAGAGGTTCCTGCTGCTCCTGTGAGGGACAGATTATTGTTCTAAAATCATCTCATAGTGCCATAAGGAGAGGTTCCTGCTGGTGCTGTGAGGGACAGATTATTGTTCTAAAATCATCTCATACTGCTAGAGGGAGAGGTTCCTGCTGCTCCTGCGAGGGACAGATTATTGTTCTAAAATCATCTCCTAGTGCTATAGGGAGAGGGTCCTGGTGCTCCAGTGAGGGACAGATTATTGTTCTAAAATCATAGTGCTACAGGGAGAGGTTCCTGCTGTTCTTGTGAGGGACAGATTATTGTTCTAAAACCATCTCATCATAGTGCTAGAGGGGGTGGTTCCTGCTGCTCCTGGGAGTGACAGATTATTGTTCTAAAATAATCTCCTAGTGCTATAGGGAGAGGTTCCTGCTGGTTCTGTGAGGGACAGATTATTGTTCTAAAATCATCTCCTAGTGCTATAGGGAAAGGTTCCTGCTGGTTCTGTGAGGAACAGATTATTGTTCTAAAATCATCTCATAGTGCTAGAGGGAGAGGTTCCTGCTGCTCCTGTGAGGGACAGATTATTGTTCTAAAATCATCTCATAGTGCCATAAGGAGAGGTTCCTGCTGGTGCTGTGAGGGACAGATTATTGTTCTAAAATCATCTCATACTGCTAGAGGGAGAGGTTCCTGCTGCTCCTGTGAGGGACAGATTATTGTTCTAAAATCATCTCCTACTGCTATAGGGAGAGGGTCCTGCTGCTCCAGTGAGGGACAGATTATTGTTCTAAAATCATCTCATACTGCGAGAGGGAGAGATTCCTGCTGCTCCTGCGAGGGACAGATTATTGTTCTAAAATCATCTCCTAGTGATATAGGGAGAGGGTCCTGGTGCTCCAGTGAGGGACAGATTATTGTTCTAAAATAATCTCATCATAGTGCTACAGGGAGAGGTTCCTGCTGTTCTTGTGAGGGACAGATTATTGTTCTAAAACCATCTCATCATAGTGCTAGAGGGGGAGGTTCCTGCTGCTCCTGGGAGTGACAGATTATTGTTCTAAAATAATCTCCTAGTGCTATAGGGAGAGGTTCCTGTTGGTTCTGTGAGGGACAGATTATTGTTCTAAAATCATCTCCTAGTGCTATAGGGAAAGGTTCCTGCTGGTTCTGTGAGGAACAGATTATTGTTCTAAAATCATCTCATAGTGCTAGAGGGAGAGGTTCCTGCTGCTCCTATGAGGGACAGAATATTGTTCTAAAATCATCTCATAGTGCCATAAGGAGAGGTTCCTGCTGGTGCTGTGAGGGACAGATTATTGTTCTAAAATCATCTCCTAGTGCTATAGGGAGAGGGTCCTGCTGCTCCAGTGAGGGACAGATTATTGTTCTAAAATCATCTCATCATAGTGCTACAGGGAGAGGTTCCTGCTGTTCTTGTGAGGGACAGATTATTGTTCTAAAACCATATCATCATAGTGCTAGAGGGAGAGGTTCCTGCTGCTCCTGTGAGGGACAGATTATTGTTCTAAAACCATCTCATACTGCTAGAGGGAGAGGTTCCTGCTGCTGCTGTGAGGGACAGATTATTGTTCTAAAATCATCTCATAGTGCTATAGGGAGAGGTTCCTGCTGCTCCTGTGAGGGACAGATTATTGTTCTAAAACCATCTCATCATAGTGCTAGAGGGAGAGGTTCCTGCTGCTCCTGTGAGGGACAGATTATTGTTCTAAAATCATCTCATACTGGTGTATGGAGAGGTTCCTGCTGCTGGTGTGAGCGGTGCATTTCTTGCACAAAAATAAAAAGTGCGTCTACGTTGCTGTTTTCCAAAGAAAAAAAATAAGAATAATTTATTATTCTTTTATTTGTGTATTAATAAATAGTGCTACATAGTACATTTGCGTCAAGAATGAGGAGAGCGTCAAATAAGGGATGTGGTTGAGGTGCTGCTGGTGTTGGTGAAGTTCCTGTTGCAAGGAGAGGATGTGGTCGATTTGTACCAGCTACACGCACAAGTGCAACACCTTCCTCAGGTTTGAGTGGCCGACAGAACCTTCAACGTTATATGGTAGGCCGAATGCCGCTCAACGAATGGTGAGGCCAGAACAAGTACAGGCGCTAGTAGATTGAGTGGCTGACAATGCCTCCAGTTCCTTCACATTGTCTCCCACCCGGTCCCTTGATGAAAGCTCAGTGTTGGCACCTGAACCCTATGGCCATCTGTGTTTCACCTCAGCCCCTTGTAAATCAGCCAAGCAGTCTGAGCCCCAAGTCATGCCTCCAGTTCCTTCACATTGTCTCCCACCCAGTCCCTTGATGAAAGCTCAGTGTTGGAACCTGAACCCCATGGCCATCTGTCTTTCACCTCAGCCCCTTGTAAATCAGCCAAGCAGTCTGAGCCCCAAGTCATGCATCAGTCTCTTATGCTTTTAGATGACTCTCCTGGTGTGCTTTCTGTGGGCCATCCACATAGCCCTGCCCCAGAAGTGGAAGACATTGAGTGCACCGATGCCCAACCACTTCTGTTGCAGGATGAGGACATGGAAACACCAGCGCAGCACGTCTCTGATGATGACGAAACACAGGTGCCAACTGCTGCGGCTTTCCACAGTGTGCAGACTGACAAGGAGGGCAGTGGTGAAGGGTGGGTGGAAGATGATGTGGAGGAGGATGATGAGGTCCTAGACCCCACATGGAATGAAGGTCATGAGAGTGACGTGTGTAGTTTGGAAGAAGGGGTGGTGGTCGCACAGAGGCACCAGCACAGCAAAAGAGGAAGCAGGTTGCAAAAGCAAAGCGAGCGTCCCCTAGACAGTACGCCTGCTACTACCCACCGCACCCAGGGACCTAGCACACCAAAGGCAGCTCAAAGGTGTTCCCCGGCGTGGCAGTTCTTTAGACAATGTGCTGACGACAAGGCACGAGTGGTTTGCACGCTGTGCAATAAGAGCCTGAAGCAAGGCATAAATGTTCTAAACCTGAGCACAACCTGCATGACCAGGCATCTAAATTCAAAGCACGAGCTGCAGTGGAATAAGTACCTCAAAATCCAAGAAAGGTCTTAGCCTCTACCTGCTTCCTCTTCTGCTGCTGCCTGGGCCTCTTCCTCCACCTCTACCATGACAGTGTCACCTGCCACCCAGCAAACAGACGATGTGACAGCAACGCCACCTTGTCCGCCACCATCCCCAAGCATTTCCACACGGTCCCATGGAAGCTTACAGCTCTCCATCTCCCAAACACTGGAGAGAAAGAAGAAGTACCCCCCTACCTATCCACAATCCCTGGCCCTGAATGCCAGCATTTCAAAATTCCTGGCCTTTGAAATGCTGTTATTCCGTCTGGTGGACACGGACAGTTTTAAAAACCTGATGGCGGTGGCTGTCCCACAGTACGTGGTTCCCAGCCGCCACTACTATTCCAGGCAAGCCATCCCTTCCCTGCACAAACAAGTCGGGGACGAGATCAAGTGTGCACTGTGAAACACCATCTGTGGCAAGGTCCACATAACCACTGATACGTGGACCAGTAAGCATGGGCAGGGACGCTATATCTCGCTAACTGCACACTGGGAAAATGTAGTGGCGGGTGGGCCTGAGGCGGCTAGCCGTTTGGCTCATGTCCTTTCGTCACCAAGGATTGCAGGGCATTTCTCTTTGCCTCCTGTTGCCTCCTCCTCCTCCTACTGTGCTTCCTCCTCCTCTACCACCTCCTCATCCGCTCAGCGTAACACCTTCACTACCAACTTCAGCACATCCAGGGGGAAACGACAGCAGGCTGTTTTAAAACGGATATGTTTAGGGGATAAACCCAACACTTCGCAGCAGCTGTGGACGGGCATTGAACAACAGACCGATGAGTGGTTGTTGCCAATGAGCCTCAAGCCCTGCCTGGTGGTGTGTGATAATGGGCGAAATCTCGTAGCAGCTCTGGGCCTAGCCGGTTTGACGCACATCCCTTGCCTGGTGCATGTGCTGAATTTGGTGGTGCAGAAATTTCTAAAAAACTACCTGGATATGTCAGAGATACTGCAGCAGAAAGTGCGGGCCGTTTGTGTGTGCGCTTTGGCCATTCTCACCCTGCTGCTGCTCGTCTGTCTGCTCTGCAGCGGAACTTCGTTCTTCCCGCTCACCACCTCCTATGAGACGTGCCCACAAGATGGAACTCCACCTTGCACATGCTGGAGAGACTGTGCGAGCAGCAGCAGGCAATAGTGGAGTTTCAGCTTCAGCACGCACGGGTCAGTTGCTCTGCGGAACAGCACCACTTCACCACCAAGGAGTGGGCCTCCATGCGAGATCTGTGTACCATATTTTCAAGCCAGGGCACAGTTGTGGAGGATGAGGAGGACGAGGATGAGGAGGAGGAGGAACCATGTTCACAGCAGGGTGGCACCCAACGCAGCTCCTGGGCATCACTGGAGCATGGCTGGGGGGATACGGAGGACACAGATGATACACCTCCCACAGAGGACAGCTTGTCTTTGCCTCTGGGCAGCCTGGCACACATGAGCGACTACATGCTGCAGTGCCTACTCAACGACAGCCGAGTTGTCCACATTGTAACTTGTGCTGATTACTGGGTGGCCACCCTGCTGGATCCCCATTACAAGGACAATGTGCCACCCTTAATTCCCTCACTGGAGCGTGATCGGAAGATCGGAACGCTGGTAGATGCGCTGCTGAGGGCATTCCCAAATGGCACAGGGGGCTCAGTGGAAGCACAAGGCGAAGGCAGAGGAGGAGGAAGAGGTCACCAACGCAGCTGTGCATGCACAGATGCGCAATTACGATAACAGAGGAGTGGTCAACATGCGGGCGTAGCTCCAACCGGTTTCGTCAGAATTGACGTTATCAGGGATACGCCCACACGCACGGACCACTCTATTTGTACCTAACATCAGCCCGGGAGGGCCAATCAGCTTGTGGTTGTGGGCCAGTGGCGACCTAGTACTTGTTGCTATAGGTCAGGTTGGGCCCGTGGCAACCTAGTGCTTGTCAATATGGGTCAGTTTTTGGTCATATGCATCCCCCTGTCCTTATATATATTTTTTTTTACATATTTTTTACATATATTTTTCACATACATTTTTATAATAATTTTTGGATTTTAAAGGGATAGTCACCCCTCATCCCTTTCTCTGATATGATCAAGGATTTAATCTATAGTGGTGTTGCTGGGAATATTTATATCTTAAAAACATTTTTTAGGTACCATATTTAAATCCTGCAGGATCCAGCAGGGGGCGCCTTGCACTTTTTAGGATGAATTTAAATAATATTTCTTAATGGTTGTTTTATATTAGCTTTTATATTATTGAAATATATCATTTCATTGGGAGTAAGTTCGGAAGTGGTATATTAAGATGCTGTGGTGGATACCGCATAAATTTGGGGGACCCCCAATCAGCTTCCTCTATGTTTATTGAACCTAAAATGACTATGCCCCTTTAACTTCCATTTTTTATATGGTGTTGCGTGCCTTCTTGGGGAGTAGTGATACACGGGCATGCCACCCGCATCTCCCACCTATATTCTTTTAGGGAATTACACCGGGAGGGGGGTATGTTAGTCAGTGCAACAACAATAAAAGGGGGATTTGCATCATTCGGCGGGAGTTTTGACTTTCTGCCAAGAAGGTGTAATTTGCAAATATTCCCTTCTGGAGCACTCCTGTAAACTGTCCCCACTCTGGGGATCCGCCATGTTTATGGTAGGTTTAGCTGATGAGAATGGAGGAGGAACTGAGACAATTAGCACATGAGAGGTGTGAGCTGATTGGCCCTCCCGGGCTGATGTTAGGTACAAATAGAGTGGTCTGTGCGTGTGGGCGTATCCCTGATGACGTCAATTCTGACGAAACCGGTTGCAGCTACGCCCGCACGTTGACCACTCCTCTGTTATCGTAATTGCGCATCTGCGCATGCGCGGCCGCGGTGCGGCCATCTTTCTCCCTGGTGGATGTTCCATTCATACTTTATCAAAGATGATTTGTTTGTAAGTTTTACTCTTTTTAATCGTTAAACTTGTGAAAATGTTATTACACTATTTGGGCTATGTATCCTTATATGTCCGGACTGATCCTTCCATCTGAGTGATCTGGAGTGTCGGGTTCAACAGCTGGGTCTGGAGTTCTTTAGTGATTGCAGCAGCAGGAAGGGAGACTACTTGATTGCAGTAGCAGGAGGGGAGACCACCTAATTCGTAAACAAAGCGTGTTTGACCACTCTTATCAGGGGGTCGCATGCTCTCTGGTAAGAGTATAATAGCTGGGGTGTTGAGTGGCACCAGTTTGTTCCTGTTTTCCTTTCTGACACGGATTGGGACTCTCTCTGTTTGTTTCATCTGTGAACACTTACCATCTCTTGGATTTGCTGTTTATTATGGACTCATGATCTTTGTATATATGTGTTAGCGCTGTACCATTTATTTTAATAACACGTTTGGGGTTTTTTTGATGTATGACCTTGTGCACAGCTGCTGATGTTATGTGATCATCATTGGTCTAAGACTGGTATATGACTGAAACTTTATTAGTATTAATTATAAGTTGCGCGGATTATACATTTTTTATAAAGTACGCAAGTACCTGTCACCAACCCATCAGAGTACCCGAGTACCTGCCACCAGCCCATCAGAGTACCCGAGTACCCGTCACCTGCCTTTCAGATTACCCGAGTACCTGTCACCAACCCATCTGAATACCTGAGTATCTGTCACCTGCCCCTCAGAGTACTAGAGTACCTGTCACCAACCCATGTGAGTACCCGAGTACCTGTCACCTGCCCCTCAGAGTACCCAAGTACCTGCCACCAGCCCAACAGAATATCCGAATACCTGTCACCAACCCATCGGAGTATCCGAGTACTTGTCACAGACCCATCGGAGTACCCGAGTACCTGTCACAGACCCATCTGAGTACCCGAGTACCTGTCACCTGCTATTCAGAGTACCTTAGTACCAGTTACCAAACCATCAGAGTACCCGAGGAGTACCTGTCACCATCTCATCAGAGTACCCGAGTACCTGTCACCAACCCATCAGAGCACCCGGGTACCAACACTTCTGAGTACATAAGTAACTGTCACCAGCCCATCAAACAACCTGATTACCTGTCACCAGCCCATCTCGAATACCCGAGTACCTGTCACCAACCCATCAAAGTACCCGAGTACCTGTCACCAGCCCATCAGAGTAACCGAGTACCTGTCAGTAACCCATCTGATTGCATTAGTACCTATCACTAGCCCACCAGAGTGCCCATCAGAGTACCCGAGTACTTGTCACCTGACTTTCAGATTACCTGAGTACCTGTCACCAACCGATCTGTGTACCTGAGTACCTTACACCTACCCCTCAGAGTACTAGAGGACCTGTCACCAACCCATGTAAGTACCCGAGTTCCCCTCCCCAGCCCATCAGAGTACCCGAGTACCTGTCACTAGCCCTTCTGAGTACCCGAGTACACGTCACCATTTAATCAGAGTACCCGAGTACCTGTAACAAACCCACTAGAGTACCCGGGTACCAACCCTTCTGAGTACACGAATAACTGTCACCAGCCCATCAAAGAACCTGAATACCTGTCACCAGTCCATCTGATACCTATCACTAGACGATTTGAGTAACCGAATACCTGTCACCAACCCATCATAGTACCCAGGTACCAACCCTTCTGAGTACACGAGTAACTGCCACCAGCCCATCAAAGAACCTGAGAACCTGTCAACAGCCCATCAGAGTACCCAAGTACCGGTCACCAGCCCATCAGAATACCCAAGTACCTGTCACCAGCCCATCAGAGTAACAGAGTAACTGTCACCAGTCCATCTGAGTACCTGTCACTAGCCCATCTGAGTACCCTAGTACCTGTCACTAGCCCATCTGTGTACCCGAGCACTTGTCACCAGACCATCAGAGTACCTGAGTACCTGTCACCAAGCCATCAGAGTACTTCAGTACTTATCACCAACCCTTCTGAGTACCCGAGTACCTGTCACCAACCCATCACTGTACCTGAGTAACTGTCACCAAGCCACCAGAGTACCCGAGTACCTGTCAGCAACCCATCAGGGTATCTGAGTACCTGTCACCATCTCATCAGAGTACCTGTCACCAACCCATAAGAGTACCCGAGTACCAACCCTTATGAGTACATGAGTACCTGTCACCAGCCCATCAGAGTACCCAAGTATCTATCACAATCTCATCAGAGTACCCAAGTACCTGTCACCAGTCCATCTGATACCTGCCAATAGCCTATCTGAGTACCATAGTGCCTGTCACTAGCCCATGTGAGTACCCGAGTACATGTCACCAACCCACCTGAATACCCGACTACCTGTCACCAGGCCATCAGAGTACCCGAGTACCTGTCCCCAGCCCAACAGAGTACCCGAGTATGTGTCACTAGCCCATCTGAGTACCCGAGTACCTGTCACCATATCATCAGAGTACCCGAGTACCTGTCACCAACCCACCAGAGTACCCAGGTACCAACCCTTCTGAGTACATGAGTAACTATCACCAGCCAAACAAAGAACACGAATACCTGTCTCCAGTCCATCTGATACCTGTCACTAGCCAATCTGAGTATCTGAGTATTTGTCACCAACCTATCTGAGTACATGAGTACCTGTCAACAGCCCATCAGAGTACCCAAGTCCTTTTCACCAGCCCATCAGAATACCCAAGTACCTGTCACCAGCCCATCAGAGTAACAGAGTAACTGTCACCAGTACATCTGAGTACCTGTCACTAGCCCATCTGAGTACCCTAGTAACTGTCACTAGCGCATCTGAGTACCCAAGCACCTGTCACCAGACCATCAAAGTACCTGAGTACCTGTCACCAAGCCATCAGAGTACCCGAGTACTTATCACCAACCCTTCTGAGTACCCGAGTACCTATCACCAACCCATCACAGTACCTGAGTCTGTCACCAACCCATCAGAGTACATGAGTAACTGTCTCCAGCTCATCAGAGTATCCTAGTACCTGTCACTAACCCATCAGAGTACAAAAGCACCAGTTACCAAATAATCAGAGTACCCGAGTAATTGTCACTATCTCATTAGAGTACCAGAGTATCTGTCACCAACCCATCAGAGTACCCTGGTACCAACCCTTCTGAGAACCCAAGTACCTGTCACCAGTCCATCTGATACCTGCCAATAGCTTATCTGAGTACCCTAGTACCTGTCACTAGCCCATCTTAGTACCTGAGTATATGCCACCGACCCATCTGAGTACCATACTACTTGTCACCAGGCCATCAGAGTACCCGAGTACCTGTCCCCAGCCCATCAGAGTACCCAAGTACCTGTCACCAGCCCATCAGAGTAATTGAATAACTGTCACCAGTCCATCTGAGTACCTGTCACTAACCCATCTGAGTACCCTAGTACCTGTCACAAACCCATCAGAGTGTCCGAGTACTTATCACCAACCCTTCTGAGTACCCGAGTATCTGTCACCAGCCCATCAGAGTACCTTAGCAACTGTTGTCATTCCTTCAGAGTATATGAGTACTTGTCACCAGCCCATCTGAGTACCCAAGTCCCAGTCACCAACCCATCAGAGTACCCGAGTACCTGTCACCAACCCATCAGAGTACCTCAGTACCTTCCAATAGTCCATCAGATTACCCGATTACTTCTCACCTGCCCTTCAGATTACCCGAGTACCTGTCAACAACCCATCTGAGTTCCTGAGTACCTGTCACCTGCCCCTCAGAGTACCAGAGTACCTGTCACCAACTCATGTGAGTACCCGAGTACCTGTCATCTGCCCCTCAGAGTGCACAAGTACCTGCCACCAGCCCATCAGAGTACCCGAGTAACCATCACCAATCCATCTGAGTACCTGTCATCAACCCATCTGTCATTTGCCTATTAAAGTACCCAAGTACCTAACACCACCCCATCAGAGTACCCGAGTACTTATCACAATCTCATCAGAGTACCCGCGTTCCTGTTACCAGTCCATCTGATACCTGCCACTAGCCTAACCGAGTACCTTTGTAAATGTCCCCAGCCCATCTGAGTAATCGAGTACCCGTCACCAACCCATCTGAGTACCTGACTACCTGTCACCAGCCCATCAGAGTACCCTGGACCTGTCACCAACCCATCACAGTACCCAGGTGCCAACCCTTCTGAGTACATGAGTACCTGTCACCAGCCCATTAAAGAACCTGAGTACCTGTCACCAGCCCATCAGAGTACCCTAGTAGCTGTCACCAGCCCATCAGAGTACCCAAGTACCTGTCAAAAGCCCGTCAGAGTACCCGAGTACTTGTCACCAGTCCATCTGAGTACCTGTCACCAGTACATCTGAGTATCTGTCACTAGCTCGTCTGAGTACCCTAGTACCTGTCACTAGCCCATCTAAGTACCTGGGTACCTGTCACCAGCCCAGCAGATTACCTGAGTACCAGTCACCTGCCCATCAGAGTACCCAAGTACTGTCACCAACACATCTGAGTACCTGAGTACCTGTCATCAACCCATCTGAGTGCTGAGTACCTGTCATCTGCCTATTAAACTACCCGAGTACCTGTCACCTGCCCCTCAGAGTACCCGAGTACCTAACACCAGCCCATCAGAGTACCCGAGTACCTATCACAATCTCATCAGAGTACTCAAGTTCCTGTCACCAGTCAATCTGATACCTTCCACTCACTCTGACCATCAGAGTACCTGTCTCAAGCCATCAGAGAACCCAAGCAACCCTTCTGAGTACCTGTCACCAACCCATCACAGTACCTGAGTACCTGTCACCAGCTCATTAGAGTACCCTAGTACCTGTCACCAACCCATCAGAGTACCCAAGCACATGTTTCCAAACGATCAGAGTACCCGAGTACCTGTCACCATCACATCAGAGTACCTGAGTATCTGTTACCAACCCATCAGAGTACCCGGTTACCAACCCGTCTGAGTACCCGAGCACCTATGACCAACCCATCAAAGTACACAAGTACCTGTCACCAACCCATCAGAGTACCCGAGTACCTGCCACCAGCCCATCAGAGTACCCGAATACCCGTCACATGCCTTTCAGATTACCCGAGTACCTGTCACCAACCCATCTGAATACCTGAATATCTGTCTCCTGCCCCTCAGAGTACTAGAGTACCAGTCACCAACCCATGTGAGTACCCGAGTACCTGTCACCTGCCCCTCAGAGTACCCAAGTACCTGCCACCAGCCCATCAGAATACCCGAATACCTGTCACCAACCCATTGGAGTAATCGAGTACCTGTCACAGACCCATCAGAGTACCCGAGTACCTGTCACCTGCCATTCAGAGTACCTTAGTATCAGTTACCAAACCATCAGAGTACCCGAGGAGTACCTGTCACCATCTCATCAGAGTAACCAAGTACCTGTCACCAACCCATCAGAGTACCCGGGTACCAACACTTCTGATTACATAAGTAACTGTTACCAGCCCATCAAACAACCTGATTACCTGTCACCAGCCCACCTCGAATACCCGAGTACCTGTCACCAACCCATCAAAGTACCCAAGTACCTGTCACCAGCCCATCAGAGTAACAGAGTACCTGTCAGTAACCCATCTGATTGCATTAGTACCTATCACTAGCCCCCCAGAGTACCCAAGTAGCTGTCACCAACCCATCAGAGTACCCGAGTACCTGTCACCTGCCTTTCAGATTACCCGAGTACCTGTTACCAACCGATCTGGGTACCTGGCACCTACCCCACAGAGTACTAGAGTACCTGTCACCAACCCATGTAAGTACCCATGTTCCCCTCCCCAGCCCATCAGAGTACCTGTCACTAGCCCATCTGAGTACCCGAATACATGTCACCATTTAATCAGAGTACCTGAGTACCTGTCACCAACCCACCAGAGTACCCGGGTACCAACGCTTCTGAGTACACGAGTAACTGTCACCAGCCCATCAAAGAACCTGAATACCTGTCACCAGTCCATCTGATACCTGTCACTAGAAGATTTGTGTACCCAAGTACCTGTCACCAACCCATCATAGTACCCAGGTACCAACCCTTCTGTGTACACGAGTAACTGCCACCAACCCATCAAAGAACCTGAGTACCTGTCAACAGCCCATCAGAGTACCCAAGTACCGGTCACCAGCCCATCAGAATACCCAAGTACCTGTCACCAGCCCATCAGCGTAACTGAGTACCTGTCACTAGCCCACCGGAGTAACCTAGTACCTGTCACTAGCGCATCTGTGTACCTGAGCACTTGTCACCAGACCATCAGAGTACCCGAGTACCTGTCACCAAGCCATCACTGTACCTGAGTAACTGTCACCAAGCCACCAGATTACCCGAGTACCTGTCAGCAACCCATCAGAGTACCTGGGTACCTGTCACCATCTGATCAGAGTACCCGAGTACCTGTCACCAACCCATAAGAGTACTCAGGTACCAACCCTTATGAGTACACAAGTACCTGTCACCAGCCCATCAGCGTACCCAAGTATCTATCACAATCTCATCAGAGTACCCAAGTACCTGTCACCAGTCCATATGATACCTGCCAATAGCCTATCTGAGTACCCTAGTCCCTGTCACTAGCCCATCTGATTACCTGAGTACATGTCACCAACCCACCTGAATACCCGACTACCTGTCACCAGGCCATCAGAGTACTCGGAGTACTCGAGTACCTGTCCCCAGCCCAACAGAGTACCTGAGTATGTGTCACTAGCCCATCTGAGTACCCGAGTACCTGTCACCATATCATCAAAGTACCCGAGTACCTGTCACCAACCCACCAGAGTACCCAGGTACCAACCCTTCTGAGTACATGAGTAACTATCACCAGCCAAACAAAGAACCCGAATACCTGTCACCAGTCCATCTGATACCTGTCACTAGCCGATCTGAGTAACCGAGTATTTGTCACCAACCTATCTTAGTACATGTGTACCTGTCAACAGCCCATCAGAGTACCCAAGTCCCTTTCACCAGCCCATCAGAATACCCAAGTACCTGTCACCAGCCCATCAGAGTAACAGAGTAACTGTCAACAGTACATCTGAGTACCTGTCACTAGCCCATCTGAGTATCCTAGTAACTGTCACTAGCGCATCTGAGTACCCAAGCACCTGTCACCAGACCATCAAAGTACCTGAGTACCTGTCACCAAGCCATCAGAGTACCCGAGTATTTATCACCAACCCTTCTGAGGACCCGAGTACCTATCACCAACCCATCACAGTACCTGAGTCTGTCACCAACCCATCAGAGTACATGAGTAACTGTCTCCAGCTCATCAGAGTATCCTAGTACCTGTCACTAACCCATCAGAGTACAAAAGCACCAGTTACCAAATGATCAGAGTACCCGAGTAACTGTCACTATCTCATCAGAGTACCTGAGTATCTGTCACCAACCCATCAGAGTACCCTGGTACCAACCCTTCTGAGAACCCGAGTACCTGTCACCAGTCCATCTGATACCTGCCAATAGCTTATCTGAGTACCCTAGTATCTGTCACTAACCCATCTGAGTACCCGAGTATATGCCACCAACCCATCTGAGTACCGTACTACTTGTCACCAGGCCATCAGAGTACCCGAGTACCTGTCCCCAGCCCATTAGAGTACCCAAATACCTGTCACCAGCCCATCAGAGTAATCGAATAACTGTCACCAGTCCTTCTGAGTACCTGTCACTAGCCCATCTGAGTACCCTAGTACCTGTCACAAACCCATCAGAGTGCCCAAGTACTTATCACCAACCCTTCTGAGTACCTGAGTATCTGTCACCAACCCATCACAGTACCCGAGTACCTGTCACCAACCCATCAGAGTACCTTAGCAACTGTTGTCATTCCTTCAGAGTATATAAGTACTTGTCACCAGCCCATCTGAGTACCCAAGTCCCAGTCACCAACCCATCAGAGTACCCGAGTACCTGTCACCAACGCATCAGAGTACCTGAATACCTTCCACCAGTCCATCAGATTACCTGAGTACCCATCACCTGCCCTTCAGATTACCTGAGTACCTGTCACCAACCCATCTGAGTTCCTGAGTACCTGTCACCTGCCCCTCAGAGTACCTGTCACCAACTCATGTGAGTACCCGAGTACCTGTCACCAGCCCATCAGAGTACCCGAGTAACCATCACCAACCCATCTCAGTACCTGTCATCAAACCATCTGTCATCTGCCTATTAAAGTACCCGAGTACCTAACACCACCCCATCAGAGTACCCGAGTACCTATCACAATCTCATCAGAGTACTCGAGTTCCTGTCACCAGTCCATCTGATACCTGCCACTAACCTACCCGAGTACCTTTGTAAATGTCCCCAGCCCATCTGAGTAATCGAATACCCGTCACCAACCCATCTGAGTACCCAACTACCTGTCACCAGCCCATCAGAGTACCCTGGACCTGTCACCAACCCATCACAGTACCCAGGTACCAACCCTTCTGAGTACATGAGTACCTGTCACCAGCCCATTAAAGAACCTGAGTACCTGTCACCAGCCCATCAGAGTACCCAAGTACCTGTCATGAGCCCGTCAGAGTACCCGAGTACTTGTCACCGTCCATCTGAGTACCTGTCACCAGTACATCTGAGTATCTGTCACTAGCCCATCTGAGTACCCTAGTACCAGTCACTAGCCCATCTAAGTACCTGGGTACCTGCCACCAGCCCAGCAGATTACCTGAGTACCAGTCACCTGCCCATCAGAGTACCCGAGTACCTGTCACCAAAACATCTGAGTACCTGAGTACCTGTCATCAACCCATCTGAGTGCTGAGTACCTGTCATCTGCCTATTAAACTACCCGAGTACCTGTCACCTGCCCCTCAGAGTACTCGAGTACCTAACACCAGCTCATCAGAGTACTCAAGTTCCTGTCACCAGTCAATCTGATACCTGCCACTCACTCTGACCATCAGAGTACCTGTCTCAAGCCATCAGAGAACCCAAGCACTTATCACCAACCCTTCTGAGTACCTGTCACCAACCCATCACAGTACCTGAGTACCTGTCACCAGCTCATTAGAGTACCCTAGTACCTGTCACCAACCTATCAGAGTACCCAAGCACATGTTTCCAAATGATCAGAGTACCCGAGTACCTGTCACCATCACATCAGAGTACCTGAGTATCTGTTACCAACCCATCAGATTACCCGGTTACCAACCCTTCTGAGTACCCGAGCACCTATGACCAACCCATCAAAGTACGCAAGTACCTGTCACCAACCCATCAGAGTACCCGAGTACCTGCCACCAGCCCATCAGAGTACCCGAGTACCCGTCACCTGCCTTTCAGATTACCCGAGTACCTGTCACCAACCCATGTGAGTACCCGAGTACCTGTCACCTGCCCCTCAGAGTACCCAAGCACCTGCCACCAGCCCATCAGAATACACTAATACCTGTCACCAACCCATGGGAGTACCCGAGTACTTGTCACAGACCCATCGGAGTACCCGAGTACCTGTCACAGACCCATCTGAGTACCCGAGTACCTGTCACCTGCCATTCAGAGTACCTTAGTACCAGTTACCAAACCATCAGAGTACCCGAGGAGTACCTGTCACCATCTCATCAGCGTACCCGAGTACCTGTCACCAACCCATCAGAGTACCCAGGTACCAACACTTCTGAGAACATAAGTAACTGTCCCAGCCCATCAAACAACCTGATTACCTGTCACCAACCCATCAAAGTACCCGAGTACCTGTCACCAGCCCATCAGAGTAACCGAGTATTTGTCAGTAACCCATCTGATTGCATTAGTACCTATCACTAGCCCATCAGAGTACCCGAGTACCTGTCGCCAACCCACCAGAGTACCCGGGCACAAACCCTTCTGAGTACACGAGTAACTGTCACCAGCCCATCAAAGAACCTGAATACCTGTCAACAGCCCAGCAGAGTACCCAAGTACCGGTCACCAGCCCATCAGAATACCCAAGTACCTGTCACCAGCCCATCAGAGTAACAGAGTAACTGTCACTAGTTCACCTGAGTACCTGTCACTAGCCCATCTGAGTACCCTAGTACCTGTCACTAGCGCATCTGTGTACCCGAGCACTTGTCACCAGACCATCAGAGTACCTGAGTACCTGTCACCAAGCCATCAGAGTACTTGAGTACTTATCACCAACCCTTCTGAGTACCCGAGTACCTGTCACCAACCCATCGCTGTACCTGAGTAACTGTCACCAAGCCACCAGAGTACCTGTCAGCAACCCATCAGAGTACCTGAGTACCTGTCACCATCTCATCAGAGTACCCAAGTACCTGTCACCAACCCATAAGAGTAGCCGGGTACCAACCCTTATGAGTACACGAGTACCTGTCACCAGCCCATCAGAGTACCCAAGTATCTATCACAATCTCATCAGAGTACCCAAGTACCTGTCACCAGTCCATCTGATACCTGCCAATAGCCTATCTGAGTACCCTAGTGCCTGTCACTAGCCCATATGAGTACCCGAGTACATGTCACCAACCCACCTGAATACCCGACTACCTGTCACCAGGCCATCAGAGTACCCGAGTACCTGTCCCCAGCCCAACAGAGTACCTGAGTATGTGTCACTAGCCCATCTGAGTACCCGAGTACCTGTCACCATATCATCAGAGTACCCAAGTACCTGTCACCAACCCACCAGAGTACCCAGGTACCAACCCTTCTGAGTACATGAGTAACTATCACCAGCCAAACAAAGAACCCGAATACCTGTCACCAGTCCATCTGATACCTGTCACTAGCCGATCTGAGTATCCGAGTATTTGTCACCAACCTATCTGAGTACATAAGTACCTGTCAACAGCCCATCAAAGTACCCAAGTCCCTTTCACCAGCCCATCAGAATACCCAAGTACCTGTCACCAGCCCATCAGCGTAACAGAGTAAATGTCACCAGTACATCTGAGTACCTGTCACTAGCCCATCTGAGTACCCTAGTAACTGTCACTAGCGCATCTGAGTACCCAAGCACCTGTCACCAGACCATCAAAGTACCTGAGTACCTGTCACCAAGCCATCAGAATACCCTGGTACCAACCCTTCTGAGAACCCGAGTACCTGTCACCAGTCCATCTGATACCTGCCAAAAGCTTATCGGAGTACCCTAGTACCTGTCACTAGCCCACCTGAGTACCCGAGTATATAGCCACCAACCCATATGAGTACCGTACTACTTGTCACCAGGCCATCAGAGTACCTGTCCCCAGCCCATCAGAGTACCCAAGTACCTGTCACCAGCCCATCAGAGTAATTGAATAACTGTCACCAGTCCATCTGAGTACCTGTCACTAGCCCATCTGAGTGCCCTAGTACCTGTCACAAACCCATCAGAGTGCCCGAGTACTTATCACCAACCCTTCTGAGTACCCGAGTATTTGTCACCAACCCATCACCGTACCCGAGTACCTGTCACCAACCCATCAGAATACCTTGGCAACTGTTGTCATTCCTTCAGAGTATATGAGTACTTGTCACCAGCCCATCTGAGTACCCAAGTCCCAGTCACCTGCCCTTCAGATTACCCGAGTACCTGTCACCAACCCATCTGAGTTACTGAGTACCTGTCACCTGTCACCAGTACATCTGAGTATCTGTCACTAGCCCATCTAAGTACCTGGGTACCTGTCACCAGCCCAGCAGATTACCTGAGTACCAGTCACCTGCCCATCAGAGTACCCGAGTACCTGTCACCAACACATCTGAGTACCTGAGTACCTGTTATCAACCCATCTGAGTGCTGAGTACCTGTCATCTGCCTATTAAACTACCCGAGTACCTGTCACCTGCCCCTCAGAGTACCCGAGTACCTAATACCAGCCCATCAGAGTACCCAAGTACATATCACAATCTCATCAGAGTACTCAAGTTCCTGTCACCAGCTGCCACTGATACCTGCCACTAGCTTACCCAAGTACCACTGCTGCTCCTGTGAGGGACAGATTATTGTTCTAAAATCATCTCTTAGTGCTACAGGGAGAGGTTCCTGCTGTTGTGAGGGACAGATTATTGTTCTAAAATCATCTCCTAACACTATAGGAAAGGTTCCTGCTGCTGCTGTGTGGGAAAGATTATTGTTCTAAAATCATCTCATAGTGCTATAGCGAGAGGCTCCTGCTGGTGCTGTGAGGGACAGATTATTGTTCTAAAATCATCTCATACTGCTAAAAGGAGAGGTTCCTGCTGCTCCTGTGAAGGAACGATTATTGTTCTAAAATCATCTGATACTGCTATAGGGAGAGGTTCCTGCTGCTTCTGTGATGGACAGATTATTGTTCTAAAATCATATCATACTGCTAGAGGGAGAGGTTCCTGCTACTCCTGTGAGGGACAGATTATTGTTCTAAAATCATCTCCTAGTGCTATAGGGAGAGGTTTGTGCTGCTCCTGTGAGGGACAGATTATTGTTCTAAAATCATCTCATCATAGTGCTACAGGAGAGGATACTGCTGCTCTTGTGAGAGACAGATTATTGTTCTAAGACCATCTCATCATAGTGCTAGAGGGAAAGGTTCCTGCTGATCCCGTGAGGGACAGATTATTGTTCTAAAATCATCTCATAGTGCTATAGGGAGAGGTTCCTGCTGGTGCTTTAAGGGACAGATTATTATTCTAAAATCGTCTCACACTGCTAGAGGGAGAGGTTCCAGCTGCTCCTGTGAGGGACAAATTATTGTTCTAAAATCATCTCCTAGTGCTATAGGGAGAGTTTCCTGCTTCTGCTGTGAGGGTCAGATTATTGTTTTAAAATCATTTCCTAGTGCTATAGGGGGAGGTTCCTGCTACTGCTGTAAGGGACAGATTATTAATCTAAAATCATCTCCTAGTGCTACAGGGAGAGGTACCTGCTGGTGCTGTGAGGGACAGATTATTGTTCTAAAATCATCTCCTAGTGCTATAGGGAGAGGTTTCTGCTGGTGCTGTGAGGGACATAATATTGTTCTAAAATCATCTCATCATAGTGCTACAGTGAGATGTCCGTGCTGCTCTTGTGATGGACAGATTATTGTTCTAAAATCATCTCATACTGCTAGAGATCTAAAATCATCTCCTAGTGCTATAGTGAGAGTTTCCTGCTGCTCCTGTGAGGGACAGATTTTTGCTCTAAAATCATCTCCTAGTGATATAGGGAGAAGTTAGTGCTGGTGCTGTGAGGGACAGATTATTGTTCTAAAATCATCTCATAGTGCTATAGGGAGAGGTTCCTGCTTGTGCTGTGAGGGACAGATTATTGTTCTAAAATCTTCTCACACTGCTATATGGAGATATTCCTGCTGCTCCTGTGAGGGACAGATTACTGTTCTAAAATAATCTCATAGTGGTATAGGGAGAGGTTCCTGCTTCTGCTGTGAGGGACAGATTATTGCTCTAAAATCATCTCCTAGTGCTATAGGGAGAGGTTCCTGCTGCTGCTGTGAGGGAATGATTAATGTTCTAAAAATTATCTCATACTGCTAGAGGGAGAGGTTCCTGCTGCTCCTGTGAGGGACAGATTATTGTTCTAAAATCATCTCATAGTGCTTTAGCGAGAGGTTTCTGCTGGTGCTGTGAAGGACAGATTATTGTTCTAAAATCTTCTCACACTGCTATAGGGAGAGGTTCCTGCTGCTCCTGTAAATGACAGATTATTGTTCTAAAATCATCTCATAGTGCTATAGGGAAAGCTTCCTGCTTGTGCTGTGAGGGACAGATTATTGTTCTAAAATCATCTCATACTGCTAGAGGGAGAGGTTCCTGCTGCTCATATAAGGGACGGATTATTGTTCTAAAATCATCTCATCATAGTGCTACAGGGAGAGGTTCCTGCTGCTCTTGTGAGGGAAAGATTATTGTTCTAAAACCATCTCAAATTGCTAGAGGGAGAGGTTCCTGCTGCTCCTGTGAGGGACAGATTATTGTTCTAAAAATCATTTCATCATAGTGCTACAGGGAAAGGTTCCTGCTGCTCTTGTGAGGGACGAATTATTGTTCTAAAATCATCTAATACTGCTAGAGGGAGAGGTTCCTGCTGCTCCTGTGAGGGACAGATTATTGTTCTAAAATCATCTCATTGTGCTATAGGGAGAGGTTCATGCTGCTGCTGTGAGGGACAGATTATTGTTCTAAAATCTGCTCACACTGCTATAGGGAGATATTCCTGCTGCTCCTGTGAGGGACAGATTACTGTTATAAAATAATCTCATAGTGGTATAGGGAGAGGTTCCTGCTTCTGCTGTGAGGGACAGATTATTGCTCTAAAATCATCTCCTAGTGCTATAGGGAGAGGTTCCATGCTGCTGCTGTGAGGGAATTATTAATGTTCTAAAATTATCTCATAGTGCTAGAGGGAGAGGTTCCTGCTGCTCCTGTGAGGGACAGATTATTGTTCTAAAATCATCTCATAGTGCTATAGCGAGAGGTTTCTGCTGGTGCTGTGAAGGACAGATTATTGTTCTAAAATCTTCTCACACTGCTATAGGGAGAGGTTCCTGCTGCTCCTGTAAATGACAGATTATTGTTCTAAAATCATCTCATACTGCTATAGGGAAAGCTTCCTGCTTGTGCTGTGAGGGACAGATTATTGTTCTAAAATCATCTCATACTGCTAGAGGGAGAGGTTCCTGCTGCTCATATAAGGGACAGATTATTGTTCTAAAATCATCTCATCATAGTGCTACAGGGAGAGGTTCCTGCTGCTCTTGTGAGGGACAGATTATTGTTCTAAAACCTTCTCATATTGCTAGAGGGAGAGGTTCCTTCTCCTCCTGTGAGGGGCACATTATTGTTCTAAAATCATTCCATCATAGTGCTACAGGGAAAGGTTCCTGCTGCTCTTATGAGGGACAGGTTATCGTTCTAAAATCATCTCCCAGTGCTATAGGAAGAGGTTCCTGTTGGTGCTGTGAGGGACAGATTATTGTTCTAAAAACATCTCATACTGCTAAAAGGAGAGGTTGCTGCTGCTCCTGTGAGGGACCGATTATTGTTCTAAAATCATCTCCTAGTGCTATCAGAGAGGTCCCTGCTGCTGCTGTGAGGGACAGATTATTGTTTTAAAATCATCTCCTAGTGCTATAGGGAAAGGTTCCTGCTGCTCCTTTGAGGGACAGATATTTGTTCTAAAATCATCTCATACTGTTAGAGGGAGAGGTTCCTGCTGCTCCTGTGAGGGACAGATTATTGTTCTAAAATCGTCTCCTAGTGCTAAAGGGAGAAGTTCCTGCTTGTGTTGTGAGGGACAGATTACTGTTCTAAAATCATCTCCTTGTGCTATAGGGAGAGGTTTCTGCTGCTCCTGTGAGGGACAGATTATTGTTCTAAAATCATCTCATCATAGTGATAGAGGGATAGGTTCCTGCTGCTCTTGTGAGGGACAGAATATGGTTCTAAAATCATCTCATACTGCTAGAGGGAGAGGTTCCTGCTGCTCCTGTGAGGGACAGATTATTGATCTAAAATCATCTCATCAGAGTGCTACAGGGAGAAGTTCCTGCTGCTCTTGTGAGGGACAGATTATTGTTCTAAAACCATCTCATTATAGTGCTAGAGGGAAAGGGTTCCTGCTGCTCCTGTGAGGGACAGATTATTGTTCTAAAATCCATCTCATTCTCATAGAGGGAGATGTTCCTGCTTGTGCTGTGAGGGACAGATTATTGTTCTAAAATCATCTCATCATAGTGCTACAGGGAGAGGTTCCTGCTGCTCCTGTGAGGGACAGATTATTGTTCTAAAATCACCTCATACTGCTATAGGGAGAGGTTCCTGCTGCTGCTGTGAGTGACAGATTTTTGTTCTAAAATCATCTCCTAGTGCTATAGGGAGAGGTTCCTGCTGCTGCTGTAAGGGAAAGACTATTGTTCTAAAATCATCTCATAGTGCTATAGGAAGAGGTTCCTGCTGGTGCTGTGAGGGACAGATTATTGTTCTAAAATCATCTCATACTGCTAAAAGGAGAGGTTCCTGCTGCTCCTGTGAGGGACCTATTATTGTTCTAAAATCATCTCCTAGTGCTATCAGGAGAGGTTCCTGCTGCTGCTGTGAGGGACAGATTATTGTTCTAAAATCATCTCCTAGGGCTATAGGGAGAGGTCCCTGCTGCTGCTATGAGGGACAGATTGTTGTTCTAAAATCATCTCTTGGTGCTATAGGGAAAGGTTCCTGCTGCTCCTGTGAGGGACAGATAATTGTTCTAAAATCATCTCATACTGCTAGAGGTAGAGGTTCCTGCTGCTCCTGTGAGGGACAGATTGTTCTAAAATCCTCTACTAGTGCTATAGGGAGAGGTTCCTGCTGCTCCTGTGAGGGACAGATTATTGTTCTAAAATCGTCTCCTAGTGATACAGGGAGAGGTTCCTGCTTGTGTTGTGAGGGACAGATTACTGTTCTAAAATCATCTCCTAGTGCTATAGGGAGAGGTTTCTGCTGCTCCTGTGAGGGACAGATTATTGTTCTTAAATAATCTCATCATAGTGCTACAGGGAGAGGTTCCTGCTGCTCTTGTGAGAGACAGATTATTGTTGTAAAATCATCTCATTATAGTGCTACAGGGAGAAGTTCCTGCTGCTCTTGTGAGGGACAGAATATGGTTCTAAAATCATCTCATACTGCTAGAGGGAGAGGTTCCTGCTGCTCCTGTGAGGGACAGATTATTGATCTAAAATCATCTCATCATAGTGCTAAAGGGAGAAGTTCCTGCTGCTCTTGTGAGGGACAGATTATTGTTCTAAAACCATCTTATTATAGTGCTAGAGTGAAAGGGTTCCTGCTGCTCGTTGGAGGGACAGATTATTGTTCTAAAATCCAACTCATTCTCATAGAGGGAGATGTTCCTGCTGCTCCTGTGAGGGACAGATTATTTTTCTAAAATCATCTCATCATAGTGCTACAGGGAGAGGTTCCTGCTGCTCTTGTGAGTGACAGATTTTTGTTCTAAAATCATCTAATACTGCTAGAGGGAGAGGTTCCTGCTGCTCCTGTGAGTGACAGATTATTGTTCTAAAATCATCTTCTGTGGCTATAGGGAGAGGTTCCTGCTGCTCCTATAACGGACAGATTATTGTTCTAAAATCATCTCCTATAGCTATAGGGAGCAGTTCCTGCTGCTCCTTTGAAGGACAGATTATTGTTCTAAAATCATCTCATAGTGCTATAGGGAGAGGTTTCTGCTGGTGCTGTGAGGGACAGATCATTGTTCTAAAATCATCTCATACTGCTAGAGGGAGAGGTTCCTGCTGCTACTGTGAGGGACTGATTGTTCTGAAATCCTCGACTAGTGCTATAGGGAGAGGTTCCTGCTGCTGCTGTGAAGGACAGATTACTGTTCTAAAAAAATCATCTGCCAGTGCTATAGGGAGAGGTTCCTGCTGCTCCTGTGAGGGACAGATTATTGTTCTAAAATTGTCTCCTAGTGCTATAGGGAGAGGTTCCTGCTTGTGCTGTGAGGGACAGATTATTGTTCTAAAATCATCTCCTTGTGCTATAGGGAGAGGTTTCTGCTGCTCCTGTGAGGGACAGATTATTGTTTTAAAATAATCTCATCATACTGCTACAGGGAGAGGTTTCTGCTGCTCTTGTGGGGGACTGAATATGGTTCTAAAATCATCTCATACTGCTAGAGGGAGAGGTTCATGCTGCTCCTGTGAGGGACAGATTATTGTTCTAAAATCACCTCCTAGAGCTACAGGGAGAGGTTCCTGCTGCTCCTGTAACTGACAGATTTTTGTTCTAAAATCATCTCATAGTGCTATACGGAGAGGTTCCTGCTGGTGCTGTGAGGGACAGATTATTGTTCTAAAATCATCTCATAATGCTAGAGGGAGAAGTTCCTGCTGCTGCTGTGAGGGACAGATTATTGTTCTAAAATCATCTCATAATGCTAGCGGAAGATGTTTCTCCTGCTCCTGTGAGGGGCAGATTATTGTTCTAAAATCACCTCATCATATTGCTACAGGGAGAGGTTCCTGCTGCTCATATGAGGGACAGATTGTTGTTGTAAAATCATCTCATACTGCTAGAGGGAGAGTTTCCTGCATCTCCTGTGAGGGACATATTGTTCTAAAATCAACTCATCATAGTGCTACAGGGCGCGGTTCCGGCTGCTCTTGTGAGGGACAGATTACTGTTCAAAAACCATCTCATCATAGTGCTACAGGGAGAGGTTCCTGCTGCTCTTGTGAGGGACAGATTATTGTTCTAAAATCATCTAATACTGCTAGAGGGAGAGGTTCCTGCTGCTCCTGTGAGGGACAGATTATCGATCTAAAACCATCTCATATTGCTAGAGGGAGAGGTTCCTGCTGCTCCTGTGAGTGACAGATTATTGTTCTAAAATCATTTCATCATAGTGCTATAGGGAAAGGTTCCTGCTGCTCTTGTGAAGGAAGGATTATTGTTCTAAAATCATCTAATACTGCTAGAGGGAGAGGTTCCTGCTGCTGCTTTGAGGGACAGATTATTGTTCTAAAATCATGTCCTAGTGCTATAGGGAAAGGTTCCTGCTGCTGCGGTGAGGGAAAGATTATTGTTCTAAAATCATCTCATAGTGCTATAGTGAGAGGTTCCTGCTTTTGCTGTGTGGGACATATTATTGTTCTAAAATCATTTAATAGTGCTAAAAGGAGAGGTTCCTGCTGCTCCTGTGAGGGACCGATTATTGTTCTAAAATTATCTCCTAGTGCCATCGGGAGATGTTCCTGCTGCTGCTGTGGGGCACAGATTATTGTTCTAAAATCATCTCCTAGGGCTATAGGGAGAGGTTCCTGCTGCTGCTGTGAGGGACAGATTACTGTTCTAAAATTATGTGTCCTCGTCGTCCTTGGAGAGGAAAATCGTGATAATTTACTAAAATCTTGTTATTATACAGGGTGTGTCGTTTTCGTCCTTGGAGAGTGATATCGTGATACTCTACTAAAATCTTGTTATTAGAAAGGGAGTGGCGTCGTCGTCCTTGGAAAGGGATAT